>CM040117.1:135022175-135521984 GCA_022559845.1 Amorphophallus konjac | reverse complement strand
ACTCGGGTAGATAGTTCTTGCTCTCCATGTAGAAATTGTTCAAGTACTAAGCAATCTCATGATGCATGTCTGTCTGATAATCATATGTATAAAAACCAGAATGCAAAACTGAAGAAGGAACTTGAATGTGTTTACTCTGAACTGAACATTCTAAAATCTGAAGATGGCTCTCTCAGAAAGTTTTCTAAAGAAAATGAAGAACAATTAGAGAAACTTAAACGAGAGAATGAGTTGCTGTTTGAAAATTTTAATGCCATAAAATCTGTAAACATAGAATTACAGAAAGATTTTGAAAAATAACAAAAGGAATTGAGGGAGTTTGAAGCTAGGAGAGAAAGCATGGTTAACTCAGAAGATCAGCTTCTAATAAATGAGTTAATTCAAAATGATAAGCTTAAAGAAGAAGTTGAAAAGTTAAAACTGTTAAACAGTGCCATGTCTGAAAGACTTCTCACATTGGAAAAAGGAAAAGCTATCTGTACAAACGAGACTGAAGAGGTAGATGAGCTGAGAAAGGAAATTGAAGAATACAAAACAGCTAACAAGGTTTTGAATGAAGCTGTCAATTGTAGTGAACAAGAGATCGCTAGTTATGAAATACACATTGCATCTCTTGAAAATGAAATTCAGGATTTGAAAGTTTCCTTGTCTAAATTTGTTGATGGGCAGAAAAACCTAGACAAGCTGTTAGGTGTAAAAGTCAATGTCAAAAAGGAAGGTTTGGGCTACAATAATCTAAATAAGAAAGCTTTGCAGAACAAAGTAATGACATCCTTTGTAAATACTTCAAATATAGGCACTACATCAAAAGACAAACAGCCCACTGTTCAGAAAATACTGGGAACAAAGATTAATTTTAACAAGGGAGGACTGGGTTACAGTCCAATCATGAGGAAGAGTGATGGAGCCAACCTGAAAACTGTCTTTGTCAAATCTTCTGAACAGGAAAAGCCTTCTATCTCATCTCCACCTCAGTACAAGGCTAAGAAAATAGAAAAACAAAATAAAAATCATAAAACATCAAACATTCAAAGGAACAATCCGCATGCTAAAAACTCATCAGATAAATGCCATGTTTTAAAGAAATCAAATGGCTCATGTCATTATTGTGGTAAGTATGGACATATTATGAGTAACTGTTTTGTGATGGAAAAAGATGACAACAAGCATGCTAGAAAATCTGTGTCTGGTCAGAAAAAGAATGTCACATGTTCTAATTGTGATAAAGTAGGACACACTACTACTCATTGCTGGTTAGCAAGTAGTAAGGAAAAATCATGTTCATATCATACAAAACACTTTGCAAATCAGCATGTCTTTAACAAGAACCAGCACATTATATGTCTTAATTACAACAAAATTGGTCACAAGGCCTCTGAATGCTGGTCAGGTTCTTTTAGAAGAAATTCTCTAAATTGCTCTCACTGTGGGAAGCATGGCCACATAGTCAAAAACTGTTGGCATGCTCAAGGGAAAAATTTCATCTCTGGAAAGTTTAAACTCACTGTAAGACAATTTGAAAAACCTTCATGTTATAACTGTGGAAAGCCAGGCCACAGAGCTGGAAATTGTTGGCATGTTCAAAATAACCCTGCTAAACTCCATGTTGCGAAATCTACATGTCATCATTGTGGGAAGCCAGGTCACAGGGTTGCAACCTGTTGGCTGGCAGGATATCAAAACCAAACTAGTTTTGGTAAACAGAATTTTTATTCTGTTAACAGAAAATCTCATGTGTATGCACATAGGAGTCATGCTAACAACAATGTGCATAAATCAGATCTGAAAACTGCTCCTAGAAATGTGCCAAGAAAACCTGCTAGGAGTAATATTGTCTTATCAGGACCCAAGACCTCTTGGGTACCTGTTTGTGCAAAATAACATTGCTATGCAGGTGTGCCTTGGGACTGGAATAAAAAGGGGTAATGATCCAAGGCACTCAAGAAGAAAAACCCCATACTGATTTTTCTTTCAGGTAAACTTCCTGCTGTCCTTGCTTTTAGACTTACTGCATTATTTTCTGAGCATACATAGGCTAATTGCAATTGCTTGATAATTGTGTTATGCATGGACTCTGAAAACAAATTGCCTTTCGAATTGTCTGAAAAATCTGAACTGCTTATGAGTGTGACTTGAATCATGTGTGTTGTAATAGCTCACTGAAATTCTGAATTGCATATAGGACTACATGTTGAGTAGTCATGCATGACCTCAATGGTATATAAATGGTAAGGTACCAATGGTCAGGGAGATCTGTCTGGAGGTTCTTACTATGTGTGAGGTGGTCTTTTAGACCAAGTGCTCTGCCTAGTACCATGGGTCATCTTGCTGGTTAGGACAGTCTGAATGTGCATGAATCATTTGGCAACATATGTTCATTTCTCAGTGCAAACATTACATGTTTTCAGGGGGAGTTAGTTGCATTTTCTTGCATAGCATTCAATGTTAAGACTCTGTATGTCCCTGCATACATATAATGCATTGCATCTCCCTATATTGAAAATGCCAAAAAGAGAGTTTGAATGCATATTGTGAGGGGGAGTCATTGCATTGCATATAGGTTGTCAAATGCATACATTTGTCAGAATTCATTGCATATCCTTTCTTATTGATGTTGCTGACAAACCTTGATCATATTCTGAAAACTTTGAACTTCACAATCTCTCTTAACAATTGGTATTTCTTCTATCAATTGGTATCGTTTGGCTTCAGAAATCTATCAATCCCTCATGAAGATTTCAATGGGCTATCTCGGTCATAAAACTGAAAATTTTTGAACTAGAAATCTTCTATTATACATTTTTATGAATGACTGAATTAACTCATGTGGTTTAAGTTTAATGTACTCAATGAGTTTGGCTTTAAAATCTCTTTAAAATATCTGAAGCATGTTTAATAAACCTTAACCATCTGTTTCATGTTGTGTCTTGTGAAAACTTCTGAAATCTGCACTTTTGAATACATGACTTCAACTGATTAAGTACATGAAACTATTATTGATTTGAAGTAAATGAATTTTTCTGAAATATCTAAAGGGTAATATCTGTCAGAGCAATGACATTGGTCACTGAGAAACACATGTCCAAAGGACTGTGTCATGAGGTACGTTAGTTAACTCTGATTAAGAATTCATTGAAATTCAGGCAGAGCAATGGCATGCACACTGAGAAAGATAACTCACTCATCAAGAAATGATTTGGAGTGTGTCATGATGTGTAAATGCTATCTCTATTCATATATATAGCATGACAGTTAGCCACACTAAGTGCTTAGGGATATTGGCCTCTGATCAAGGTATGTCCTCTAGTTACAAGGTGTGAACGGAACTAGACTGCTTGATGTGACACGGCCTCGGACCTAATGCAAGCAAGCACAATCGCATTCAAAACGGGCCAAATTGGGCCACCGCTCTATCGTCACTCACCCAAGCCCGGGGTGACTTGGCAATGCCAAGGGGAGGATGTGGGGTTGGGCCCTTGCTGGTAGAGGGCCAGCAAGGCCAAGACTTGATTCCCAAAGGGTGGAGATGCCCAAATCAAGGGGGCCGACAAAGTGCCAAAGGCACCGGTTGCAATATTCCCACGGTGATCACTCAAGTTTATGGGGCTTGAGGATCGGGCTCTCACTCGCATAACCAGCGGAATTAAGAACTAATATTGAAAGACAAGCACTAATTGGAGTGAAGGTTTGAGCACTTACTCGACCGGTTTGAAGAAACCGGTCCCGGTCAGAGACGAGGGCGAGCGGGGAGGCGAGTGGATCCCCACACGCCGCGGCGGTGTCGCTTGACCTGCCCCAAACAAATTACACCACTACACCTCTCGCAGGAGGGGGAACTTGGGGTGGGGGTTAATGATATTACATCAATACTACCTCCACGCAGGGAGGGACCTTCAGCCGGCCAAGCGGGGTGGGGAAACCAAAGCAAAGAACGAGGAACAAGGGTGGACGCCGAATCTGCCTGCTGTCAGCAAACCAAGATAGAGGGTCGGTGTTGCTGTTGTAGATCTTGCTCAGGAATTGTGCTGATGGCGAGACTAGCGGCAAAATCTTCGTAACAAGAAGGGGAATGCCTCAGAATTTTTGTAATTTCTTCTGGAGTCGCTGCTGGACGGGGCAGGAGCTTGAACAGGGCCTCTGTTTCTCGGACTAGCAGAGGCAGATCACCAACAGTAGGATCCAGAGGCTGTCCTGACCGTTCCTGAACTCCAAAATTGATTCCGTCATTGCCGTTAGAACCGCGGGTGAGTCCTCTTTGCAGAAAAAGAAACGGGGACACCAGAAGAGAACGGAGACGATCTGTGGAGCCAGAAGAGTGAGGAGGTGTCGATGCAGACTGGGGAAGGCAGAGCCGCGTGACCGTGGAAGAAAATTGGTAACTTCTGTTCCCGGATGCTGAATGGGCTTCCGCTTCTTGATTCTGAAAGTAGACAGGCCGATGAAGAACTTTGAAGAAGGACTTGAAGACTGATTCCTTCGGGGCTGGTCGTGACAGAGCTTCTAAGCTGGCTCAGGTTCTCAACCAAGGCAGAACCGCGCAGCTGTGGGGGAATGGACCTCCTGGACGACTCGGAGATCGGAAGAAGATGAAACCACTTCGGTTGCGAAGGAGACTGGCAGACGCTTCCGACCATGGCTCTTGGGTCTTCAAACTTATTCAGAGGAGGTCGTGGTGGCCGCTGCAAGTTGCTGGTCTGCTGTAGATCTTCAGTTGAGAGCTATAGGTTGATGATGATGGGGGGGAATGGGGTATATGGGAGGGGAAATGGGGGTGGATTAGTGTGGGGAAAGCCCGGGCTGTGAGGGGGTCTAGGAGGGGGTGTTCTAAGGTGGGGGAAGGGAAGAATGGGGTCTGGAAGGGGGTCTAACAGGTGGTGGGAGGAGGAGCTACGAATTTGGGAAGGTGGGTGAGAGGAGAAAGTGAGGGGGGGGGCACAAGTGAGTGGAGGGAAGGGTGGATTTTAAATTTGAAATGGCCTTGGAAGTTGTGGGGTTGTGTGGGGAAGGGGTTGATTGTGTTGGAATGGGGAAAGTGGTGTTGGAATGTGGAAGATGGTGTTGGAATGGTGAGGGATCTTCTTGGGACTAGGGGGTGGAGTAATGGAGGCCATGGGGAAGTGGAGGGCTTTAATGATGGTAGGTGGGGGTTGAGGTGGTTGGGAAGGGAGGAGAGAGAAGAAAATTTGAAATTGGGTGTTGAGGAGAGAGAAAGTGGAGTGAAAAAGAGAGATTAAGAGAGGGAAGGGTGGGGAATCTCTCCCCTAGGGTTTCTCACCCAAAAATTGTTGGAATCACTCCACTAAACTAAGCTTTGGACTCTCAAATGGTATTTTTTTCATTGATTGATTCATTCATTAAGTTGAAATGGGGGGAATGTGGTCCTATATATAGGAAACCCCCATTTCTACAAAAGTCCCTTACAAAAGACTCAATAACAAATAACCGAAGGGGTAGGGGGGGCTCATGGGCCAAGCCCGAAGAATTGGGCCCAATAGCACATTACACAATCTAATGACACTCAAACTTAGGAAAATAAATACAAGACCTAGGAACATGACTCAAATAAAAGGGAAAATACATCAAATGACTCAAATAAAATTACATAGGACTCAAAATTAAATGACTAAACCATGCCGGATGCAACCGGGGTGATGAGACGAACGGTAAATGTGGGCATGGGAGGTGATGTCCCCATCACTGCTCGTAAAATTTGTAGCATGAAAAAAAAAATTGTTGAACATATCTCAATATCTGAATATTGATGCTAAAATCAAATTGCTACAACCCTAGACAAAATCATATGACTTCATAATTGCTTGACTTCAATACTAGTGCATGTAATTCTGAAAGAAGTCAATATATTTGATTGTGCAAGAGAAAGGGAGATTTATCAAGATAAATATGAGGGCTTGGTTCATTTTTATTAAACCATGGTTTTAGATATCAATACAGAATTTTATTGATAAACTCTGCATACATCATGTTTAAACCATGCTGTTCAATAAATGTCATTCATAAGCCCTTATGATGGAAGACTTTGAAAACTTATGTTTTAGATTTATGAGATTGATATCTCTTTGCAAATCTGGCTGAATTTCTTGTGTTTGGAGCATCCTTGAAAAATCTGTTAACTGAATTTCTTCTGCTCATGTCCTTGGTTCATTGACCTGAACTTCTCCTTGTTTGCCCCTGTGGTCACCCTCTCTTGCACCCTCTCATCTATCTCATAAGATTCCACTTATTGAGGGGGAGCTTCCATGTCATGCATCACTTGCATAACAATTGGCATCTATTCAGGGGGAGAAATCCTTGTCATACTGAATCATGTTCATATCATTTGTGACCCTGCATTCATATACTTAAAGGGAAGTATTGCATTTCTTGCTGCATCTGCATCTACCATGGTTTATGTTGATTATACCAAAGGGGAAGATTGTTTGCCAAAGAGGGAGAACTTGACTGAACTTTTATACATGCCTTAATTTCTCAAATTCTTTTCTTTTTGATGAAGTCAAAGGGGGAGAATAATTTGAGTCTTCAGAAAGCCTCACATCATCAGAATGACTCAATGTATTGACTGTGTTGCCATCATCAAAAAGGGGGAGATTGTTGTGCTCCTGTGGTTTTGATGATTGGCTGTTGATGTGAGTTAATCAAATGTTCAGTCATCTTGCTTTTGATGCCTGTGGTTTTGATGATGGTTTTGATGATTGGCTGTTGATGTGAGTTAATCAAATGTTCAGTCAACTAGCTGCTCAGCTTAGTTTAATATATTTTGGTGTTCAGTCATGTTAACTGTTACATAAAGCATTCATTGCTTCTCTCTGTCTGCACAGTTGTCACTGCAGTGCGTGCACTGCGTCAACTCTGTGTGCTGATGCGTCGACCCCTTGGTCATTTCTGTATCTGTCCATACAGTAGTGCGTCAACTCCTTGAGCTGATGCGTCGACGCTTCAGTTCAGTTTCTTCATTTGATGAAGTCTATACATCATCAGTTGATCATCAAGTATATACGTTGCAGCGTCAACTCATTGGGCTGCAGCGTCAACTCATTCGAGTCTGTTCAGCCGTTTGCATCTCATAAAGTTTGTACAGAGGCTTCGATTTACCAAGTCCATACATTTGTCCTCCTTCAAAGTCTGTACAGCCGCTGGTCTAGCTTCATGAAGTCTATACATCAGACTGTTACAGGAAGTCTTACATTGTCCGTCTTCCTTAGCGTCTTGATTGTTGATGTCTACACATTGGCCTCCATGCTCCTAAGTCTATGCATTACTATTCATGCATCAGTCTTCATAAGTCTATACTTTGGACTGTCTCTAGCAGCGTCTCATGGCATGAGGTCTGTACACTCGATCTGTCCTTGATCTGGTCAAGTGTATACACTCTCTCACTGTAGCTTTCAGCTATTCAAGTCTATACACTGGACTGTTAGGTCATGTCTATACAACGTGGGCTTCAGTTTCTCAAGCCTACACATCGACTGTTCATGCAATGTCTAGACATTCGATCAAGTTTGTACATTGGTCTTGGCATATGCATTCATAAAGTATATACACTCTTCGGTTAACTTCAACTGAAGTCTGTACATCGGCATGCATTACATCAAGTGTGTACATTGCATAGCATGTTGCGTCTAAGTCTATACATCACTGTAGCATGCACTTCATGAAGCCTATACATTCTCAGTCTTTGCACACGTTAAGCCTCAAGTCTGTACAGCGTGAAGTCTACACTTTAGCTTCACGTTTTCAATGTCTGTACAGTGGCTTCGCATAGGCAAGTCTGTACATCGGGCTCCTTCTAACTAAGTCTATACACTCCCTCACACTGTACACACCTAGTCTATACATCATGATCGTCTTTACAAGTCTACACAGAGTTCTTCACTTAAACTGATGACTTATCCGATACTCTGTCTGACAGGTGTTCTGATCGTGAAGCTTATAGAGGGCACGTCATTCAAGGTTGGAAAGATAGGATTGTGACACGTGTGCTGAAGCTGGCTGAAAGGCTGACACGTGGACACAGTGCAAACTCAAGAAAGAAGCCCCTGGGTTAATTGGTGCGTCAACGCAACGTTCAAGTGGAGTAGACGCATCAGAACATTGATAGCTTGGGCACAAAGTCTATACACCAGCTGGATCCATTTAGTCTGTACATTGGCATATCTTCTTAAAGGAACAGGGTCGACGCCTGAAGCTTAAAGCGTCCACGCATCAGTAGACGAAGCTTTCACGATGTCTTCTATTGCGTTAACGCCACAAGCAAGCAGCGTCGACGCAGCAGTTAAAGAAGCAGAGACTCTTACAAGCAACGAAGCCTTCACGATATCTTTCACTGCGTCAACGCACTCATCAAGCAGCGTCGACGCAACAGTGAAGAAGGCTAGGTTGTTTACTCACTGGGACGTATCCATGCGTTAACGCCATTGCTAGACTGTGTCAACGCAGCCATTGAGCCTGATAGGCATCTAGCTCGGAGACAGCTCAGAAGGGTTAACGCAGGATGATCATATCGTCTACGCAGCATGCAAACCAACTGAACACTTAGTTACTGGAACACCACTGCGTCAACGCTATGGGCTAGCAGCTTCGACGCAGCACGCCCATCTGCTAAAGACTTGATCACTGGTTAATCGATGCATCAACGCCATGGGCTGATAGAGTCAACGCAACAGTCTTGAGTTTTACTGAACGAATGTCCTTGAAATTGTAGGGCACGTGATCCGAGATGCCTCGCTCGTGAACCAGGAAGCTGCCACGTGGTCCGAATTTCTAGGGCTAGAAACGTGGAAGCCACACGCGCCAGTGCCCTGCTACTGCTCCAGGTATATAAAGGAGCCTTCATCTTCAGATGAAGGTTGATCGAAGCAGAAGCCTGAAGAGCAGAAAGCCCTTCGATCCAGAAAAAGAGAAAAAGAGGGAAAGGAGAGCAGAAGAAGAAAAAGAGAGAGATAGTGATCCCGTGAAGAGACAGCAGAGAGAGAGAAAGAGGAAGAGAGCAGAAGAGAAAGAGGAAGAGAGCAGAAGAGAAAGAAAGAGAGATAGAGAGTGAGAGAGAGAGCTCGTGAAGAAGAAAGAAGAAGCTGCTTGAAGATCTGTCTTCACTGGACCGTGGATCAGATCCAGGCCAGTCAGCTCCGTTGAGAGCCACATCTGTGCTTTCATCTATTACAGCTTTCGGATTGCTGTGTTATTTTTCGTTTATTGTTTTCCTTTGTTTTCTGATCATCTTTGTTCTTCCGATTGCCCTGTTGGGGATTGGGTTCCTCCTGTTGGTTCAGGAGAAGGGAGATCTGATCTCCAGGTTGCAAGTGACAGGTTGTCACTTGTGGGTTGCCCTCTGGTTAGAGGAAGGGAGGCTAGTCCTCCGGTTCTGAGCTTGTGGTTGCAGGTCCAGGTGTCCCTCCTGGTCTGGAGGAAGAGAGGTGTTCGACCTCTAGTTTCCAAGTGGCTGGGAGTCACTTGGGTGTCCCTCCGGTTGGGAGGAAGAGGGGAGTCTGTTCCCCTGGTCAAGCTGTGTGGCAGCACCTGTTTGCAGACTGAGTCTGCTTGGTTCTAGCATTTGCTAGTGAAGCCTCACTCCGGTTGGGAGTGAGGGGTGGATGTAGGTCTGGAGGATCGAACCACCTTAAAATCTTTGAGCAGTGGTTTGCTTGTAATGTGTTCTTCCATATCTCCTACCACCCTTCACAGATTGTCTTGAGATTTCTTATTCTCATTTGTTCTGCTTCCACTAATTGGTTATTTGGGGGCCAGTTACATTGTTGCTCTTTTGTCTAAAAGGTTTTTCAACTGGTTCATCAGATTGCTTGATTTGCTTCCGCTAGATGCTTGGATAGCCACGCTTCAAGTGTTTGTATCTGAATTGAATCAAATTGGTTCTATTCTGTGTCTATCTCTAGCATCCAAGTTTTTATTAGGCCATAATTCATAGAGGGATACATTCACCTCCCCCCTCTGTATCCGGGCCTAGCACCCTAACAACGTGAAGGATGGAAGCAATGCACAGACGAGCTTACTTCCCCGGCCTAACTACCATGCCCTCGGACTCCCGAGGCCTTCGGCAAGGGTCGGGAATGCGAGAAGACAAGTGCGCGCGTGATTGACTTGCTAGTCAGCTCACACAGGCCGAGGGTATGTCTCACGTACTCCCCTCACGCGGTGCCTAGTCGTCTCATGCCAAGTCCATCCCCGCCTTGTGTAAGATGACCGTACCAACGGCGAATACGCCCGTGCCCTGGGTCCGCCCGTGTACGTCGACTTACGGCACTCACCGCGATGACGAAGGGTACTACGTAACGATCGCATCGGCCCTCGACATGGATCCCCGTGCCCACCGTTCATCCTCCAATCGGCCGTCGGCCCCTCAGATTGACGAAGTGAGTCTAGTCGGACCTCTAGCCCCGGAATCATAGTCCCAGGGTCAACCTTGACTCTCCAGCATGACAACACTCGCCGTCCGAGACCCGGACCCGACCGCTAGCCTTGAGCCGTGTCCGACCTCCGCCAGGTGCCAGCCATGTCCGTTCTGACCACCAAGGCAGCCGGACCTACACCAACTCCTCTGTAAAGAGTTCCAGTAGAACATGCGGACACCCGCTTTGTCATGCAATGACTCGAGGGTCGACTCACGTGTCGAAAATGTCCCGCGGCTTGCGCTCGTTTTACTTCGGCCTCCTCGGCCCATTTGTAAAGCCCATGTGGCTCATCGTAAAACCAGTGAAATACATATGCCTGTATTCGGGCCTCTAGCTTCCTACCCACACCACTCGGCATCTGTGCCTAATACCCCAACTCTAGTGAACGCCCCTCAGTCTAACACATACCCCTAGCTACTGAATGCGCCCGGCCCTATACCCATGGCTTCAGACACATATATAGACTTTTCTTCAGCATGGAACGAAGGTATTCAGATTCAATCCGATGTAAATAAACAACGGTTGCTTGCGGCCGGTGGGGAAAGATGTCATGTACACGATTCCCACAATCGCCTACGCACTTGCACCCATGGAACCCCTTCTCTCCTTTGTCGCCCGATTCCCTGAGCCCACGTGCCGCGCCCTGGTGGCACTTCCCTGGTCAAACCTTGGTTCCATGAGTGATTGTCGAGAGATCGACTGGCACGCCCGCACCTAATCCGGTTAACCCTTTGCTCGACATTCCTGTGCCATTCCACCCCTTTCGACTTTCCGTAAAAGGAGAGTGCCCGGTACCTCTGTGAGAGGCATGCAACCGTAAGGAGGATACCTGAGATACATCAAACTCCCGTATTTTTCCTTCCCCGCTGCATTCCTTCCTTCACCCCGGTTAACCGACATAAAAACCCATGCAACAATGGTGAAGAGCCTAATGTGTTCCCTTGTCCATGTGTCCTCATTGTCTGGAAGCTCGAATGGTCCTGAGGTGATCACTCTCCAAAGTTCATGAGTGTTTGCTCTTAGGAATACTTCCATCATGTTCTTCCAGTAAAGATAATTCACACCATCAAAAAATGGTGGACGGTTAATTGAATGCCCCTCGGCAATGAAGCTGCGAGGACTGTTAGTTATAGATCTACCCTGGTCGTTGGACCACATGTTGGGTAACCTACTCTGATACCAATTGATAGAAATACAAGTGAGTGATCTAGAAGGGGGGATGAATAGATCACCCCAATTTAAAATTAAATCACAAGAGCACGGTAGATGAGCCCATAAACACGATGCAAAATGCTAGACACACAGCTGAAGATAAGCTCAACAACGATATGAAAGACCCAGAAGGCAATGAGTGACGCTCAGGCAAATGATCAAACAGAAGATGACCAGTGGCACTCGGAGGAGGTTGGACTTGGGAGTCTGCTCACGCAAGAAACCAATCCTTCAGATAGACTTGACCTATCATTCTGATCAGTTCCTTTCTTTATACCAACTAGTTATAGAACCATCACGCCAAGAAGGATCAAAGCAACAATCACATAGAGGGAGAAAGGAATTTTTTAGGTGGTTCGATTGCCAATCGCAATCTACGTCCACCCCTCGTTCACACCGAATGAGGATTTCACTACCAAAAGCTGGAGATGAAGCAGACTCAGTCTGCAAAGATTGATGGGAATCGACGCCGAGCATGTACTTTTTCTTTTGCATTTATGTCCTTTTAGTTTATGTTTATATCCTTGGGAAAGTATGTACGCAAATGTAAGGCTTTATAAGCCAATGAGTCATTCCCATCGATTGTGTGGGTTTTTATGCAAATGTGTAGTAGGTCTAGCTAGGGGGCCCCCTCCCCTTCCCCATTGGTCCACCTCATCCAAAGTGGGGCTGGTCAACCATCCTAGGTGGCCATCTAGAAGGTTTGAATGCTAATTGACCACATGGGAGACAAGTGGTGTAAAATGTCAAAGTTGGCCACCTACATTACCTATCTAGTCAAAGGAGTGCCCCCTCCATATGTAATTCATTTATTTTGAGTTTTGACCACATAGGGGAAGAAAATGGCCTATTTCCCACGAAATTATCAGCCCCCCACCCCTTGCCATTTTCTATATAAGCCTATGTATAGTGTCATTAGAAATTAATGAAGAAATGAAGAGAAAATTGCTGGAAAATCAAGAGTGTTCTTGAGCCCCTCCTCTCTCCCTCTGGTTTCTCTCCTCCAACCTCCAGTTCTAGAGTGATTTCTATCTTCTATCCCCTCCCCTCTTTCTCCGGTGATCATCTGTGCCGCCACCATCGTTCGTGCCGCCATCGAGCCGCCGTCGAAGTTCTGTCCTTGGCAGACATCAACCTCTTCCCGAAATTCCTGGTATCAGCCACGGTCTCTTCGTGGTCTGAAATTTTGATGATGTGTTCCTATCTTCCACCCCATCATCCACAAAAAAATTTAGGTCCACAATCCCTCGTTTAGTATTTTTTCATTTTCGTGCATCTTTCATTCCCACATCTATTTTATCTCTGTCTACAGTGACATCAGCCCTGTGTTTCTCACCTCCGGCCACCTTTTTGATTTTTTCAAACCCTCCCAATTTCACTGGGAGTTCTATCCATAATCCCCTAAATCCCCGAATTTTCTTAATTGTTTATCAGCCTTCTATCTATTTTTAAAAATTCGTGTTCTTCCTCAGCTACAGTGTTGTCAGCCAGATTCCAGATCCGACCAACTGATAGTGAAAAAATCATAGAAATTCGTAGCCTTTCCCAAATCCAGATCCAAAAATAGTCCTGATTTTCTAGCTTGATTTCCAACAACTTTTCTGAATACCATAACCTCATATTCGGAATTTCAGATATCGGTCAAAGGTAACTCTCAAAAAAGTTCCCTGCTAGTCTGAGAGTTCAGACACTGTACAACAGTAACATTCAAAATTCGCCAATCAGAAGTACATGCTTTGTTATTTTTCTGTAATCCCATAAGGTTGAAACGCTTCGAAGCAGCTTTCCAACGGCGTCAGTTTCTTCGCATTCCGACGTCGGGGCTGATCGCAGCGTCCATTCTCGCCGTAGCGCGCGCCGGAAAACAGAACCGGTAGGTCTGTGGCCAGTTATTTCGACCGGTGCCGATCGGAGCCGCCCGGCCTCCGACCGGCGAACCAGCGTGCCGCCAGCCCGGGGAATTCTTCCCTAAGTGTCCCCACTACAGCGGTGTCACCGGGTCCCACTCGACCCCTCCGGACAGCACGTGGGCCCCACCGTCACTAGTTCCGGTGCTGCCGAAGAGATGCGAAAAGCCGCCCGTCAACCCGAATTCGGTCCTCCCGGGCCCGTTTGTGTAGCCCTTTACCTCCCTGCGTGGAGTGGGCAGTAATTCATTTGATGTAATATGGTGTATTAATTGTCTCGGGAGTACGAGTTTCGACCGGGTCCGTCGTCCCCACGCCGAGCGCGTGGAGGTATCGTGTTCGCTCCTTGCCTGGCATTTTGCTTACTTCATATATATTTGTTTATGTCGCTATTAGAGAGCATGTGTAGGGATATCTAGCTCGCTTTATTTATTCATTACTACTGCTGTGAGAGAGTGCGAGACCGTCCCGTGACCCGATCTGGGCACACGAGAGAGCCGATCACCCTAGCTCATTGCCGGTTTCTCAACCGCGCATGTCCGACGCTTCCCTCGTTAAGGGACAACCGCGAGCTTGTCGTGTCCGTGGTCCCATCCCGCATCAATTTGGTATCAGAGCGAGTTGAGTCTAGGGTGTCAAAAAAAAAGAGTGTGTCATTTACGTCTAGTCATTAGTCATTGTCTACGTCGTGTTTAGGGTCATCATTGTTTTAAAATAAAAAAAAGTGTCTTTTGGGTCGCATTTACATACCATTAGTCGGTATATAAAAAGGTGTTGTCCGAACGTTAGACTACACCTATCGGGAAGGTCGCACACTTGTGCGAGTGATCTTCGGATCGATTAACTCCGCCCCGTACCGAGTCTTGGTGTCTTGTCCTTAGTATGCATGCATCCCAACCTTTGCATTAGTTGGTCTAGTGTCTTGTCTCCATGTGTATGTATGTCCATGTCCGCTATCCATGGCCATTCCCCAAGGCCATGCGTTCAAGTGGTCATCTCTGGTGGCCCAAGCCAAGGCCTTCCTAGCCCGACCCTATATCGTTTCTAAAGCCACTCTACCTAATGGGTCCACAACGGAACTCCATTTCACTGATAGGGAGTCAGATAATTGGGTTACTTTTGATATCGTGGAGTCTCTCTCCAAGACAGGCGAGATTATCCGTGATAGTGATTTTGCTTGTGTTGAGTTCTATAGGAAGGTCGGCTCCGTTCTTTACACCGATGGTGCATGGTGCAGGATCGGCACACTTGCTGGTCCATGCATCATTTTAGGGCAAACATGGTTAGGAGAAAGAAAGGCTAATTTTGACTGGGGCAAAAGGACTTGCACCTTATACCCACCTTACCTACCTGGCAAGATCATCCTTAAGGATAGGGCTCAATCGAGTACCCTCGTCTTTCCCACCACCCAACCCCAGTGGCCCACTCCACCTTCGGATTCATGCTTTCCACCTCTTTTGGAGCCCACCCCTCTAGCCACCCATCATGGGAGCCACCCTCCCTTCGAGGAGCCACATTTAGAGGATGTCCATCCCGAGCCACCCGTGTTTCTTACGGGTATGCTATACATAGCCGAGCAACTTCTTAGTTGGCTCAAGGATGGCTTGGTCCCACGTCCTTACCCTTCTATGGACCCCACCTTACCTATAGTGCCCGTCAACTCCTTCCACACTACCTTTTGGTCTAGTCACCATATTGATACATTGGATGACCTTATTATGGGATTAGACATGCAATGGAAGTTGACGCACCTACTGGCCCGAGGTTTTGACCAACCCGCTAGTCTTAGCTTCACCCATCCCGCCTTCGGGTCCATTACCTCCGAGTGCACCATGGGGTGTGTCATCACGGAGATTCTTCTATTCCTCCCGATGCCGGCCGAGTCTGACTTCGTTCCCTTTTGCCCAAGGGAGGAATCCTATTTTCTACACATGTCTGTCGTCCCACCGATCATAATGTATGACGGTGACTATGAATTCCAAACTTGGGACCATGTCATGTTGGAACCCACTTCATGGGGTCACACTTTCTTCGACCCTTTTGACCCCTTCACTAGTGAACCTCCCGAGTTTTCATACTCACTACCTTTCTTCCGCGGAGTTCACTATCCCACCTTTTCCACTCGGGCCAAGCAAACTCCACATAGCCATAGGTCCGAACCATCATTCGGTGGTAAGGAAGACTTTGGTTTCCCCGATCCCTCTAAACCACTTGCACCTCCCGGACTTCCCCCATCCAAGCCCAATGTCCATGATTGGTGCATCGTAGTATGTCTAGGAGTTCCCCATGACGTCAACCTCCGATTACGTCAAATGCATGCATGGCACACATTCGGGTGTCCTAGTCCGCCGTCACCCATGTACGGGTCGGACTAACTTAGGTATGTCTAGGGTCATAGATGAGTCGGTGTGCTTTTTCTTTATGTGGTATGTCTGTCTGCATGTGTCTTGTGCAAGCTCATTGTCGTTCTCTTATGAGTAATAGGTGATTGGACTCACTTGATGAGTATGGGATCGGTTCTACATCTACCAGGATCAGTCACCTACAGGGACTCAGCGGTGATTCCTAGTGAGTCTTCGAGCTACTCCCTTCCCTTTTGAGAGTGCCCCACCCGGAGTGTCCACCTTTAGCCCATAGCAGTCCGTGCATATCGAGTATATATGGAATGAGCAGGTGACGATCACTTGGAGTGGAGCGTACCCGCGTTACTTGGCATAGTGACGGATCCGCCGGAGTACTTGAGCATCCCTACCCCTACTCGACGGGGTCGAGTTCCTCCCACCCGGGGAGAGTTGATGGGAATCGACGCCGAGCATGTACTTTTTCTTTTGCATTTATGTCATTTTAGTTTGTGTTTATATCCTTGGGAAAGTATGTACGCAAATGTAAGGCTTTATAAGCCAATGAGTCATTCCCATGGATTGTGTGGGTTTTTGTGCAAATGTGTAGTAGGTCCAGCTAGGGGGCCCCCTCCCCTTCCCCATTGGTCCACCTCATCCAAGTGGGGCTGGTCAACCATCCTAGGTGGCCATCTAGAAGGTTTGAATGCTAATTGACCACATGGGAGACAAGTGGTATAAAATGTCAAAGTTAGCCACCTACCTTACCTACCTAGTCAAAGGAGTGCCCCCTCCATATGTAATTTATTTATTTTGAGTTTTGACCACATAGGGGAAGAAAATGGCCTATTTCCCATGAAATTATCAGCCCCCCACCCCTTGCCATTTTCTATATAAGCCTATGTATAGTGTCATTAGAAATTAATGAAGAAATGAAGAGAAAATTGTTGAAAAATCAAGAGTGTTCTTGAGCCCCTCCTCTCTCCCTCTGGTTTCTCTCCTCCAACCTCCAGTTCTAGAGTGATTTCTATCTTCTATCCCCTCCCCTCTATCTCCGGTGATCATCTGTGCCGCCGCCGCCACCGTTCGTGCCGCCATCGAGCCGCCGTCGAAGTTCTATCCTTGGCAGACAGTAGCCTCTTCCCGAAATTCCTGCTATCAGCCACGGTCTCTTCGTGGTTAGAAATTTTGATGGTGTGTTCCTATCTTCCACCCCATCATCCATAAAAAAATTTAGGTCCAAAATCCCTCTTTTAGTATTTTTCTATTTTCGTGCATCTTTTATTCTCGAATCTGCTTTGTCTCTATCTATAGTGACAGTAGCCCTGTGTTTCTCACCTCCGGCCACCTTTTTGATTTTTCCAAACCCTCCCAATTTCACTGGGAGTTCTGTGCATAATCCCCTACATCCACAAATTTTCTTAATTTTGTATCCGCCATCTATCTATTTTTAAAAATTCGTGTTCTTCCTCAGCTACAGTGTTGTCAGCCAGATTCCAGATCCGACCAACTGCTAGTGAAAAACTCATAGAAATTCGTAGCCATTCCCAAATCCAGATCCAAAAATAGTCCTGATTTTCTAGCTTGATGTCCAACAACTTTTATGAAGACTATAACCTTAGATTCGGAAGTTCATATATCAGTCAAATTCAACTCTCAGGAAAGTTACTTGCTAGTCTGAGAGTTCAGACACTGTACAATAGCAACATTCAAAATTCACCAATCAGAAGTACAGGCTTTGTTTTTTTTCTATAATCCCACAAGGTTGAAGCCCTTCGAAGCAGCTTTCCAACGGCGCCAGTTTCGTCACATTCCGACGTCGGGGCTGATCGCAGCGTCCATTCTCGCCAGAGCGCGTGCCAGAAAACAGAACCGGCAGGTCCGTGGCCGGTTATTCCGACCGGTGCCGATCGGAGCCGCCCGGCCTCCGACCGGCGAACCAGCGTGCCGCCAGCCCGGGGAACGCTTCCCTAAGTGTCCCCACTACAGAGGTGTCACCGGGTCCCACTCGACCCCTCCGGACAGCAAGTGGGCCCCACCGTCACTAGTTCGGGTGCTGCCGAAGAGACGCGAGAAGCCACCCGTCAACCCGAATTCGGTCCTCCCGGACCCGTTTGTGTAGCCCTTTACCTCCCTACGTGGAGTGGGCAGTAATTCATTTGCTGTAATATGATGTATTAATTGTCTCGGGAGTACGAGTTTCGGCCAGGTCCGTCGTCCCCACGCCGACCGCGTGGAGGTATCGTGTTCGCTCCTTGCCTGGCATTTTGCTTACTTCATATATATTTGTTTATGCCGTTGCTAGAGAGCATGTGTAGGGATATCTAGCTCGCTTTATTTATTCATTACCGCTGCTGCGAGAGAGTGCGAGACCATCCCGTGACCTGATCCGGGCACACGAGAGAGCCGATCACCCTAGCTCATTGCCGGTTTCTCAACCGCGCACGTCCGACGCTTCCCTCGTTAAGGGACAACCGTGAGCTTGTCGTGTCCGTGGTCCCGTCCCGCATCATAGATGTTGTCGAACAGCTTGCCAAAAGGGAAACAAATCCCTTGACCCAGGTCCTATACCCCACAAGACCTGAACCCTAGCTTGCAGACCGCAAGACCAGAACTGAAGGAGTTTCCTCCCTTCCTTTGAGCAGAGGGGAACCCAAGAGTGACCCAAAGTCACTCGAAACCAGAGAGGCTGTCTCCCTTCCTCCAAGAACACTTAGAGGGAAACAAAATCAAATGCGAAGCAAGAATGAAAGGAAAAATAGAAACAGAAAGGATAAAAAATAAGCTGTAGCTTCAATGAAGCATTTCCAGATGAAAACGGTTGGCTACTCTCAAATCCATCTTCTAAAAATGATTCTCTCATTTTTCTTCTTCTGGGGGAAGCTCTCTCTCTCTGAATATGAGAATGTAATTACTTGCCGCAGCTTCAGCACCCTTCTTCGAAGGGCAAGGCACCCTTATATTGGAACAGGGGCTCCATAAGGCAGATAACCTAGTGAACGCTAATTGGTCCACCTGGCAGACTAAACATTCTTCTAAAAACCTCTGAAATGGCATGCCATCCTTCCTTGGATCACGTGCCCATTATTGTTGGAGTACTGCCATGTGGACAAGTCTTTTTCATGCCAAGAGGGTCCACGCGTGTGATGGTCACATGTAATGCATTTGGTAAAGTACCTCATATGTCCCTTTAGAGAGGTCACGTGACATTTGAGTTCAGATATGCCTTTACATTGACCACGTGTTTGATCAAATAGTTGACCTTATATGTGTTGTGTGGTGGTGGCGGATCTAGAGGAGAGGGGTGAATAGATCAGCCCCCTTTTTAAAAGTTAAATCACAGCGGAATGAAAGGTAGGCTAACGCCCAGGAAGATCCACAAGACAGGAGTCAAAGAGAGATAGGAAGACGGCCTATGCAAGCATCTACCGTAAAACAAGCTCACAGACAACCACACTAGACAAGGAGTTTTAAGATGGTTCGGACTCAATCCCAGAGTCCTACGTCCACACCCCTCACTCAACCAAGTGAGGCTTCACTACTGCAACTGCACTAAACAAATGTTGACACACAGCTTGCGGGCTCACATAGCCAAGCTGACACATAGCTTACGGGCCCAACCGGCCAAACCACAGACCAGACTTCCTTCTGTCTATCTTCTTACAACTCCCTGTAGGAACCGAATAAGGTATCAAGAGATGTGTTCAAGTTAAAGAAAAATAACACAAATGAAAATCCCAGACAAGATGAGAGACTCTTGAGGATAGAACAAAAAGGTCCTATCTGGTATCTGGATGGCGATCCTTGCTTCTTCCAGATGGAGTTCTTCCTTAAGGAGCAGGTTCTCCTCCGTAGGAAGTAGAAGCTTCTTCCCCTTCTTCTCACTGGAGGATAAGAAGAGATGAGGACCACAGTCTTCAGAAGCTTCGAAGTTGCAGCTAGGGAGTATTCGTCTCAAGGCTTCTTCTTCCAGTTGCAAACTTTCCACCAGCTTGCTACTTGCTTTCTGCTTCGTGCTCCTCTCTTGTCTTCGTTTTGCCTTTTGGTTATCTATATATATGCTCAATGTCTTGCATTCTTCCAAGCCTTTCTTTTACATTCTTGAATGAACTACCTTTTTCCTTGGACTGGCTGTTCAACCTTCTTCATCAGAGTATGTCTTCAGCTTATCCTCTTTTGGTTCAGACATTTTCCTTTTCTTTCTCCAAACGTACAAAGTTTGTAGCTCCTCATCTGGTAAGAAGTAATCTGGGCCATCTATCTTCATCAGAGAGGACCAGATGCCAGACCACGGTGACCTCTGATTGGTTCAGAAGTGATAAGTTGTAGTGGGTTCTCATTGGCTGCCCAGATTGGATCAGACGGTACTTTGTAATTTCCATTTGCTGACCGAACATATCTTCATTAAGTACAAGACCTTCTCCTCAAGGTTTGACCTCTTTTGGGATGGAGACCCTTTCTAGGTGACTGCCATTGGTCCACCTGGAAAGTAGGAAGCTTTTCTGCCAGCAGATCTTCTAGAGCTTGTACTTTCAAGGAGGCGGTATCTGGCACTTGAGAATTCTTCTTTGGAACTTTCTGGAGAGCATGCCATGACTTATGGGATCACGTGCCAATCTATTGCTATTTGATGAAATGCCTATTCTAAGTTCGACCTCACGTTCTGCCCAAATCCTATTAGTTGGAAACACATTGTGAGCATGAGTCATAAAGGGTGCACAGACTTTATAGTGTAACGTGCAAACATGCACAGACCTTAGGTTCGGTCAAACAAAATGTGCACTGACCTTAAGTTGCTATGAATAAAACATGCTCAGACCTTAGGTAGCATATAACAAAACATGCACCGACCTTACATATGCACATTAAGAAATATGCACTGACCTTGTACGTAGGCAAATGAAATGTGCACCGACGTTACATGCTGAATAAGAGAATGTGCACCGACCCTAGTAAGCAGACCAACCAAATGTGCACCGACCTTCTATTGAAGGAACAAGAATGTGCACCGACCTTGATATGCATACTAACAAAGTATGCACCGACCTTATATGTGCATAGACAAAACTTTCACCGACCTTGTGTATAGATGTGCACCGACCTTGTTTGCCAAAAGCCAAAAGGTGCACTTACCTTGTTTGCAGTATAAGAGAATGTGCACCGACCTTGTTTGCTTGAAAGCAAAACTAGCATCGACCTTAGTTCTCAACTTAGCAAACGTGCATCGACCTTCATTACTATTCCTGGTCAAGGTGGCTTCGACTTTGCAAAGTAGCATCAACCTTCAGTTGTCGGAGCGTTGAAGTGGCATCGACCTCAGTTGCTGTTGAGCGAACTAGCATTGACCTTACTTCATCACTGACTAAAGTACCATTGACCTTAGTGCCTCATATTGAGATATACATTGACCAAATCTGTCAATGAGCTAACTTCAAGTTTGAATATTAGCGTTAACCTTCATTGACCAGCGTTGACTTTTTAAGGATTATTTCCACTTCTTCGTGGGCCAATCAACACATTATAAATGCCATTAGCAACAATATTATAAACCATATGTATGACTCATAGTTCAGGCATCATTAAAACATATTTAGAGAATTAAACCATAGTCACATGGGCACAACATTCTCCCCTTTTTTGATGATGGCAATTACTATGAGTCATAAATAACCTACAAATGACATTCATTGGCATGAAGACCTCATACACATGATCATGTACATCATGCACATGTTACTAGCTTGCGATCACACACACACTTACTTCTCCCCCTTTGACAACATCAAAAAGCAATGGGATGGAAGCTTGTAGCTTGATGGCAAATGAATGGTTGGTAAAAAGAGGGTTGCAGAAAAGTCAATCTGAAACAACATTCATTAACCAAGCTAGTAGTTTTCAGATTCTTATGCACTAGGAACTTCCATGATCAAATGCTATTATCTGCATGGTTTAAGAGAAATACAAGTAGAGTTGGAATCAATTTCCAGTCAGATGTAATAGAAATAAACCAAGTTTACAAAGTCATATCCAAGTTTAGCTCCTTGAAACTTACTCAATTAAGACCAGTAACTCCCCGAGGAGTGACCATTGAGAGGTATTGAAAATAAACAAGATGAACATAGATGAGCTTACTTCAGGAATATAGTAATATGTCCGACCTTTGGTCAAGTTCACACTTTGTTTTGGCTCATCATACTTTTGTTTGAACAGTCAAGTTTAGTCTACACCTTTTTGCGTATGGATAGACGTTGATTAGATGCCCTCACCCCTAGTTACTCAGTGAGACTAACTATTATGTCTCATTTGGAACAGAGATAGCAATAGCACTTCATGACATAGGTTGATCCTCATTTCTTTGATGAAGGACCTAGTTTCTCTGTGCATACAGCCATTGCTCTATCATGAGCATTGATAAAATTTTTGACATGTGCTGCCTGTTAGAAAATTTCAGACTATGCAATGTTTAAGGACAATACTTAAGCATGGTTGCTCAACCACGGTTGCTAGTGATCTCAAATTTTATGATTCTTAGAGAGTGCAGAGGGACACATCATTTTGTAGAAGATGGTTGAGGTCAATTAAACCTGAGGAGTTTATCTCCCAAACTCTTGAAATGTAGTTGACCTAAACCATTAGAGTTATTCAAGGTCAATCAGAGAGCCTACTTGCAAGAAGATTCCTATAAATGATTTACTCAATTGTAATGAATAAATGAGTAGATTGACAATATTCTGAATGAAGGGCAGTTCAAGGAGAGGCAATTTGCAATGAGCAGAGAGTTTTTGGTTGATTGAGATTTAAAATTTTTGAGACGGACTGACTAACATAGACAATGTTAAGTATTCAAAGTATGCTCCCCGTGAGAGTATGCATGACAATATATAGATCTTTTTGGAATTTTCAAAAAGAGTGATATGTTGTGCACTCAGAACGTCTCCCCCTATATGCATGTAATGTATAAGAACTCTGAATGCAACATATATGCAGGGAGTCAAATAAGGTATCCACAGAAATGTCTAGTCTCTTCTACATGATACCTTGACCCTTGGTACCTGGCAGAGAACATAGGTCCTAAGACCACCTCACGCATAGTGAGTGCTTTCAGGAAAGCATAACCTACCTTTCCACAACTCAGTATTTTATATACCATGGTCAAACAAAGACTTGCAAAGCAACCCATCACCATGCAATGCTTTATGAACATGCAGTTGACTAGTTACAATAAAATGCAATATGAACAATAATCACTTAGATTATTCATGAGAGTGTAAACTGGTATCGACAAGATAAAGGCAGATATGCATGTGATTTTTGTTGATTGCAGTCCAAAGACAGTTAAACTCCCCTTATGCCAGTTCCGCAGATAATTTTAAAAAACATGTACTTATAGTCATTATGCTAGGAACACAGTGAGAGAGTTAATCAACCAATTCAAACCTGTTTTGATTGAGGTCTACATAGACCCAACTCCCATCTTAGAGTCGAAAACCTGTCTGTGCATAATGGCTTGGTGAAAATATCTGCAACCTAATTTTCTGATTGGACAAAATGCAACTCAAAGTTTTTCTTAGAAACTTCATCTCTAATAAAGTGATGCCTTATATCTATATGCTTGGTCGTAGAGTGCAGGACTGGATTTTTGGCAAGACTTATAGCACTAGTGTTATCACATAAGATAGGGACACATCCATGATCCACTAAGAAATCTTGGAGTTGATGTTTAATCCACAACACTTGGGTGCCACAACTCTCTACAGCTACATATTCTACCTCTGCAGTAGAGAGTGCAACTGAGTGTTGTTTCTTGGAAGCCCAAGAGATTAAACATCCACCCAAGAATTGGCAATAGCCACTAGTGCTCTTGCGATCCAGTTTGCATCCTGCATAGTCAGCATCTGAATAAGCAACGAGAGAAAATTCACAAGATGTTGGAAACCATAATCCCAAGTCTTGAGTGCTAGCAAGGTATCTAAAGATACGCTTAACAGCAGTCAAGTGAGATTTTCTACGACTAGCTTGGAATCTAGGACATAGGCAAACACTAAACTGGATGTCTGGTCTAGATGCCCAAGAGACTAAACATCCACCCAAGAATTGACAGCCTAAGAGACTAAACATCTATCCAAGAATTGGCAATGACCACTAGTGCTCTTGCGATCTAATTTGCATCCTGCATAGTATGCATTTGAATAACCAATGAGAGACTAAACATCCACCCAAGAATTGGCAATAGACACTAGTGCTGTTTAGTCTCTTAGAAGCCCAAGAGACTAAACATCCACCCAAGAGTTGGCAATAGCCACTAGTGCTCTTGCGATCCAGTTTGCATCGTTCATAGTCAGCATCTGAATAAGCAACGAGAGAAATTTCACAAGATGCTAGAAACCATAATCCCAAGTCTTGAGTGCTAGCAAGGTATCTAAAGATACTCTTGACAATAGTCAAGTGAGATTCTCTAGGACTTGCTTGGAATCTAGCACATAGGTAAACACTAAACTTGATGTCTGGTCTAGATGCGGTTAAATAGAGTAATGATCCAATCATACCTCTATAGTTCTTTGCATCCACCAACTGTCCTTTCTCATCTGCATCCAGTGATGTAGTTGTTCCCATAGGAGTTGAGATAGATTTACAATTTGTCATATCAAACCTTTTCAACAACTCCTTCACATACTTGGTTTGATTTATAAAGCATCCTTCATCACTCTCACAGATCTGCAAGCCAAGAAAAAATTTAAGCTCACCCATTAGGCTCATCTCAAACTCACTGGTCATAAGGTTAGCAAAATCTTCACACATTTTGGGCTTTGTAGAACCAAACACAATATCATCAACATAGATTTGAACTAGCCCGATATCTTTACCTTGTCTTTTTGTGAAGAGGGTTTGGTCCACATTACCTCTAATGTAGCCTTTTTCAGTGAGGAACGAGCTTAATCTATCATACCAAGCTCGGGGTGCTTGCTTCAGACCATAGAGAGCCCTGTCCAGCTTGAATACATAATCTTCATGATAAGAACATTCAAAACCGGGGGGTTGTTCAACAAAAATCTCTTCTTTTATCAAGCCATTTAGAAACGCACTCTTCACATCCATTTGTTGTAGTTTTATTTTATGAGCACAAGCAAAATCTTAATTGCTTCTAATCTGGCTACAGGGGCAAAAGACTCTTCAAAATCAATTCCAAATTCTTAAGCATACCCCTGAGCCACTAATCTAGATTTATTCTTAAGTATGGTTTCATCTTCACTAAGCTTGTTCCTAAAAACCCATTTAGTACCTATGACAGTTTTTGATGAGGGTCTAGGAACTAGATGGCACACATTATTTCTTTGAAACTGGTTTAATTCTTCTTGCATGGAATTTATCGAGTTATCATCTTTCAAAGCTTCCTCAATGTTCTTTGGTTTAATTTGGGAGACAAGAGCAAGTTGTTCTAGTTCATCAACAATTTTGAAATGTGACCTAGTTCTAGGTGGATCTTGTAAGCTACCTATGATATTTTCTAGCGGATGATCTTTAACCACTCTAATATCCATAGAATTGTTACCTGTACCTGTAACCGTGACCATTGTATTGCTTGGATCAGCCACATCATCATTTCTTTTTATCTCCTCCTATGAAGGGTCATTCTTTTCCTTGGTGTCTATGAACTCCTCATCATCATTATTTTTCCTGTTACATTTATCATCATAAGTTTCATCAAATGTAACATGAGGTGACTCTTCCACAGTTAGACTTTTGAGATTATAGACCCTATAAGCCCTGGACCTATCAAAATATCTAAGAAATATACCTTCTTCACTCTTGGGCTCAAATTTATCTAAATCTCTTTTGTCATTGTTATGAACAAAACATTTTGAACCAAATACTTTCATGTGAGAGAGAGATGACTTCTTACCTTTGAACAGCTCATAAGGAGTCATTTTGGTGAATGACCTTACCATTGGGTGGTTGATGATATAGCAAGCAGTGTTCACTGCTTCTGCCCAAAACCTCTTTGGTAGTTGCTTTTCAGCAAGCATGGTTCTAGCCATTTCAATGAGAGTTCTATTTCTTCTCTCTACCACTCCATTTTGTTCAGGGGTTCTCGGTGATGAAAACCTATGATTCATTCCTTCAGTCCTGCAAAGATTATCAAAATCAACATTGTCGAATTCACCACAATGATTTGAAAGTATGTTAAAAATTTTAAACATACCATCTTGCTTGACCTTCATGTAGAGTGCCTGAAACTCATTAATAACATCATTTTTATGCACAAGAGGAAACACCCATGTGAACCTAGAGAAATCATCTACTAAAACATACCCATATCTCCTTCCACTTAAGCTAGCGGTTCTTGTTGGACCGAACAAGTCCATATGGATTAGTTCAAGCCGTTTGGATGATAGGCTTACAACTCTGCTGGAGAAAGATTTTCTAATTTCTTTTCTTAGGGTGCATGCCTCACAGATTTTGTCATTTTGTTTGAATTTGAGTTCAGGCAGTCCTTTCACCATACAATATTTCAAGAGTTTGTGTAGAACATTATAGCTAGCATGTTCTAGTCTACGATGCCACAGACATGCAAGTTCAAATTGAGGTGCATCAAGACAAAGATTCAAATGGGCTGGATCATCTAAGTCAATTATGTACACATTGTTGACTCTTTTTCCAGAAAACTTTGATTCTTTGGAGTTTGGTTTCAAAATTTTACATTCAGAAGAGTCAAACACTACTCTATGTCCTTTATCACACAATTGACTTATACTCAAAAGATTATATTCTAACCCTTCAACCAACAAGACATTTTCAATGGAATTGGAGAAAATTTTGCCAATTTTACCTGAACCGATGATTTTCTCTTTATTGTTCCCTCCAAAGGTTACATGCCCACCTTCTTTTTCCACTAAGAGACAAAATTTTATTCTGTCCCCAGTCATGTGTCTTGAACAGCCACTATCAAGATACCATTTGTTGTGCACGACTGCAAGACACTCCTGCACAGGAAATCAAGTAACAATGTTTGGAATCCAAGGATAATTGTGTCCCAGTAAACCTTTCATTTCAGCAAAGCAAGATAAAATAGATTTAGGAATCTAAAGTTTCTTCTCAATTTTCATTTTCTTGCTTGATGAAGAGTTTTTAGTTTCAGTTTTCAATTTTCTACCCTGTTCAGGAACCATGTTACCCCTTGGCTTTTGGTAGAAGTTTAGAAACGGGTGATTCTGGTTCCTATAGTTTGTCCTTGGCTTATAGAAGGTATGGTGGTTCATAGGGTAATAGGTTGGATCAGGTCTGTATGTGTATGACTGCACCGACCTATGATAGGGCCAACCATATGACTGCATCGACCTATGAAAGGGCCAACCATTTGACTGCATCGACCTATAGGAGTGTGTGCATTGATGCATGAAGGGGTTTCTATCTTCCTGACTATTGGAATACCAGGGATGCCTTGACCCTTGTTGAGGATGATATAGACCAGCATTCCCCCTTTAACCACCTCTAACCTTGGTGTAAACTGGCTTGACCTTTGATTTCTGGTGGTTCGGCTGGGAGTTCTGAGGAGAATTTTTGGGTTTTTCAAGATTTTTCTTTATGGGTTCTCCCACCTTTTATTTTCCTTTGTTTTGAGCAGGTTTGGTGTTTGAACTTGAGACACCTGTAGAAGATACAGAAGTGATGATTTTCAAACTAATTTTTTTTATTTGTTGGATTAAAACCCAACCCTTCTTTGTTGAAGTTGATTTTAGTACCTAGCAAAGCATCTAGGTTATCTCTTCCATCTACAAACTTTTCCAAAGAATTTTGTTTATCTTTCAACTCTTTTTGAAGTTTTTCAGCATCTTCAAGTAGCTTAGAGTTGACTTGTTTTATAGCTTCATATTTTTCATTTCTCAAATCTCTATCTTTTTCATAACTTTCCATTTTTCTTTTCAGATCATCGATTTCATCCCTCAGATTTTCATTTTCAACTACCGGATATCTCATTTCATTTCTCCCTTGTTCCATGTCTTCTATCATTTTCTTCAAATCTTCGATTTCAGATTCTAGTGAAGCAGTTTCATCATCTAAGCTTTGATTATGCACAGTTGAATTGATTTTCTTTTTAAGGCCTTGTTTTCCTTTCTATACATGTCATATTTTTCCATAAGCTCAATATAAGCTTCTTCCCAGTCAGTGATTGTAAAATGCTCAATAGGGGAACGTACCTCAGATTGTTCATCCCCATTTGCCATGAGACAGATGTCTTCTGTTTCATCTTCTGAGGAGCCTGTTCCATCTTCCTCCTCTTCCTCATCACTCCATGTGCATACTATGGCTTTGTTTTTCTTCTTCTAGCCTTTCTCTTTCCTGAAGGCTTTCTTCACTTTTTCAAGACATTCAGTTCAGATATGACCTAGTTTGTTGCAAGAATAACAAATAACTATATCAGATTTGTTTAAATTTTCAGGTTTAGATTTGTACGCTTTCTTTACCTGAGGCTTCCATTTTCTGAAGCCTTTACCTTCATTTCTTAAAAAAATTCTGAACCTACGAGTGAGCGTAGCCACTTGATCTTCATCTTGCTCACGGCAAGAGGTCTCACCTTCCTCGGAAGTGGCTTGAGTGCTTGGTGACGCTGCGGCGACGTGGAAATGGATCGACGGTAACTCCAGAATCACGAACAGGATGGATAACTTGCTACCTCGCGCAGCTCGGCCTCATGCCGAACGGTCTCACACCAGGCGACACACTCAAACTCACAAAGAGAAAGAGGGAAGGGAAGGCACTAAGGGGCAATGCTCCTTACGTGATATCAAATTCTTAAGCATTCATCATATGAAAACATACACCCTTAGCCTTCCTTTATATAGAAGGAGACTATAACATTCATACCCATAAGCTTTTCCTAATAACATTTATACCCAAGCCTTATAAGACAAAACCCAACAACCAACTATTGACTTTGTGGGTTTAATAAAAAAAATACACACTTTGACTATGACTAGCCTAATAAAACAAAAGTAAATAATACATGTATTACTACATGTATTTTACACACAATACACACGTAATACATAAATACGTGACGTCGAGTCTTCAGGCAGTCGAATCTCCGAGCCACAAGCTCGGTGCGGGGGTGCGGTGTTCGGTAGTGGGCCCGGTGTCCCCATCAACCCTCCCGGGATAGCTGGAACTCGACTCCGTCGAGTAAGGTGGGACACCGCTATGGTAGTGCTCCAGCAGATCTAGATCAAGGCGTTGGAGATCCTCCTGGCTGATCCAGGAATCATCAGACGGTGGACGGTTCCGCCAGCGGACAAGGTAGCGTTGGTACTCCCTGCTCAGTGTAGTGGTCACCTGCTCATCCAGTATCCTCTCAATTTGGCCGCGCAGTGCTCTCGAGGCTGTGGGATGCACATGTGTGGGCTCACTCTCAATATGAGGAGAAGGCTCGAAAGGGTCACTAGGAATCACTGTGGGTTCCTTGTAGGTTACTAGGTCTGTCACATTAAAAGTAGAGCAAATCCCATATTCGGGAGGTAAGTCCACAACATAAACATTGGAGCCAATCCTCCATAGTATCGGGAAGGGACCATCACTACGGACTTGCAACTTTTTAATGGCTCCCGAGGGGAGTCATTCGGGTTGGACCCGCACCATAACCAAGTCACCTTCTTGAAATTCATGGTGACGCCTATGCGAATCAGCTGACTCATGCATACTCTTGACGTGCTGTGCAAACTCTTCGGCTGACTTGGACATTCTAGACTCGAGGGGAAGGTTGGGTAGGGTGGACCCAGGGGCAAGCTCAATAACGTGTTGTACATCACGCATGGGAGGGAGTTGAGAAGGCAAGTCCTCGGGGATGATGCCTTGGAAGTCCGGCAGTATGGCCGGGTCTTCAGTTGGGACTAAGACTCGAGACTCCTTGGGTGTGATGGTGACGTCAACAGCCAAAACAGGAGCACCCTCAGCAACCTCTATGTTTAGCTCACCGACATTTATGGAGTCAAGGCTCCTAACTAGGTGATGTGACACCTCCCTTGGACCTATTTTGCAAGCATTCAAGTTGGGAAGCGGACTCACACTAGCGAGCTCACTCGCTTGGCGCACATTAGTGCCCGAAGGCAACTCGGCGATGATGGAGAGGGTCTGAGGCAGGACCTTGAGGCTCCAATGGTTGGCTAGCTTGGGGAGAACCCAAAATGGGCCTGGGATGCCCAAATCATGGGCGGCCAGCACACCAAGGGTGTGGGATGAAGGGTTCACTTACAACTCGCCCGCGGTGGTCACTCATGGCACTAGCAACTTAGGGTCGAGCTCTCACTCACCGTCCGACGGAACAATGGCGGTAATACTAAGTTAGCAATGAATTGAAACCAGCCAAGAGAGGGACCGAGGCTCACCTAGCCGGCGTGAATACGCCGACTCCGGCCAGAGACGGGGGCGAGCGGGGAGGCGTGGGAATGCACCCGCACGTCGCGTCGATGAAGCTTCAAACATGCAAGTGAATTATTACATGAACTACACCTCTCACAGGATGGGGATCTTAGGGTGGGGGTTAACTGAGATTACATCCAAAACTACCTCCACACAGGGAGGGGCCTTCAGCCGGCCAAGCGGGGAGGGGTGAGACCGACTAAAGATGAAATTGGACGCCGATGTTGATTCTGCCCACTGTCTGTGCTTCTGGACAGACAGTCGCTTCTCTGGATACTACGGCCACTCCGAATTTTTGCTGAAGATGAAACCAGTGGGAAAATCTTCGTAGCTGGACCGGGAAGACACCGAAATTTTTCGGATTTCTTCTGGTACCTCTGCTGGTCAGGGTAGGGGCTTGAAGAGGGTAGCAGGTCCTCTGTTCTGACAGCTTTAGGTTCCTAACAGCAGGAAGCAGAGGGTGCCACGAATGCTCTCGAGATCGGAATCAGGTGCTGTTAGAGCCTTTGGAATCGTTGACAGGTCTACTTCAAAGCCGAACTGACAGGGATGCCAAATGAGGTCGGAGTAGTACGGTGTCTTCTGAACACTAAAGGAGGGTCTGTGCAGACAGAGTGGAAGCAGAACTGCACGATCGGAGGAGAAAATTGATAACTTTCTGGTCCAGTCTCCAAATTGAACTCTGCTTATTGGGGATGGTAGAGGACTAAAAGTAGAAGACTTTTTCTAAAGAACTCTCGATCAGATTCCCAATAGGTTTGTCATAGAAGAGCTTCCACTCCGGCTCTGGCCTCTTGCCAGAGAAGATTCGCGCAGTCAGGCGAGAAAGGCTCTCTCGGGCAGCAACGTGCTTGGACGAAGATGAAACCTCCTCCGTTGCGAAGAAGACAGGCAGACGCTTCCAACGGTACCTCTTGGGATTTTAGATTCGCCGGGATGTGGTCGGGGTCGCCTCTGCAAGTAGGTGGTCTTCTGCAGGTCGCCAACTGCTTGGAGGATCTATCAATGGAGGTGAAAGAGGTGATGGAGAAGAGCAATGGAGAATGGTGGAGATGAGAGAGAGAGGGGGGCGACCCTAACCAAGGGGTGGGGTCTTGGGGCTGCCCTAGAGCTGTGGAGGGAAGGTGGATTTGAATTCAAATGGCCTAGGGAAGTGGTGGGTTGTATGGGGGAGAGGGAAGGGTGCTTGGGGAAGGGAAGAGGGTAGTTGGTGGTTGGAGGGTGGAGCAAGGATTGGAGGATTCCACCTTGGGGTTGGGGGGGAGTTAAATGAGTGTATGGGGAAGGGGGAGGGGTCTTAATGAGAGGTGGATGGGGAGGAGAGAGAAAATTTTGAAATTTGGGGTGAGGGGAGAGAGAGAGGGGGGACCCCTTAGAGAGAGAGAGAGATAATGAGAGAGAGATCTAGAGGGATATGGAAATTTGGATTTCAATATTCATGTAAAAGTTGTTACATATGAGAGGAGTGGGGGCCTATTTATAGGCATTGGACTTTTCCTAGGATAAAAATGACCCTGACTAAACAACTATTGACCAAGCACTCAAAGGGAGGGGTGCCCCTGGGCCTAGCCCATTAGTTGGGCCCAATAGCCTAACAAACCAACATAGTGACACAAGACTTTAGTAGATAACCTACTAACCTAGGTACATGACTCAAATAAAGGGAAAATTACATGATGATGACTCAAATAAAATAAAAAAATTACATGACTAGAGTCATAAAATTATGACGAACACAATGGCACACGCTGATGAGCAATCCGAGCCTCGAAAAAAGTGGAGGGGCGAGGGATACCCCCATCATACCCCCGGGGTGGGGAAAACTCGACCCCATGGAGTATGGGTCCACCGGGGAAGTAGTACACCAAAATATAGCTCCGGGCGAACCACGATCTCCAAACTCAACCTTCGCTCATAGCCGGAGAAGGGCGCTTTAGCTCTTCAAAGTGACTCGGACACACCCTCATGCTGGAGATAGGATCTTGCTGGCCTAGTATTGCCGCCGTGTGCTCACGTCGGGCTCTCAGGCTACTTTGTGGTGGCACTCCGAGGGTGTCTCTTGCAAGGATAGGTATAAGCTCAAGGCACTCACGAGGATCCACCGCAGTGCCCTTAGAGGGTGCCGGATCCGCCACATGAGAAATGGGGTGAATCCCAAAACCCATCGGTAAGTCCAACCCGCAAGTCGGGTTGCCAAAATCACTCGGAACTTGGCAAGGTCCAAGTCCTCGTGCCCTCAAATTGGAGCTGACCCTAGGGTAGAGCCACTCCAAAGTCATCATCATCAAGTTACCAACTTAGAATTCCAAGTGGCGCCCATGAGTTTTTGCCCGCTTGTTGTGAATTTTACCGCTTGTTGCTTGATACTTGCTTGGATGCATATGCCATGCACTATGATGCGGTGTGAGTGGACAATGTATGATATGAAAAGGTGGTCCAGGGCAACAACATATAGACCTATCATGCATTGATATTATGAAGACTTTGAATGATTTGGGAGGACCGGGGCATCCATAGGTGTCCCTCTTATGAGTGAGTGTGATGAATGTTGGAGGACCCGGACACCCATGTAGGCTCCTAGCATACATAAGACCAATGGTGAATTGGAGAGGACTGTTACACCCAAATAGGGGCCACTCATGCTTCCTACTTGACATGTGGGTGGTGTAAATGAATGGACCCGATTTTCTAATCATGTCAAGTGGTGTGTTATGCCAAGACTTATGCACTCCTATCCTAGAGATGACTTCTATGTGCATGGGTGTGGGGTGGTCCTTGAGCTTCCACTTGTATGGATCAAAGGGATCTAAGAAGGGAGACATCATGGAGTGTGACAATTCATCAATCCCAAGGTGTATGTTGCCTAAGGTCAATGCTCCCTTGGTGTAACCCGATTCTAGGAAGGGAGGGGTTTGGGTTAACGTGGGCGGTAAGGGTAGGGTAAGGTGGGTGGTGAATAATGTGAGTGGGTTACATGGAGATCTAGGTTCCAATAGGAAAGGGTCGACGGGATCATGGTAAGGGTCACCTAGATAGGGGTACTCTATGTTCTCAAGGTCCTCACAAGGTGGTGAATCATCTTCTTCTAGTGAAATAGTTGGGCCGGTGTATGGGGTGGGTTGGTTGGTCAAGGCTCTAGGAATCACAATGGTAGGGGAGTGGACTGGGATGGGCTCTTCCACTATGGGGAGAAGGAAAAGGAGGTCACTAGTGTAGCAACCAATAGTGCAAACCGAGGTGATAGACCCAATGCATGGATGGATGAGGTCAAGACTCTTAGGTCGGTCCACCCCTAGGGTCAATAAAGAAGTTAAGTCTAATTACCACTCTAGACCTTTGAGGAGATCATCCCAACCTTCTATCTCATAGTAGGATTGGATTATGGTGTGATAGGAGTGGAGGGGGATAATTTGGGATGGATATCCCAAAGGTGAGAGAGGTGGGGGTGAGATAGGAAGGGTGGGTCCTAGTTTGAGCCATTGGAGTATGGCCTCATTCACAGTGGGAGTGCCTAGTGTGTGGATGTGTGGCTCTTGAGGAGTCGGAGTAGGGAAGAATGATGGGATTGGGGGTTCTTGAATTTCTACAATGGTGAGAGGTGGATCCGGATTGACATCCTTCTCTACTTGAGTGTGTGTGTGGGCCACAACTTCTAATGCTAATGGGGTATGAGGATCTATGGTGGGTGGTTTTGTGAAAGCCATCGCATGACGCACTCAGGGTGGTGGACAAGGGTGGACTTGGGTTGGGATAGGAAGGGGAAGTAGTGGAGGACTAGGTTGGGGAAAGATTGGTGTAGGAAGCGGGAGGTGGGTTGGGTGAGGGGGTTTAGGTTGGTTGGCCTTGGGGGGTGCATCTTTCTTTGGGGGTGAGGGAGGGATAGTGGTGGGGTTCAAGGGGGCATGCGGGATATGGTTTTGGTGGGGGAATTTGAGTTTGGGGGTGGTGGTCGTCATGGGCCTAGGTGGAGGGGTGGGGCCCAATTGTGTTTGTGGCGCTATGGTTGTGGTGAGGACTTGTAGGTAGGGTGTAGATGTGGTGGTCGGGATAGGATAGGTGGGAAGTGGTGGGGAATGGGGGATTTGGGTCTTGGGTTGGTCAGGTGGGGATGGTGGAGTTGAAATGCTCCTTGGGCTTTGGTGGTCCGGGTAGGAGGGGGAAACATATCTACCCCTAAGTTGATCCTTCATGTCTTCCCATGTTGATGGGGGCATCTCTCGCCCTTCACATTTTTTCCACAGCTTTGATTGCTCATCGGCATAGCTCCATTGTGTCCGTCATATTTTTCTGAATCGAGTCATGTAATTTTCATATTTTATTTGAGTCATGTCATTGTAATTTTCCTTTTATTTGAGTCAAGTACCTAGGTCATTGAGTCATCTACCTAAGTTTGAGTGTCATTAGGATTGATTAGGTTGATATTGGGCCCAATTCATTAGGTTGGCCCATGGGCGCCCCCCACCTTCCTCGGTTATTCATCATTAAGCCAAATGTCAGAGACTTTTTGTAAAATATGGGTTGCCTATATATAGGACCCCATTCCCCTCATTTTGAACTAATGAATCAATGAATGAAAAACTTGCCATTTTGAGAGTTCAAACTTCTTATCTAGTGGAGAGATTCCATTATTTGGGTGAGAGACCCTAGGGGAAAGATTCCCCACCCATCCCTCTCTTAATCTCTCTCTTTCACTCCCCTTTCTCTCTCCTCCACACCTAATTTCAAAAATTTTCTCTCTCCTCCCTTCCCAATCACCACACTCCCACCTACCCCCATTAAAGGCCACTCCCCTTCCCCACACATCCCATTACTCCACCCCCTAGTCCCAAGAGAGCTTCCACCAATCCTAGCTCCACCTCCCAACCCCCAACTACCCCACCCACTTCCCCAAGCACCCATTCCCTTCCCCAACACAACCCCTCCCATCCCCAAGACCACCATTGAATACCTTCCATTAAGGAAAATTCAAACTCACCTTCCCTCCACCCACTTGTGCCCCCCTCACCTTCCCCTCTTCCTCCAAGCCCAAATTCGCAGCTCCTCTCTCACCCATAGCAAACACCCCCTTACAGCCCCCATTCTCCCCTTCCCACACTTTGAAACCCCCCCTCCTAGACCCCCTCACAGCTGGAGCTTTCCCCACACTCATCCACCCCCATTTCCCCTCCCATATACCATATTCCCCCCCCGTCATCTTCAACCTACAGCTCTCAATTGAAGATCTGCAGAAGAGTAGCAGTTTGTAGAGGCGACCACGGCTTCCTCCAGATGAATCTGAAGGCCCAAGAGATACCCATGGAAGCGTCTGCCAGTCTTCTTCGCAACGGCGGTGGTTTCATCATCATCTGAGCACTATGCTGCCCGCGAGAGCTGTTCTCCCTCGACTGCGCGAAGCTACCACGGCAGAGCACCTGAACCTGATGAGAAGCACGACTGCGGCCATCCTACTGGGAATCTGAGCAAGAGTTCTTCATCAAAAGTCTTCTACTCCGAGTCTTATTTCATCCCCAATAGGCAGAGCTCAATTTGGCATTCGTAACCAGGAGTTATCAATTTTCTCCCCAGGGTGCGCGGTTCTGATTCCCCACAGTCTGCACCGACCTCTCATCAGTGATCAGAGCCCACCTATCTTCTCCGACATTGTTTGGCTTCCCTGCTAGTTTTGCTTCGAAGAGAACTTGTCAACGGTTCCAACGGCTTTAGAGGCACCTGATTCGGAGTTCGGGAGCGGTCGTGGCATCCTCTGCTTCCTGCTGATGAGATCCTGAGATAGTCAGAACTGTTAATCTACTCCCCTGTTCAAGCTCCTACTCCGACCAGCACCGGTGCCCGACGAAATTATCAAAATTCAGACATCATCCCGGATCACCTACGAGCAATCTCCAAGTGGTTTCGTCATCAGAAAAATTCTGGAGTGTCCACAGCGTCCAGAGAACCAACTGTCTATCCTGAAGCGTAGAGAGTGGATAGCATCGGCATCGGCTACCGTTCTTTACTTCTAGCTTGGTTTCTCCCCTCCCTGCTTGGCCGGCTGAAGGCCCCTCCCTGCGTGGAGGTAGTGTTTGAGTGTAGTCACTGGCTTCCCTTCCCCAAGGTCCCCCCCTTGCATGGGGTGTAGTGCATGTAATCTGAAATTTCAGGTTGAAGCTTCTCCGGCGCGGCGTGCGGGTAAGCCGACGCTTCCTCGCTCGCCCTCGTCTCCGGCCGGGATCGGTGTCTTCACACCGATCAGGTGAGCCACTAAACACTCCTCTTTGCTGGATTCCTTTGCTTAATTAGTATTGCATCTTAGTGCCGTCGGCGTTAAGTGAGTGCCCGAACCTGAATTAGCGTTTAATTGTGTGGCTACTGCGGGTGAGTTGTGAGAGTGATCATTCAACCCAAGCCTTCGGCGTGCTGACCGCCCATGAATTTGGGCAACCCCTGACCCATAGGGGTCCTCCCCAAGCCATCCGTACCCTTAGAAACCTCCGGTCCAACCTTGGACCCTCACCCCATCGCCGGTCCACCTGCGGACCCGAGTGTGCCAACGCGAGTGAGTCCGCTTATGTGACATGACCAAATCGTTGGGATGCTTGCAATTTAGGTTCTAGGTTGTGTCACATCACATGTGGTGAGGGGAGCTTCCCTTCTAATTATCCTTAAGCCTTCAATTTTAACCCAATGAGTTTGAGCCCTTTTGGTTAGTTGCATTTTGGCACATCGAAATTTCCTATCCTCGGACATGGGATTCCTCTCAAAGTAATGGTCCATTGATGCCTCCCAATCTAAATAGTCATGAAGATGAGTTCCATAAAAAGTGGGAGGTGGGGGACATGTCCTTCTATCCTCCGTCCTTGGGGCGGGCCTATTTTCTCCAAGTTGGTTGAGTCGACCCGATATGTTATCAAGCCGCTCATTGGCATAGGTCAAGGCCTTCATGAGGTAGTTGACATGGCCAGGGAGGTTATGTGTGTTAGTGGTAGGCATCTCTTGGTGGTTTGGACTTATGGAGTGGGCCGATTGATAAGGTCGGTATGAGGTGGCCATACTAGGGGACAAGAGCGATGCACCGGAAGACTCTAAATGCATATGAGCGTCTTAGGACCAACTTGATAGAGACAAGTTGTGAACTTGCTCTGATACCACTTGATGTGACACCGCCCTTGGACCTATTTTGCAAGCATTCAAGTTGGGCAGTGGACTCACACTAGCGAGCTCACTCGTTTGGCACACATTAGTGCCCGAAGGCAACTCGACGATGATGGAGAGGGTCCGAGGTAGGACCTTGAGGCTCCAATGGTTGGCTAGCTTGGGGAGAACCCAAAATGGGCCTGGGATGCCCAAATCATGGGCGGCCAGCACACCAAGGGTGTGGGATGAAGGGTTCACTCACAACTCACCCGCGGTGGTCACTCACGGCACTAGCAACTTAGGGTCGAGCTCTCACTCACCGTCCGACGGAACAATGGCGGTAATACTAAGCTAGCGATGAATTGAAACCAGCCAAGAGAGGGACCGAGGCTCACCTAGCCGGCGTGAAGACGCCGACTTAGGCCAGAGACGGGGGCGAGCAGGGAGGCGTGGGAATGCACCCGCACGCCGCGTCAATGAAGCTTCAAACCTGCAAGTGAATTATTACATGAACTACACCTCTCACAGGAGGGGGATCTTAGGGTGGGGGTTAACTGAGATTACACCCAAAACTACCTCCACACAGGGAGGGGCCTTTAGCCGGCCAAGCGGGGAGGGGTGAGACCTACTAAAGATGAAATTGGACGCCGATGTTGATTCTGCCCACTGTCTGCGCTTCTGGACAGACAGTCGCTTCTCTGGATGATACGGCCACTCCGGATTTTTGCTGAAGACAAAACCAGTGGGAAAATCTTTGTAGCTGGATCGGAAAGACATCAAAATTTTCTAGATTTCTTCTGGTACCTCTGCTGGTCGGGGTAGGGGCTTGAACAGGGTAGCAGGTCCTCTGTTCTGACAGCTGCAGGTTCCTAACAGCAGGAAGCAGAGGGGCCACGAATGCTCCCGAGATCAGAATCAGGTGCCATTAGAGCCTTTGGAACCGTTAACGGGGATGCAAAATTCAATTTGGAGACCGGAACAGAAAGTTACCAATTTTCTCCCCCGATCGTGCGGTTCTACTTCCACTCTATCTGCACCGACCCTTCTTCAGTGTTCAGAAGCCACCGGACTACTCCGACCTCATTTGGCATCCCTGTCTGTTCGGCTTCGAAGTATTGGAGATGGTATAGGACTTGAAGTAGAAGACTTTTTCTGAAGAACTCTCAATCAGATTCCCAATAGATTCGTCGTTGAAGAGCTTCCACTCCGGCTCTAGCCTCCTGCCAGGGAAGATTCGCGCAGTCGGGGGAGAAAGGCTCTCCCGGGCAGCAACGTGCTCATACGAAGATGAAACCTCTGCCGTTGCGAAGAAGACATGCAGATGCTTCCAACAGTACCTCTTGGGCCTTCAGATTCGTCGGGATGTGGTTGGGGTCGCCTCTGCAAGCAGGTGGTCTTCTACAGGTCACCAGCTGCTTGGAGGATCTATCAATGGAGGTGGGAGAGGTGATGGAGAAGAGCAAGGGAGAATGGTGGAGATGAGAGAGAGAGAGGGGGGCGACCCTAACCAAGGGGTGGGGTCTTGGGGGTGCCCTAGGGCTGTGGAGGGAAGGTGGATTTGAATTCAAATGGCCTAGGGAAGTGGTGGGTTGTATGGGGGAGAGGGAAGGGTGCTTGGGGAAGGGAAGAGGGTAGTTGGTGGTTGGAGCGTGGAGCAAGGATTGGAGGATTCCCCCTTGGGGTTGGGGGGGAGTTAAATGAGTGTATGGGGAAGGGGGAGGGGTCTTAATGAGAGGTGGATGGGGAGGAGAGAGAAAATTTTGAAATTTGGGGTGAGGGGAGAGAGAGAGGGGGGGCCCCTTAGAGAGAGAGAGATAATGAGAGAGAGATCTAGAGGGATATGGAATTTTGGATTTCAATATTCATGCAAAAGTTGTTACATATGAGAGGAGTGGGGGCCTATTTATAGGCATTGGACTTTTCCTAGGACATAAATGACCCTGACTAAACAACTATTGACCAAGCACTCCAAGGGAGGGGCGCCCCTAGGCCTAGCCCATTAGTTGGGCCCAATAGCCTAACAAACCAACATAATGACACAAGACTTTGGTAGATAACCTACTAACCTAAGTACATGACTCAAATAAAGGGAAAATTATATGATGATGACTCAAATAAAATATAAAAATTACATGACTAGACTCATAAAATTATGACGAACACAATGGCGCACGCTGATGAGCAATCCGAGCCTCAAAAAAAGTGGAGGGGCGAGGGATGCCCCCATCACTAGGTCATGACCAACCTTAGGGGCCTTAGAGACGGGTGTGATAGATGCAGGAGAAGAGGGAAGGGGAGGTTTCCCTTCAGTGGAAGTTTGGGGATTCTCTTAAATTTTCGGAGTTCCAGTGAGAGTGGAGGTGGAACTCTTACCCGAGGTCACCTTTGGGGGTGTCGGGGATAACTGAATCATCCTCCCATTGTGAGAGAAGGAACACTGATGGGACCTACCAAATGTAGTGAGGTCTACATCATAGATCCATGGTCGTCCTAAGATGACGCTCCCGGCCTTCATACGCATTACGTCACATAAGTGTTGTCCTTGGTAGGACTGAAATTGGATGGGAATGACACATGTGGTGGTGACTGCGATAAAAGTGTCATCGACCCAAGCCACGTTGTATGGTCTTGGATGAGGGTGCATAGGTAGACCTAAACGGGAGATAAAGGCTGAAGAGACTGCATTGATACAGCTCCCGTTGTCAAGGATCACCTTGGAGGGATGAGAGTTCATAATGATATAGGTTTGGAAGATAGAGGTCCGATGCCAATCATCCTCCTGAGGTGTTGAGATACAGCGAAATACACCCAATCTTTTCTGGCTAGAACTCTCGGCAATGTCTCCAACGTACATGCACTCGACATGCGTGCCATCAAATATTGCATCAATTTTCTCAAACTGGGTGATGAGGTCAGGATCGGCCATATATCTCTCCTGATCCATGGATGTTTGTAGAGTTGAAATGTGCTCTAGATGGCCTGATGAATTTCTAGACCGACGTGGCATGCACGAGCTTGAACCTAAATGATGCAGTCCTGGGACCGATAATTAGTAAGGTGTGGACACAACTGATATGCAAAGGGTCAATTTGAAGGGCTCGATCAGGGAAAGTTGCTCGCCCGTAGGCGGGGTAGTTGTAGAACTACATCTTGATAGTTAGGGTGCTCTAATGCGGCAGTTCTAGGGCTTTAAAGGATGGATACAAGCAAGCTCTCTTCTCTCCGTTCACAGCGATGCACTCAGGAGACAGGCTGCATGGATCGGGCTCTCTCTCACTTCATCGCACGACAATTGAAAAGATACTAAATAAGTAAGTGATTGGAGCACATACCTAGTTAGACTGAATAGTCTAACTCCGACCGGAGACGAAGGCGAGCAAGGACGTGCGTGCCCGCACGGCGTCGACGAAGCTTCACAGTTACAAAGAATTCACTCCTCGCAGGGAGGTTGCAATTATTATAAAATCGCGTGACTTAAAAATTTCTCACGTAGGGGAACAAATTAGTCCAATTTCTCCCCGCAGGGAGACTCAGAGGTACCCACGTCCCGTATTTTACGCACCGTTTGTCGGCATCCGGGCGACTCAGACACGGGTTGAGCCGTCGCTGTGTGAACTTGGATGCCACAATCAATAAGTTAACCAAAAAGTATATATATAAAAATAGATGACTATTAAATATATATCCCTATTATATATATAATAGATATATATAGGATATAATATATATATATATATAATATTATATATCCAAAGTATATATATATTATATATATAACACTTTTTTTTCAACCTTCACCTACCTTTTTTGACTTTTTCACACTCTTTCTTTCTTCTTTTCAAACATTTCTTTTTTTTGACTCTTTCTAACCTTCTGTCTCTCTTTCAAACCTCACCTATTGTGTGAATCACGCACGGGAGGGTCAAGGTTGGCAGGTGGCCAACAAAGGCAGGCGGCTGGGCGTGGGCGCACTGGGGCGCACGCGGGGGTGCGCCGCCAAAGTGCCGGCGCATGGGCACACGGTAGCGGTCGGGCAAGCGTAGTGGCGTCCGGGCGCGGCGTGGACCCAGGCGGGGGTTCGCGAGCGTGAGCCCGGGCGCGGCACGTAGCTGGTGGCGAGGTTGGGCCCAGGCGGGGCGATCGCGGGCGTGGGCGCGGGCAACAGCGGCACTCGGGCGGGCGCCTGCCGGCGCGCGGGCGAGCGCCTGCCGGTGCGTAGGCGGGCCGGGTGCAGGTGGAGGGCGCGCTCGGGCGCGTGGCGTCTGCTGGCGCGGCTGCGGGCGGTTGCTGCTGGGGCTGTGCGCGGCAGCGGGCGAGCGGCGGTGGTGGCCCCATCGGGGCCCATAGGAGGGCGACGGTGGCTGAGGCGAGCGGCGAGGGTGCTGGGGGGGTTCGGCTGTTGCGGCCGCAGAAGTTTAAAGGGGGGGCACGGGTGACGATGTTGCCCCCCTACGAACTCCCTATTTTCTCTTTTTTTTCTTTTGTTCTCTCTCTACTTAGAGACTCCGAGAGAGAGAGAGAGAGAGAGAATAACAGAGTGTGGGAAAGAGATTAACAGAGAGAGAAGATGATTAACAGAGGGAGAGAAATAGATTAGCAGAGAGGGAGAGATTAACTGAGAGAGAATCGAGATAGAAAGAAAACTTGTTTTTTTTCTGTTTCAATTTTTTTTTCTCAGATCTATCAATCGAGATTTTTTTTCTGCTTCTCTCATTCCTTTTTTTGCCTTTTCTTTCTTTCTTTTTTTTTCACTTCTGGGAACCGAAAGAGAGAGGGGGAGACGACGGAGACGTCGGAGTTGATGGAGACGCCGTTTGTTAGGCTCTGATACAAAATCTGACGTAGCGGCGATGTGGAAATGGATCGACGGCAACTCCAGAATCACGAACATGATGGATAACTTGCTACCTCGCGCAGCTCGGTCTCACGCCGGACGGTCTCACACCGGGCGACACACTCAAACTCACAAAGAGAAAGAGGGAAGGGAAGGCACTAAGGGGCAATGCTCCTTACGTGATATCAAATTCTTAAGCATTCATCATATGAAAACATACACCCTTACCCTTCCTTTATATAGGAGGAGGCTATAACATTCATATCCATAAGCTTTTCCTAATAACATTTATACCCAAGCCTTATAAGACAAAACCCAACAACCAACTATTGACTTTGTGGGTTTAATAAAATAAAATACACACTTTGACTATGACTAGCCTAATAAAACAGAAGTAAATAATTCATGTATTACTACATGTATTTTACACACAATACACACGCAATACATAAATACATGATGTCGAGTCTTCAGGCAGTCGAATCTCCGAGCCACAAGCTCGGTGCAGGGGTGCAGCGTCCGGTAGTGGGCCCGGTGTCCCCACCACTTGGTCCAGCTTTTAGAGCGAGAGTCTTTTTCTTACTTACCTCGACTTCCTTACTCTTCAAGTTTATCTCATAGGTCATCAGGGAACCTATGAGTTCATCCACCTTGATTTTTGAAAGGTCTTGGGACTCTTCTATAATAGTTGCCTTCGTGTGCCAGGCCGGAGTCAATGACCTTAGAATTTTTCTTACAATCTCTTGTTTGGTATATGTCTTTCCTAAACCAGTCAAACTGTTAGTGAGCGGAGACAGACGAGTGTACATGTTTGAAATAGATTCTTCAGGCCTCATCCTAAACATCTCATATTCTATAATGAGTAGGATGGCCTTTGTTTCACGTACCTGAGCAGTGCCTTCATAGATTACCTCTAATCTGTCCCACATCTCTTTGGCAGAGGTACATGAAGATACTCTTGAGAACTCCGCTGGGTGAAGAGAACACTGCATTAAATGCCTTGTACCCTAGTTGAGTGTAGATTTTTTTATCTGTTCCTCAGTCCATTACTCTTCATCGAGAGGTAGCTCGTACGGACCTTTGCTCACTACCTTCCACATCTCAAAGTCTTGCGCCCGAATGAACACCTACATGCGGTTTTTCCACTACGAGTAATTAGTACCAGTGAAGAAGGGTGACTTGTTAAGATAATGACCCTCAGACATTTCACCCCTTGATGCCATTCCACCGTTTCTCTCAAGGTCGTTGGACCCTTGCATGGGAGATTGTCTCTGATACCACGTGTTGTGTGGTGGTGGCGGATCTAGAGGGGAGGGGTGAATAGATCAGCCCCCCTTTTAAAAGTTAAAGCACAGCGGAATGAAAGGTAGGCTAACGCCCAGGAACATCCACAAGATAGGAGTCAAAGAGAGATATGAAGACGGCCTATGCAAGCATCTACCGCAAAATAAGCTCACAGACAACCACACTAGACAAGGAGTTTTAAGGTGGTTCGAACTCAATCCCAGAGTTCTATGTCCACCCCTCACTCAACCAAGTGAGGCTTCACTAGTGCAACTGCACTAAACAAATGCTGACACATAGCTTGTGTGCTCACATAGCCAAGCTGACACACAGCTTACGGGCCCAACCGACCAAACCATAGATCAGACTTCCTTCTGTCTGTCTTCCTACAACTTCCTGTAGAAACCGAATAAGGTATCAAGAGATGTGTTCAAGTTAAAGAAAAATAACACAAATGAAAATCCGAGACAAGATGAGAGACTCTTGAGGATAGAAAAAAAAGGTCCTGTCTGGTATCTGGATGGCGATCCTTGCTTCTTCCAGATGGAGTTCTTCCTTAAGGAGCAGGTTCTCCTCCGTAGGAAGTAGAAGCTTCTTCCCCTTCTTCTTGTTGGAGGAGATGAGGACAACAGTCTTCAAAAGCTTCGAAGTTACAGCTAGGGAGTATTCGTCTCAAGGCTTCTTCTTCCAATTGCACACTTTCCACGAGCTTGCTACTTGCTTTCTGCTTTGTGCTCCTATCTTGTCTTCGTTATGCCTTTTGGTTATCTATATATATGCCCAATGGCTTGCATTCTTCTAAGCCTTTATTTTACATTCTTGAACGAACTCCCTTTTTCCTTTGACTGGCTGTTCAACCTTCTTCATCAGAGTATGTCTTCAGCTTATCCTCTTTTGGTTCAGACATTTTCCTTTTCTTTCTCTCAGCGTACAAAGTTTGTAGATCCTCATATGGTAAGAAGTAATATGGGCCATCTATCTTCATCAGAGAAGACCAGATGCCAGACCACGGTGACCTCTGATTGGTTCAGAAGTGACAAGGTGCATTGGGTTCTCATTGGCTGCCCAGACTGGATCAGATGGTACTTTGTAATTTCCATTTGCTGACCGAACATATCTTCAGCAAGTACAAGATCTTTTCCTCAAGGTTTGACCCCTTTTGGGATGGAGACCCTTTCTAGGTGACTGCCATTGGTCCACCTAGAAAGTAGGAAGCTTTTCTGCCAGCAGATCTTCCAGAGCTTGTACTTTCAAGGAGGCGATATCTGGCACTTGAGAATCCTTCTTTGGAACTTTCTGGAGAGTGTGCCGTGACTTATGGGATCACGTGCAATCTATAGCTATTTGATGAAATGCATGTTCTGAGTTCGACCTCACGTGCTGCCCTAATCTTGTTAGTTGGATACACATTGTGAGCATGAGTCATAAAGGGTGCACAGACTTTATAGTGTAACGTGCAAACATGCACAGACCTTAGGTTCGGTCAAACAAAATGTGCACTGACCTTAAGTTGCTATGAATAAAACATGCACGGACCTTAGGTAGCACATAACAAAACATGCACCAACCTTCCATATGCACATTCAGAAATATGCACTAACCGTGTATGTAGACAAATGAAATGTGCACCGACGTTACATGTTGAACAAGAGAATGTGCACCGACCCTAGTAAGCAAACCATGTTGTGACTCCTATATGTTGATGATGTTGACATGTAACTATACTTCATATGGCAACACATTATTTTGATGAATTGGCAACACTGTTTATGTTTTGATGATATCACTTTATCAGATTGTCTGTGTGTTATATGCATTTTATCTTGTCTTCACACTGAACACACACTCAAAGTCTCAAAGTCCATACATCCATAATGCATTGGCTAAGTCTATACACTGCTGAACGTTATGTTCTTCAAAGTCTGTACATTGGTCTGCATAGGCTAAGTATATACAACGTCAGTTCATGCATTGTCTTAGGCAAAGTCTATACAGCCTTTTGCCTCACCAAAGTCTGTACTTTGGTCTTCGATTTCAATGTCCATACATTGGGCTTTTACATGAGATCTATACATTGTTGTTTGCAGTGCAAGTCCATACATTGGACTGTTCTTCAAAGTCTGCACATCAGTCTGTTATAGTAAGTCTGTACATTGGCTTCACAATTTCAAGTCTGTACAGCCGTTTGCATTGGACTTAAAGTCTAGACATTGCACTGTTGAATACATTGTCTTCGTGATATTTTTCTCCTTGACTTCGTGTCAATTACTGTTTTCATCTTCGTGTTGTTTTCACTCCGTGTCTATTTTAGTTTTCGTCTTCGTGTTGTTTTCAACCCGTGTCAATTACTGTGTCGTCTTCGTGTTGTTTTCAACTCGTGACGGTTTCTATTCTGTCTTCGTGTTGGTTTCTCGCTTTAGACTTCGTGTCTTTCTCGCTTTGACCACACTCCGTGACGAATTCAGTTTTCATCTTCGTGTTGTTCTCAACTCGTGTCGGTTACTGTTTCGTCTCCATGTTGTTTCATGTCTTCGTGTCGTGTTTCCTACACCTCGTGTCTTTGTCGCTTTGTGACTTCACCTCGTGTCATTTTCATTATCTTCGTGTCATTTTTATTCTATTGCGTGCAGGACATCGTAGCACCTCGTGTTGCTTTCTGTGCCACTTCGTGTCGTTCTATGTGTAGTGTGTGTTTCTGCCACTACTGCACCTCGTGTCGTTCTTGTTTCACTTCGTGCTGTCTCTGCATCTGAGTCTTCGTTTCTATTTCTGTCTTCGTGTTATTCTTCCTAAAACCTCGTGTCCTTCTTGTTCTGTAAGTACACTTCGTGTCAGTTTTGTCTTTCATCTTCGAGTTGGTGTCAGTCCAGTGTCTTCGTTAGTGTCTCAGGCTTTTGGTCAAGTCTGTACATAGCTTTCACTTATATGAAGTCTATACAACGCAGTGCTTCTGATAAAGTCTATACAGAGTTGTTCTTCAACCTGATCATCCGATACTCTGTTTTGACAGGCACTCTCTACTGAGATTACTGACATGGCTCGTGATCCCAGGAGGACAAGGTGACCAGATGCTGCCACGTGGATGGAAGCATCTCGAGTCTGGAGAATTCCTTGGGCGGGAAAACGTGGAAGCCACGCGCCCTTATCCAGCTGCTGCTGTTATAAATATCAGTCCTCATCTTCTATAGAGGCTGATCGAAGTTGGTGAAGTATATACATCCAGTCTGAAACAAGCAGCCACCGAGATCCACTGTGAGAGGAAGAAAAGCAGAGAAGAAGAAAAGGAGAGAAGAAGAAGAAGAGAGATGAGTTGAGAGAGTTATCGTGAGAGTTTGTGAATCAGTCTCTTGGTCCAGTTACCAGAGCTGATATTGCTCAACCCTGAGCTACAGTCATTTTTGGCTTTCTTCCATTCGATTGTATGTTTCGTTTGCTTTTCAGTCTTTGTTAGTTTCCTTTGAAAACTCTTGTTCGATCAAGCTGTTAGTCAGCGGTTTCAAGCTGTGAGGCAGCGGGTTGCAGAGGCGTTCCTCTGGTCGGCTAAGCTGTAATGCCCAGCAGAGCAAGCTGTGATGGTCAACTGTTGCAGAGGGTGTTCCTCTGGTCGGCTAAGCTGTAATGCCCAGCAGAGCAAGCTGTGATGCTCAGCTGTTGCAGAGGGTGTTCCTCTGGTCGGGATAAGCTATAAGCCCCAGCCGTTGTTGGCAAGCTGTAAAGCCCAGCGGTTTGAAGCTGTGTATCAGCAGTAATCCACATTCGAGTTGAATGTGGGGTGGACGTAGGTCGAATTGACCGAACCACCTAAAAGCCTTGTGCCTCTTGTGTGTTTCTTTCAGCGCATTGGTTGTGTTCGTCTACTGCTCTTCTAATTCCGCATTTGATTCTAGGCATAATTTTTAAATAGCCAGTTGATCTATTCACCCCCCCCTCTAGATCCACATCCTGTGGTGATAGAGCCTTCCATCTAACTCCAACAAACCAACCAACTGTGCACCGACCTTCTATTTAAGGAACATGAATGTACACTGACCTTGATATGCATACTAAAAAAGTATGCACCGACCTTATATGCGCATGGCAAAAACCTGCACCGCCCTTGTGTGTAGATGTGCACCGACCTTGTTTGCCAAAAGCCAAAAGGTGCACTGACCTTGTTTGTAGTATAAGATAATGTGCACCGACCTTGTTTGCTTGAAAGCAAAACTAGCATCGACCTTAGTTCTTAGCTTAGCAAACATGCATCGACCTTCATTACTATTATTGGTCAAGGTGACTTCGACTTTGAAAAGTAGCATCGACCTTCAGTTGTCGGAGCGCTGAAGTGGCATCGACCTCAGTTCCTATTGACCGAACTAGCATCGACCTTACTTCATCACTGACTAAAGTACCATCGACCTTAGTGCCTCATACTGAGATATGCATTGACCAAATCTATCAACGAGCTGACTTCTAGTTTGAACAGTAGCGTTAACCTTCATTGACCAGCGTTGACTTTTTAAGTAATATTTTCACTTCTTCATGGGCCAATCAACACATTAGAAATGCCATTAGCAACAGTATTTTTTGGAACCCTGGTTTTGATAATGACATACTATGAGTCATGGTTTAAGGTCTATGCATCATTTTCTTTAAGTGTTCATCTGTCATATGTCCTCGGTGCATTAACAGTAGCTGCATGCCATAGCACGATTGCATTGAGCATATAGTCAGTGCACTGCATGCAGAGTCTGCACACTTGTTGATAGCATGTTCGTGAATTCATTCTCATTGTGCATACTGTGTTCTAGTACATTCTGCATTACAAACTAGCAACTCTATACATTGCATGCTACAAAGTCTGCACATCCCGTTTGAACATTATATCAGTTGCCAAGTCTACACATCACCGTCTGTTCATGCATCAATTCTCAAGTTTGTACAACCATTATTGATATGTGCATTTAAGTTCATACATTCTTCAAGGGCATAGTCCATGCATTCATCTCAATTCTATACAACTCTTGTTGCTCCATAAACGTAAATTCTATACATGGTCTTGGCATATGCATACACAAAGTCCAAACAACGTCTAGCGTCTCACTTAGCGTCTCTATGCATCATTTCTCAAAGTCTGTACAGCCATGGTCGCAAGACCAAGTCTGTACATCGTCTTGTGCTTCAAGCATTTCAAAGTCTGTACATTGCATCATGTGCTTTAGGCATTAGACGCAAAGTCTGTACATTGCTGCATCAAGTCTTACATCGTGTGCATCTCGCTGCTAAGTTTGTACATTGGCCAAGTCTGTACATAGCCACTTGTTCATGCATATGTGCAAGTCTATACATTGTCTGGTCATCCACACTTAAAGTCTATACATTCCTTATCTTTACCTACGTTCAGAACACTAAGTCTATACATCGCGTGAAGTCTGTACATCGGTAAAGTCTGCACATGGTTGCTTTGAAGCCGTAGCAAGTATATACATTCATGCATCATTTAAAGTCTATAAACCTTCATTGGCACTTTCACACGAAGTCAGTAAATCCTTTGTGTTGCACGAACACAAGTCTATACATTGATGTCTCATGCATTCAAGTCCATACAATATGCAGTTGGGCATCATTCATTACAGCAAGTCTGTACACTCGATTGGTGGCTTGTTCATGCATCATCAATCAAGTCTATACATCGCTGCATTAAACACGTTCAAAGTCTGTACATTCCTCAATGGTTGTGCAACCCTTCAAAACAAGTCCGTACATCGTTCTTTGGTTCAAATCTTGAACTAACTCGATGCATCCATTTTTATCTTCTTTCATATTGATTCAGGCTGATGAGTGGGCACGTGATCCGAGGTTGGCACATGGCACGTGATCCGAGGTTTCTCTGGATAAAGGGGGCACAAGTCTATACATCGCCCTAGCTGCCGCTGCTATAAATTGAAGACTCCTCCATCTGGAGAAGAGAGAGACAGTGATCGAAGCAGAGAGGCAGAGAGCAGAAAAAGCAGAAGAAGAAAAAGAACGAGAGAAAGAGATCGAGAAGCAGTGAGGTGCCTGCACGATCCAGTGTGGAGAAGAAGAAGAAGAAGATCAGAGAGAAGAGTAGACAGTGAGAAGAAAAAGAAAGAGAAGCAGAGAGGCAGAGTGTGAAAGCAGAAGAAGAAAAAACAAAAAGAGAAAGAGAGATAGAGAGACTGAAGCTTCATCAAAAAGCTTGTCTGTCTGGCAATTGGATCAGATCCAAACCAGATTTGCTCCTACGAGAGCTACATTATGTGTCTCATTTCCATCTTTCCGTTGCTGTGTTTTTCTTGTGTTTATTTTTATTTTGTTCTTTCCATCTGATCACTTTGTTCTTCCGATTCTATGGTTTGAGATCGGGTTCCTCCTGTGGTCTCAGGAGAAGGTAGATTTGTTCTCCGGTTTGCTAGTGACTGTGTGTCACTAGTGGTTCCCTCTGGTGTGGAGGAAGAGAGGTCAGTGACCTCTGGGTTGCAAGTGGCTAGGTGTCACTTGTGGGTTCCCTCTGGGTTTCAGAGGAAGGGAGACTTGGTGTCTCCGGTTGCAAGTGGCTGGGTGTCACTTGTGGGATCCCTCCTGGGTGGAGGAAGAGAGACTTCGGTCTCTGGTTGCTAGTGACGGGTAGTCACTAGTGGTTTCCCTCCGGTCTGGAGGAAGAGGGGAGGCTGTTCCCCTGGTCAAGCTGTTAGGCAGCACTTGTTTGCAGACTGAGTCTGCGGTTCTTGCTTGTGCTAGTGGAAGCCTCACTCCGGTTTAGAGTGAGGCGTGGACGTAGGTCTGTGGACCGAACCACCTAAAAAATCTACTGTGCTGTGGTTTACCTTGTGCGTTTGCCCCTTGTCTTCTACCTGTTTCACAGGTTGTCTGAGCATTCTTGTTTCTATCTGAAGTGACCTTGAGCATATATGTTTTACTAAGTGAGTCTAGTTTGCATAGTTCTGTCTTCGGCATTAGACTTGATCAGGTACCTCCTGTATTGTTAGCAGTTCAATTGATTAATCAAATGTTTCTTTGAATTTCTTCTTGAAGAGCTCAATAGTTTTTATTCCGCAACTGTGTCTAGCTACAGGCTTATTATTTTTAAGTGGGGCAATTTTGTAGAGGGATACATTCACCCCCCCTCTGTATCCATCGCACCGTCCCAACAATTGGTATCAGAGCGGGTGTCTGCATAGAAGGTCCAGCGACCTGCAGATCCGATCCTGTAGTCTTCGGTGCTATCTCGCTTTTGGTGCATCATTATTCCTGCTGCATTAATCTGATCTGTTTCCATGGGTGATCCACCAATTTTCAACGGCTCTAATTTTAATGTGTGGTTTGTCAGTCTGCGCAAATATATTATATCAGTTAATCCTGATCTGTGGAAGTTAATTTCACAAGGTCCTCACAGATTACCAAAGAAAGTGTCCAAATGGACCGATAGTCACAGATCAAAGGATGGAGAAAATCAGATAGCCTTTAATCTGATGAAAGCAGCTACTGACAAAGCCTTACATTCTTGCCTTCATGATTGCAAGTCCGCTAAAGAGATCCTGGATGAGCTGAAGCTAGCTCACAGGATAAATGAGGACAGCTGCATGATGGCTAACAGAAGTAATCAAAGTGGCAGCCAAAATAAAGAATAGGATGATGATGAGTTAAATCTCTTCGAGAATTATACTTTAGATGATTGGCAGGGTGCATATGGTGAGTTACTTGAGTCACATGAGATGTTAAGAAAACAATATAAAAAGTTGAAAAAGAAAATTGATCTGAATAGCTCAGAGTCCTCATGTGAAAATTACTTAAAACGGAAACAGTCCTATGATGCATGCTTGTCTGAAGTCCAAGTGCTTAAGAAATAAATTGGCTTATTTAAAGAAGAAAATCAAGAACTTGTATGTGAAATTTCTGAACTAAAAGGAAAACTTAGCTCGATTGATGATGATCATGTTCATTTTAATAATTTAGTTCAGAATGAAAATCTGTTGAAAGAATTTGAATGTGTTAGCTCTGAATTGGATGTTCTAAAATCTGAAAATGAATGCTTTAGGAAGCAATGTGAAAAACTCCAGGCTCAAACAATATGTTATGGTAAATCTGCTTGCAATGATTGTCCATTTCTCAAGGAAATAAATGAAAATCTTCACTCAAATTTAGAATGGCAGAAGGAGTTAATTGTTTCCCTAAAGGAAGAAAATAGAGATCTGTTAAACAAGACTCTAGAGCTTGAACAGATAGAGGAGGAGCTGAATGATAAAATGAGCTCAATGAAAATTGATAAAGGCTCTATTGAAGAAACTGAAAATCTGAAATCAAAAAATGACAAATTAACTAAAGAGGTTGAAGGATTGAAGCAGGTGAACACTGCTATGTCAGAGAAACTTCTTTTCTTAGAAAAAGGAAAATCTGTTTACATTGAAGAATCTGAAAAATTGAGAAATCTGGAACATGAAGTTGAGGAATATAAAACTACAAACAAGGTGCTAAGCGAATGTGTAAATTGCAATGAACAAGAGATTGCCAGTTATGAAATACACATCGTTTCTCTGGAAAATGAAATTAAGGACTTGAATAATTCCTTGTCAAAATTTGTGGACGGAAAAGATAATCTGGACAAGATTCCAGGAACAAAGGTTAATTTTCAGAAGGAAGGGTTAGGCTATAACCCTTCAAACAAAAAGAGTTTTAAAAACAAAGTTGAAACTTCCTTTGTTTCCAGCTCAACTTCTCACAACCCTCAAAACCTTCCTGGTTATCAGTCATCTACTCAAAAGAAAACAACAGAAAAATTAAAAGAAAAGAACCAGCATGTTCCTCTCCCCACTTTACATGTTTCACCCACACACTCACATGCATCTAAAAAGAAAATGATTTGTCATTACTGTCACAAGATTGGCCATCTGATGCATGAGTGTAGATTAATGGAACTAGATGATTTGAATGCTAGGAAATTTCATGATAAAAATTCTTCATCTCAGAAAAAAAAATTTGAATGTTTTCACTGTGGCAAATTAGGACACACGATTATACAATGCTAGTTTGCAAGTGGTAAGAAAACATCTCATTCATATCATGCTAAATTCCCTGCAAGTCAACATGGTTTTAATAAGAACAAATTTGTTTCAATGAACCAGCACATCACTTGTTTTAACTATAACAAAACTGGTCACAAGGCCACTGAATGCTGGTCAGGCTCGTTCAGAAGAAATTCTCTCAAATGCTCTCACTGTAGAAAGCATGGCCATACAGTCAAGGACTGTTGGCATATCCAGGGTAGAAATGTGAATTTCAAACATGCTAAATTCCCTGCAAATAGAAATGATTTTGGTAGGAATAAATTTGCATTTACAAGAAAGATTTCTACATGTTCTGAATGTGGGAAACTTGGCCACCGAGCTTCTAACTGTCGGATGGCACGATATGGAAAACAGTATGTTCATGCAAATAACAGAAATTTTCATGATAATGCACACATATTCCATGGTAACAATGATGTGCATAAAAAGAATTCAAGATCTGCTATTTCATGTCATTACTGTGGAACCTTTGGGCACTCTATGAGTGATTGTAATATAATGAAATCTGATGACTTACATGCCCAAAGATTGTGGAAAGCACCTATCAGAGGTGTTACTAACAATGTAGGACCCAAGAAGTCTTGAGTACCTAGAAACACAAAATGAGATCTGTGTTTTGCAGGTGTGCCTTGGAAGCATATGAATAAAAAGGGGGTTAATAAACCAAGGCACCCGAGTAATGGTAAAGCCCCAATTATGCACTTTACAGGTTTGGCTATTTGACTTTCCAATAATATTCTTCAGGTAGATATATATATCTTGCATTATCTATTAGTTGACATCTAGTGCATGCATGCTCACATTTAAATTTAATAATATGCCTTGTTCTCATGAGCACATGTTGAGCAATCAATATATATTTCAGACTGATAATAGATTGCAAATCTGGACTACATGTTTCATTATCATGCATGACCACAATCGTATATCAAATGGTAAGTTACCAAAAGGCAGATGAAGTCTGTCTGGAGGTTCTTACTATGTGTGAGGTGGTCTTTTAGACCAAGTTCTCCGCCTAGTACCATGGGTCATATTGCTTAATAGGGCAGTCTGAATGAGCATGAGTCACAAAATCATATGTTCAGTCTTCATGGTAAACATTGCATGTTTTTGTATACATATAGTTAATTGCATTGCATATCATCTAAACTGAAAAATCCAAAAAGGGATAAATCATTGCATCTGCTAAAAGGAGTCAGTACTTTTGCATACTTGTGTTGATTACATTTGAACCATTTTGAAAACTCCAAAAGGATGATTCATTAGATTTAGGCAGGGGGAGTGTGTTGCCTCTGCACCATAATTGTGTCCATGCATTGTGCTTTAGAAGTGGTCACTGCATATGCATGCATATAGTTAACTGCACTGGATTTATTTTGGAAAATTCAAAAATAAGTGATTTTCTGTGCATATAGATGGGGAGCAAAATGCCCTTGTGATTCCAAATCTGTCTAGTCAACCGAAGCTCTCTAATTCAGATTGTCGTGTATAAACATCAATGCATTTAGTTAGGGGGAGTCAATGGATTGCATGCAGGTTGTCAAATGCATACATTTATGTTAGAATTCATTGCATATTAACCTTGAAGATCTTGAAACATGCCTGACCTCTTGTTATCTTGCTTGGTGTGCATATCCTCTTTATTGATTCCATTGCTAAACCTTGATCATATCAGAAAACATTGGGCTTCAAAATCACTTATTTTTGCTGGATTTCTTCTATCAGTCATTCATGAAGATTTCAATGGGGCATGTCTCGATCATAAATTTGAAAACACTTGAACTAGGAATCTTCTATTATACGATTTTATGAATGTCTGAAATAACTCAGGTGGTTTAAGTTTAATGTATCCATTGAGTTTGTCTTTAAATCTCTTAAAAATATCTGAATCATGTTTAATAAAGTTTAACCAACTGTTTCATGCTGTGTCTTGTAAAATCTTCTGAAATCTGCACTATTGATACATGCTTTATTTGGTTAAGTACATGAAATTAGTATTGTTTTGAAACAAATGAAGTTTCTGAAATGTCTAAAGGGTAAATAGTTGTCAGAGCAATGACTTTGGTCACTGAGAAACCATGTCCAAAGGACTGTGTCATGAGGTGCCATAGTTAACTCTGCTTAAGAATGATTGAAAATCTGGCAGAGCAATGGCGTGCACACTCAGAAATACATCTCACTCATCAAAGAAATGAGCTGAGATTTGTCATGAGGTGTAAATGTTAACTCTGTTTATTATAAAGCATGACTGTTAGTCACACTAAGTGCTTAGTGATATTGGCGTCTGATCAACGTATATCCTTTAGTTACAAGATGTGCACTGAACTAGAGTGCTCGTAAAATTTGTAGCATGAAAATTTGTTGAACAAACTGCAATATTTGAATATTGATGCAAAAATCAAATTGCTATAACCCAAGACAAAATCACATGACTTCATAATTGCTTGATCTCAATACTAGTGAATGTAATTCCGAAAGAAGTCAATAAATTTGATTGTGTAAGAGAAAGGGAGGTTAATCAAGATATAAATATGAGGGCTTGGTTCATTTTTATTAAACCATGATTTTAGATATAAATACAGAATTTTATTGACAAACTTTGCATACATCTTGTTTAAACCATGCTGATCAATAAAATTCATTCATAAGCCCTTATAATGGAAGACTCTAAAAAAAATTTATGTTTTGGATTTATGCGATTGATATCTCCTTGAAAATCTTGTTGAATTCCTTATGTTTGGAGCTTATTTGAAATTCTTTTGCTCACTGTCTTTGATGCATCATGACCAGAACTTATCCTTGATTGTCACTGTGGTCTCCTTCTCATCCATCTCATAAGATTCCATTTATTCAGGGGGAGCTTCCTTGTCATATGAATCATGCTGCATAGAAATTCTTAAAGGGGGAGAATTGTGTACTTGCTTTCACATATTTAGGGAGAGATCTTGCATTTCTTGTTGCATCTGCATCTCTGCATTCATACCTCCCCATGGTTCTTTTTGATAATAACAAAGGTGGAGAAATTGGTATGAGTCATGGATATGTTTGTCTGAAAAAATGATGAAATAAATTGGTTGTGTAAATAAGCACACATGACTCATAGTATTGTCATAATCAAAAAGGGGGAGAATATTGGAACCCTGGTTTTGATAATGACATACTATGAGTCATGGTTTAAGGTCTATGCATCATTTGCTTTAAGTGTTTATCTATCATATGTCCTCGGTGCATTAACAGTAGCTGCATGCCATAGCACGATTGCATTGAGCATATAGTCAGTGCACTGCATGCAGAGTCTGCACACTTGTTGATAGCATGTTCGTGAATTCATTCTCATTGTGCACACTGTGTTTTAGTGCATTCTGCATTACAAACCAGCAAGTCTATACAATGCATGCTACAAAGTCTGCACATCTCGTTTGAACATTGTATCACTTGCCAAGTCTATACATCGCCGTCTGTTAATGCATCAATTCTCAAGTTTGTACAGCCGTTATTGATATGTGCATTTAAGTTCATACATTCTTCAAGGGCATAGTCCATGCATTCATCTCAATTCTATACAACTCCTGTTGCTGCATAAACGTAAAGTCTATACATGGTCTTGGCATATGCACACACAAAGTCCATACAACATCTAGCATCTCACTTAGCATCTCTGTGCATCGTTTCTCAAAGTCTGTATAGCCATGGTCGCAATACCAAGTCTGTACATCGTCTTGTGCTTCAAGCATTTCCAAGTCTGTACATTGCATCATGTGCTTCAGGCATTAGACGCAAAGTCTGTACATTGCTGCATCAAGTCTATACATCGTGTGCATCTCGCTGCTAAGTCTGTACATTGGCCAAGTCTGTACATAGCCACTTGTTCATGCATATGTGCAAGTTTATACATTATCTGGTCATCCACACTTAAAGTCTATACATTCCTTATCTTTACCTATGTTCAGAACACTAAGTCTATACATCGCGTGAAGTCTGTATATCGGTAAAGTCTACACATGGTTGCTTTGAAGCCGTAGCAAGTATATACATTCATGCATCATTAAAAGTCTGTAAACCTTCATTGGCACTTTCACATGAAGTCAGTACAGCCTTTGTGTTGCACGAACACAAGTCTATACATTGATGTCTCATGCATTCAAGTCCATACACTATGCAGTTGGGCATCATTCATTACAGCAAGTCTGTACACTCGATTGGTGGCTTGTTCATGCATCATCTATCAAGTCTATACATCGCTGCATTAAACACGTTCAAAGTCTGTACATTCCTCAATGGCTGTGCAACCCTTCAAAACAAGTCTGTACATCGCTCTTTGGTTCAAATCTTGAACTAACTCGATGCATCCATTTTTATCTTCTTTCATATTGATTCACGCTGATGAGTGGGCACGTGATCCGAGGTTGGCACCTGGCATGTGATCTGAGGTTTCTCTGGATAAAGGGGGCACAAGTCTATACATCACCCTAGCTGTTGCTGCTATAAATTGAAGACTCCTCCATCTGGAGAAGAGAGAGACAGTGATCGAAGCAGAGAGGCAGAGAGCAGAAAAAGCAGAAGAAGAAAAAGGACGAGAGAAAGAGATCGAGAAGCAGTGAGGAGCCTGCACGATCCAGTGTGGAGAAGAAGAAGAGCAGAGAGAAGAGTAGACAGTGAGAAGAAAAAGAAAGAGAAGCAGAGAGGCATAGTGTGAAAGCAGAAGAAGAAAAAAGGAAAAGAGAAAGAGAGATAGAGAGACTGAAGCTTCATCAGAAAACTTGTCTGTCTGGTAATTTGATCAGATCCAAACCAGATTTGCTCCTGCGAGAGCTACATTGTGTGTCTCATTTCTAGCTTTATGTTGCTGTGTTTTTCTTGTGTTTGTTTTTATTTTGTTCTTTCCATCTGATCACTTTGTTCTTCCGATTCTCTGGTTTGAGATCGGGTTCCTCCTGTGGTCTCAGGAGAAGGGAGATTTGTTCTCCGGTTTGCTAGTGACTGTGTGTCACTAGTGGTTCCCTCTGGTGTGGAGGAAGAGAGGTCCGTGACCTCTGGGTTGCAAGTGGCTGGGTGTCACTTGTGGGTTCCCTCTGGGTTTCAAAGGAAGGGAGACTTGGTGTCTCCGGTTGCAAGTGGGTGGGTGTCACTTGTGGGTTCCCTCTTGGGTGGAGGAAGAGAGACTTCGGTCTCTGGTTGCTAGTGACGGGTAGTCACTAGTGGTTTCCGTCTAGTTTGGAGGAAGAGGCGAGGCTGTTCCCCTAGTCAAGCTGTTAGGTAGCACTTGTTTGCAGACTGAGTCTGCGGTTCTAGCTTGTGCTAGTGGAAGCCTCACTCTGGTTTGGAGTGAGGGGTGGACGTAGGTCTGTGGACCGAACCACCTAAAAAATCTACCCGTGGTTTGGCTTGTGCGTTTGCCCATTGTCTTCTACCTCTTTCACAGGTTGTCTGAGCATTCTTGTTTCTATCTGAAGTGACCTTGAGCATATATGTTTTGCTAAGTGAGTCTGGCTTGCATAGTTCTGTCTTCGGCATTAGACTTGATCAGGTACCTCTAGTATTGTTAGCAGTTCAATTGATTGATCAAATGTTTCTTTGAATTTCTTCTTGAAGAGCTCAATAGTTTTTATTCCGCAACTGTGTCTAGCTACAGGCTTATTGTTTTTAAGTGGGGCAATTTTGTAGAGGGATACATTCACCCCCCCTCTATATCCATCGCACCGTCCCAACAGTATTATCAACCATATGTATGACTCAAAGTTCAAGCATCATTAAAACATATTTAGAGAATTAAACCATAGCCACAGGGGTACACCAATATGTTGGATGCACATGGTGTACAGACCTTGTACGTTGAATCAAAAACTGCACTGACCTTCAAATTTAGAGACTTTGTTGCTATATGCTAAGACCTGCACAGTGCTAGCAAACATGTTGCACTGACCTTGGATGTGTTGAAAGCAGAACATGCACCGACCTCACTGTGTTGTAGGCAAGACATGCACCGACCTTGCTGTGTTTGAAGAAAGGGTTGCACCGACCTTCCTCTATGCTTGAGAAGGATTGCACCGACCTTGCATTACATGAAGGCAATCCTGCACTGACCTTGTTGTATTCAAACCAAATTTGCACCGACCTTGTAGCAGATATGCACCGACCATGTAACAGATGTGCACTGACCTTGTTGCATTCCAACCAAATTTGCACCGACCTTGTAATGCAACAACGACAATATGCATCGACCTTCCTTTCTGATTGGAGAAAGTTGCACCTACCTCTCTTCTTGAAATCACAAAGGTGCATCGACCTTGTAACTGACTAAGGCATATATGCACTGACCTTCAATATGCATTCTAAAAATGTGCACCGACCTTTGTGTGCATTTGGCTTAAACTAGCATCGACCTTAGTGTGAAGCATATACACACTAGCGTCGACGTTAGTTGCATGAGGCCTAAACTAGCATCGATCTTAGTTATGCTTGGCGAAGCATATGCACACTAGTGTCGACCTTAGTTGCATGAGTCCTAAACTAACATCGACCTTAGTTATGCCTGGCGAAGGGTGCACCGACTTTCTGCTGTGCTAGCTGAAAGGTGCTCGGACCTTATGCTATGCTAGCGAAATGTGCACCAACCTTGGTTTATGCACAGATACATCAACCTGCTCTTCCAGCTTTTCTGATTTCTTCATGACTTGACTGAACCTTTGACCCTTGCTTAGTTGACTTTTGACTATGTTGATTGTTGACCGGATGCTCATACTCTTCTTTCCTTTTGCATTCAAAATAGAATCATTGTAATTAAAACAAGTGTAACATAAGAATCACATTCAGACTAATGATCAAGATGACGAATCACATTCAGACTAATGATCAAGATGACTCATAGTGGTCGACATCATCAAAACTACAGGGGCACAATAGGAGAGTCTGCGTCGGGGCCGACCTTGATGAGACCCGAGGTTATGTACCCGAGCCGGATGCTGGGGAGTCTTGAACTTGGGGTTGAGAACCCGCATTGTGTGTCGGTTCGATTGGGACTCGGGTAAAGAAGCCCGAGTAAAATGCAGGGGAGCCTTGAACCTAGGGTAAGGAACCCGTGTCGGGAGCAGGCTTGGCTGGGACTCGGGGTTGGAAAGCTGAGTGAAGTGTTAATGACCTGGGGACCCGGTGTTATAACCGACAATTTGGCATAGGCCCAATTGTGTATAATTCGGGCCCATGAACTCAACGAGCTAGAAATCTAGATAGATTATTGAAGGATACTTAGGAAATTCGTAACTTAATGTAGGGAGGTCAGAATTCGGTGAAACTAAAGCCCACACAATGACCATTAGGTAGGGAACGACTTTGATGAAAGGTATAACTTATGAAAAATGGGTCAAATAGTGGTTAAGAGGGAGTTGGCGATAATGGGTCGAAACAGTTACAGAAAAATAGTCACCCGTTGAAATAAGGATATCTTGGCCCACTGTTAACCAAATGAGATGAAACTTGGCCCATTAGAAAGATTGAGCCCTTAACCCAAACTCTTCTGTTGAGGTGGAAACCCAATTAGCACCAGAACCCAAGGTCTTGAGCCCTTTGCTGCCAACTGTCACGAAGTGGTGTGACTATTGGGCGAATTCGTATGTAATTAATGGGAAATTCATAACTTCGTATGTGATTAATGAAATGACCTGAACTGAATGCCATAATTTTGAATCAGATGTTAGCTACATCTTCTTTGTTGAGGTCGAGGCCAAATACTACCTGGATGCTAGAGTTATACCCAAATTATCTAAGGCTACCGAAGGGTCGAGACTGGAACAAAGGGGAAGTAATGTTTATATTACGAAAATCATAACTCATACTAAAGTTGATGAAATTCGATGAAAGTTAGATCTGGAAGTCCTCTTAATTTCATATGAAGACATCCTAACCTAATTCTCAACATAAGAGCGCGCCCACTCGCATCTATGACGGGGTAGACAAAGGGTCACCCCTATTCAAACCCGAAGAGGTGCTTAGCATTAACTCCTCTTCAAACCAGCGACCTTGGAGCTTGTTAAAGCCTTGAGCATCATGGGGAAATCATTGGGAGGCTTGAAAACTATATAAGGAGGTGGGTTTCAAGGGTGGTATACCTTTAGCAACCATTCCCATCAACCCTCCACCACCTTCTACCTTTCTTATGTGAGAAGAGAGTGAGGGACCCCGTCTCTTCATGGGTGGACAATTAGGTGCGTGGGTGGTTGATCCGGTGCGTGGAGGACGATCCTTCAGCGCCCTGAGGTCAAAGGGGGGAAAGCCTTAGGTGGATCTGGGGTGTGGATATCATCTCCGGATCGTCGGTTTAACATTTCAAAGGTAGGCACCTATCCTCAAATCTTAGGGGTCAATGATGCATTAAAATGATTTCAAATCAGTTTCTATATGCTAAAGAAGGATTAAGGATATGTGGGATTGACTACCATGTTTATTTTCTGGTTTTTCCATCAAGATATGTATTTTTGTGAGGTTTCAGAGAGTTTTTAACTGGAAATACAGGGTGGTGTCGGCATTGCTAATGATGGTGTCGACACTGCCTTTGTGAAACTACTGGGAGTGTTGACACTGCCAATGGAAGTGTCGACACTCTGAGAACTCTAGACCAACTTCCAGAAACTTAGAAAAAAAGGAGTATGAGAGGTCATTTCAATTCAGAAAAATATGAAAAATTAAAAAATGATGGAAGACTAAGTTAGTAACTCACTATAAAAGTTTTAGGCTCACAGAAATTCGGCACTTGTAGCTATGGTTCATCTTCTATGTATGTGTAGGGTTGACAGGTCGACACTGTCTTTGGACAGGTCGACACCCTGGGGCTCTGTCCCCAATTTCTAGAAATGTGGAAAAGGAAAGTTTTGAGAGGTCATTTTAATTCAAAAAAAATCTAAAAAATTAGAAAATGGTAGAAGGCTAAATTATTAACCCACTGTAAAAATTTCATGATCACAGAAATTCTGCACTTGTGGTTATGATTTGTTTCCTATGCATGGTAACCTAGAAATAAACATGTCCTCTTTTATTCGGTAACCTGATCATGCTGTATTCCACAACAAATAAGCTTATGATCGTGATTTATCCATTTAAACCATTTAGAAGCATGCTTATTATGATAAAGTATCATAGTAGTATTTATAAAATGAGTATGAATGTGAATGCGAATACGATGTGAATGTTATGAATGAAAAACAACATCATTCTGTGAGGTAGGACTTCAGTCCCTTCTACGGAACGATGATGCATAATGCCGCGGAAGTAAAAGAACCTAGGGGACAGCGTGATATAACGCCCTACGCCTTGGCTAAAATTCTTATGATTCGGCCGATTGTTCTGTGGTACGGCGATACGTAACGCCATAGAACGCTGTGGGCCTCAAGAATCTAGGTGAAATCTGATGACTCGGCCGATTGTTCTATAGGATAGCGATACATAACGCCACAGAACGTTGTGGGCCTCAGGAGTCTAGGTGGGAGTTCACTCGCAGGTCTGCGTAGTACTGTTTCATTCAGGTGTGTGTGGGCCTCCTATGTTTACAACAATTGTTCGGTTCTATGAATAACTTTAATTGAGTTACTCATGAAAATGTGATCATGTGTAATGCCCCTTTCACCGCGGTTTTGACGCATGGATGGGTATCATATATGTTAGCTAATGAACATGTATTTTCTTGTATAAATTATTTTTAGCAAATGGGAATGAATGGATTATGATATTATCGACACTTGAAATATGCATGTGAATTGGTTATATATATAAATGCGAGTTAACCCTAATTTGTTTAGGCCGCCTACTGAGTGTCACACTCACCCCTTTGTGACACACGTTTTCAGGAGACTTAGTGAAGGAGGTCGAGGAGGAGGCTGCGGCCGAGGAGTAGTGCTAGTTCATAGTTCGTCTGGGTATGCTATGGATGAATATCTCTCTTATATTATGGTTATGGGGTGGTGAGCCTGTGTGGACTCATGTTTATTTTGGAACAATGGACATGTACTCTTCTTTGGAAATTATCAATGGTTGAAACGCTAATTACATTTCTTATAATTGTGGTTTCTCTCTCTCTCTCTCTCTCTCATGCGAATGTATGCATGTCTATATTTGTGCTTCCGCGATACGAATGAAGTAATGCTTCGGGATCCGATGAAAAAAAATGCCCATAAAATGGGGATCGGATCTCTGGGCGTTACAGCCAGGGCAAGGAGCCCTTGTCGGGTGTTGGCTTGGCTGGGGTTCGAGGTTGGAGACCCGAGTGAAGTGCTGAGGTGGCAGCTGATGTCCAGGGCGTAGGGCCTGTGTTGAAGATCGGCCGATACTGGAGCCGAGAGCTAACTCTTGTCCAGGCGAGAGACGATCTGGGACCCCTGCGGGGGCTGGTAGTGGAGGCCCCGAGTCTGGTACTCGGGCAGGCCACCGATGCTGGAGAAGAGCGCGGTGACTCGATCGCGTGAGCAGGAATAGGAACTGGGATCGGCTGCGGAACAACCACAGGGACTACACCCAGAAAGTAGGGTGATCCGATGATAGGGGCGAAGTCACCGAAAGTGATCGACATCGCCAAGTAACCCACCCGTTCATGGGTGGCGATGATGATGGGTCCATATGTCACGGCTGCCATAGTTGTTGGACTGCTGATTGCTGGAGAGAGAGAGCAACGGTCGAATATGGTCGTCGGGCGCGGTCCGACTATCGAAATGTGAGCTGGAAGCTATAGGGGAATGTGTCCCTCCTCTACCTCTCCTGCAAGGAGAGGAAAAGGGCACCATGGCTTTAGGGCTGGCATAGACCTCTCTTCAGCAAAAAGAAGAAAGGCGGGAGACATCTCACCAGGCGTGCCAACTTTTGTTTCGAAGTTGGTGACCATGGCAAGAAGGGGAATAAAGCAATAAAAATAATAATAAAGTTCACGGTATCTCGGGGGTATTTTCCTTTGTAGCCATATGCCTCCCACGGCAGTACCGTACACTCACCTTTTACGGAAAGTCGAGAGGGGTCAACTTACAGGAGAGGTTTCTGGGAGTTAATGAATGATAATAGTGGCCTGCTAGAGTTGAGTGGTTTCTCATTTAGGATGAATGAGACCAAGGTGGCTGGATCACAGGGTGACCGGACAGGATGCGGGCGTGCCAGTCGATTTCTCGACAATCACCTATGGAACCAAATTTTGAGTGAGGAAGCATCACCAGGATGTGGCACGTGGGCACGGGGTATCGGGCGACACGTGAAGAGAAGAGAGGTTCCACATGTGTGAGTGTGCAGGCAATTGTGGGGATTCATGTACGGGATGTCTTTCCCCACCGACCGCAAGTAGCTAGTGTTTATTTACATCAGATTGAATCCAAACACCTTTGTTCTGTGCTGAAGAAGAGCCTGGATATTCCTGAAGCCAAGGATAGGGGACCTGGTACATCTTGCAGCTGTGGGGTGACTATTGGGTTTGACTGGAGGGGTTAGTAAACTGGGGCCCAGGAGACTGGTTGCACACTGGCTAGTGCGGGTAAGAAACTGGGACCCAGGTACGGGCATGCATATTTAACTGGCTTCATGCTTTATAGGTGCCACATGGGCTTTACAATTGGGGCCGAAAGGGCCGAAGTACATCAGCTGCAAGCCACGTGACAATTCCGATAGGTGGGTCGGTCCCTGAGTCGTTGCAGGATAAGGTGGATTATCCGCGTGTTTTTGCAGAGGCTCTCCGCAAGGGGTTAAGGACGTGCCCAAATCGTCGAGGGAGGGATAGATTGGATGGCAGGGGCGAACATTGGTTGGCGCTTGATGGAGGCTGGACGCGGCTCGAGATAAGCAGTTGGGTACGGGTCTTGGAAGGCGAGTGTCTTCATACCGGGGAGTTAGGCCCAGTCCCAGGAATGTTACTTCCAGGCCTGGGTCCGACTAACTCAGGTCTGCAGTTGGGACCGTCGGTGACCGGCTCGGGGTGAGAGGGGGCACGTGGTCTGATGGCGGGAGCAAATCCAAAATTATGGCGTGTGTGTTGTTATCATAACGTGCCATATGCGGGCGGACCCGATGTGAGGGTGTGATCGCTATTATCATAAAGCCTCATACATGGGGGGATAGACTTGAGTGAGATGGCTAGATGCCATGCGAGGGGAGTACGTTTGACATACCCTCGATGTATACGAGCCAATCAACAAGCCACCCAACATGCACTTTACTCCTCATGTTCTTGCCGGAAGCCTTGGGGCTTAGGTCTTTGCACGCTTGCAGGTCCGGGTTGTTGTCCATGTATCTATCTGTTCATATGGCCCTTGAGCTTATAAGAGGGGTTTATAGGGGAATATGAAGGGTCAAGGGGGGTTTACGTGGACTGGGTTTGAGGGGGTGAGCTGGTCGGCGTAAACCCCCTAAAAATAAATAGAAAAATATTTTTTTTTGTTTCTGAGAGGGGGAGGGGGTTTATATGGGGAAAGTCCCCAATTTTTTTTCTTTTTTTTCTTTTGCTTCTGGCCCTGGGTTTATGCGGTCCAGCCCGGGGGGGGGGGGGGGGGGGGGGGGGGGCTGGTCGGCGTAAACCCCCCCGGGGGGTTTACATGGGGAAAGTCCCCAATTTTTTTCTTAAAAAAGTTTTTTTCTTTTTGTATGTGTGGGCCCGGGTTTACGCGGGGAGGAATGGGGTTTCTTTTTTCCCATCCTATAAAATCCTCTATTTTTACCCCTTTTGGGCCCACTTTGACTTTGTGTGACCTCAAGAGGACAAGTATACAGGCTTGGACTAGTTGACTCGGCGCGTGCACGCGTAGAATGAGGAGGTTGACCTTTGTGGCTTTGGGACTCTATCTTCACGAATGCCATTGAGCTGGTACATTGTTTGACTTTGCATGGATCTGGGACGGAGACAAGTTCACGCTGGGGATTAATCGGGCTAGGTGGAGGGGCTGCCCCCAAGGGAGTTCGCCCGCCCACTGGGGTGCGACCGCGCCTGGGGCAAACTTCCCCCGAACGAGCCGTTGCCCCTGAGGGATGACCCCGGGGACCTTCTTTCATCGCTCGACATTGTCCTTTGAAGGACCCAAGGCTCCGGAGCACTGGGATTGGCCCGTGGGGGTTAATTACTTGGTGTGGTCGCAGTTGCTCACAAGGTGTTTGGGGAAATTCCTGACACACTTTGGGTTGCCGAACGGCCTTGGTAGTTGACTAGTGGGCCTTAGACTTGGCCCTATGGCGAGGATGGTAGCTCGTAGGAGTTGCGGGGAGGCATTTTTGGGATATGAGCCCTGCCTTGGTGAGTCGTGCCGCGTGGCACGGTGGATTGACGGGGCAGCCCCGGGTTGGCCCAAGTGTTGAAGATAAACGGCTCATCACCGTGCGTCTTAGTGTCGGGGGTGGCCCCAACTTGCTGGAAGGTTGCCATAGGATACTGCTAGGGCATTAAAGACGCTGGTTGGCCCTCGGCTAGCTGTAGAATGGCTGGGAAGTACGTGCCCACGTGGTGTTTGGGAGTATTCCCGATACACATGCACAAGCCGTATGGGCGTGGTAAGGGCTCTCAGAGCCCATAGTTGACTGGGAAAAGCCTTCCTTGGACTTTTGAATGCTGGAGGGAGGCATCTTAAGGATAAACCCTAGCCTCATTATTGAGGGCTACTTGCCGTGGCTTGTGGTCAGGGCACCCCCGGGTTGGCCCGGGTGGCTTTGTTGAAGGCGGATAAACCCGCAAGCTGGGTGATCGGGGGTGGCCCCAATCAATTGCTGATGTCGCCGTGGGTCAAGGCTAGCGGGTTGGGACCCTTGGTTGGGCCCTGTGTGATGTAGAAAGGGTTGGATAAACAATGCCTTGAAGGTGTTCAGGGAAATTTCTGAGCCCTTATTTCTTGTTATTTTTGCTGGGAAAATACTTGGTACAACAGTGGTCTAAGGGGACACCGCGACTTTAAGAGGTTGCCTTCATAGACTCGGTTGAGATGGCAGACGCATTCACAAGGACACGTCCCCTTGGAGTGACGTGCCTGTAATGAAATTTATAGAATTTAAAAATATAAATAAATGAACGTGGTCTATCGGAATGGCGCGTTCAGATCGCGACTGCTATAGGCACTATAATCAGAAGTAAAACCCGTTTCGGCGTGAAACCTGATACCTTCTCATTAAAACACAATTTTCATGCTATCTACTTAATAAAACTTGGGGAAAATGATACCAAAAGAAACTAGACATGCATGTGAACATTTTTTGTTTCATCCTTATATGATTTAGCCTGAGAGAATACTAACCTTTAGTCGGATAAAAGAGAAGGGATGAAGAACTTGCAAGGCTTCCAAGAATCCTCCTTTCCTCCTTGGATTACGCCTCCAACCCTTTAGAAAAACCTCCTTCAGCAAGCCAAAGGCCAAGATGAAGGGATTGGGGCTCTATTTATAGATCAAAATGGCCCTAAAAGTCCAAATTTGACGTTCAAAAGTCAAGGTTCAAAATCACCATTTTTCCACATTCAAACCCACAAATTCAAATGCCTACACATAGTCTAACCCTAATTAGGCTTAGGATTTGACAGATGGAGTTCTTGAAAGGTAGGATATGTCCTAGGGTTTGAATTTAGGGCAAAGCTTCTAGAATTTGGGCCAATTATTCCATTAAAAATTAGGGTTTACAGTTTATTCCGAATTTAAGCCCATTTTAGCCCATTAATCCTAATTCAGCCTAATAAGGGTTATCTATTGATAAGCGTTCATTGGTCTATACTAATTCATATCACACACATTGTTTTGAGGCTTTAATGTAATCAATTATGCAAGTTTAACATTTTAATCTCAATCCTACGCAAAAGTGAAATTCTTTATAATTAAGTAAATTTTCATGCATAACATAATCATGGGACTTGAGATATATGAATTGAAATTGCATGATTAATAATATTGTGTCAAAGGGGTTAAATTAAAAAAAAAATTACATGAGCCACAAAATTTGATAAGGTTTTGGTTTTATGTACAATGTCACTCCACGACAATGAAGAGGAAGCCCGCCGGCGAACTAGGGCCGCTGCGTTTACACGACGTGGGCCTCATCAGCGGCGACTGGCTGATGTCGGGGATGTGAGCATCACGATGGCCCAACCTGCTCACCCCTCGCCGTGGCTACGTCTCCACCATCTCTAACAGCAGTAGTCCTGCACTCTCTCTACCCTACATCACACCGCTTCTCTCCCATGCTCCCAGCCCACGAATGCAGAATAGCCGCAATCTCCTTCATGCATGCACGTGGACCCTCATGCGAACAACGACCCCTTCGAAAGCTTCACAAGACCAAGCCTTGGCCTTCTTCATGCATGCATGGGCTCCCCATGCACGTTGGCTTCTTCACACACCATCCGCTCGCAGGCGTCAACACAAACGGCAACACCGAACAGCGGCTACAGAATGATAAGTCCAAGACGTGATCTAGAGGGGGGTGAATAGATCAGTCACCAAATTAAAATTTCTAGCTACAGCAGAGACTAGTGCAGAATAAAATCGAACTATTGTAGGACTGTTGAAGAACACTCAGTCGCAACTAGACAGAAACAGATCTAGATGATTGGCACTTGAGCGATCCTAAGCATTCATCAAATGAATGATGAAATGAAACCAAGACAGACACAACCCACAGATCAATCACACAGTAGACGAAGGAATTTTAGGTGGTTCAACCTCAACCCAGAGGTCTACGTCCACCTCACACTCAAATATGAGTGTGGCTTCACTGCTGACTCGCAGCTTGCCGCTGATCCACAGCTTCGGGGACAAATCCCTACAATCCACTGAGCTTCAGAGCTTACTGTCCATAGGAATCTACCTCTGCTCCACTGAGGCTTACAGCTTGACCTGTCCAGAGGTATCCACCTCAGCTCCACAAGGGCTTACAACTTAACCTCTGCCGACACACAGCTTGAACAAGAGTTTTGAAAATGAAAAGAAACAAGACGAAGAATCAAAACCCACGAAGGGAATGTAGCTCAACAATGAGCAAGATCAGTTCTGGTTCTGAACCTGGAAACTGATACACTAAACTCTCTCAGACTCTCAAAGCTCTTGCTCTCAAACTCTCTTCTTAGATCTGTTGCTCTCTCTCCTTCTTTCAAATCTACACTCACTCTTCTTCTTTCTGGATCGTGCTAGCTCTCGCTCTCTCTGCTTCAATTATCAATATCACGATCTGTCTACACTTGAAGGAGAATCTCCTTATTTATATGAAGCAGTTGTGAGATAGGGCGTGTGCTCGCCACAATTTCCGCCCAAAATCCTTATCCAAATCTGGAGTTGTTTGGCCACGTGGCAGAATCCCAGCTTGACTACTTCCCACGTGTCCTCATCTTGGCACCTCCTTCATTCTTGGATCACGTGTCGTTCTGAAACTCCTCGAGCAGATATCCTGTCAAAGTCAGACTTAGCGTCAGCTTGAAATAATCTAACAGATAGTAAAGAGATATACATAGTTGATAGAGCTTTGAACTGAATGTGCACAGACTCGATATAGCATGTAACATGCACAGAGTCAAGTGTTCACAAATAAGCATATGCATTGACTTGATATTACTCTAAGACTAGAAGTGCACAGACTTGATGTGTGCACAATGCAGACGCTGCACTGACTAACTTGTGCCATTACCAATGTTACACAACGTAGTTCGTGCAATAGATGTGTTGACACCAAAAATATACAAAGATAAAAAGAAGGAGAAGTCAAAGTAAGCCAAAGGCACTAAAGATCAGCCAAGGGTGCGGCTCCTATGTCATCCCTGGAGGTTATGAGAATCAGAATGGAAAGAAGATCCGTTACACTTGACATTCTGTTCGGCTGAAGCCATCATCGGCTAAGCCACTGTCCAGCACGGTTATCACTCAAGATAGTCAGGCTGATGAAAACTACGTCAACACCCAGGTAATCATCTACCTGCTGAGAGGGATCCTCAGTATATTTTGATACTCGTAAAATAGGACTCGCATAGCTTCACGCATATCTGTGGGTCCTGGAGGCTAAAATAGACAACAGAGAAGGTCAATGAGCATTCTAAGAAGCCCACTTAACCAGTGAAAAGGCCCAGTCATTCAAATGGCCTCCATCAGCACAAATTCACAAGTCAAATGGGCTCAAGCCCACTACTATGGAAGTCGCGCCGAGAGGCTGGATCCAAGCGGCGTGCCTGGGCCATCACGCCGGGAGAGCTTGCACCGATGGACAAAGGGGTCAGCCCTCTATAAAAACCCTGGTCTTCGACAAGGCCAAGGGGGGATTGGACTCGAAAACCATCTGAGAAAAAAAAAGAGGGGAGAACATTCGAAGCCACCTAAAAAAAAAGAGTGAGCGAGAGCGAAGGAAAAGAGGAAAGGGTCTGAGGGCCTGCTGAAGATTCTGAAGGAGGAGAGAGTTGCAGTGATCCGTGGAGAGGAAAGCAAGGTGGGGCTGGCTTTCAAATGCACTAAAGGGCTACATCCATCCCTTCCCCCCCTCTTGAGTCTTTCGATCTGTCTTCTCCTATGTAACTCATTCTTATGTTTATTATGTTTTTTTCTATTCCTCTATAAATACTGAGCATCAATATAGTCTGATATGTGTTCGAGGAGCATCTGTTCGTATGAATGCCCTTGCAATCTGATTTCCCCTAAATACCGAATGAATGTATTCGCCCGGAATGAAATGAAATATGAAATTCTGAGTTTCCTTCCTTCTGTCCCCTTCTTCTGAAATTATCGTACATGATCATGGTTATGAGGAAATTGTTTCCGTTGTGTGTATATTTTCCTGATCATTTAAATCTGCTTCTGTTGCATCGTCTGAGTCTTTCTAGCCCCTGATTCACAATGAGAGCCCGAGACAGTCTATCTCGTGGTTTCTCATTCGTAGAACGATGAGGGATATGTTTGTATGAGAGCTTCTTGATTAGCATTTCTCCTGCTCCTTCTCCCAACCTCCTGATCATGATGAAGCCCGAGACAGTCTATCTCGGGCCCTTCATCCATGAAATGGTGAGGGATATGATAGAATCTGGTTGCAGAGGATTCAATAAACGGTCGGTCCCCATAGCCTTGCTAAGTGAAACATGATCTCATCCCTTGAGATTATCCCTCTGAAACCCACTCTCCTTGGCACCCCATGTGACCCCATTTCTATTGCCTCCAAACTCCTGCAAACCCCAAGAACAGAGCCTCTGAAACCCCCTTGAATCAAAGCCTTAAACCCTAGAAAACCTGCCTCTAAAAACCTTGAAAACCTGCCTCTGAAAAACCCTGAAACCCAGCCTCAGAAGCTGCTCGGCGCCAAACTCCCCCGGTGCATGCTTTTCCCCTTGGCGCGACCATTCTTGTGCCGAGAGCTGGAAGCGCACCGAGGCTAGTTGCGCGCCGACGCCCGTTCATGCCAGTCCACCCCCGCGCCGATGCTTATATATATCATAGCGCTCATGCGCCAGTCCGTTCCCACCGAGGCCAGTGCGCCGAGAGCCTTGCATTGAGTTCAACTCTAGCCAATCCTCACCAAGCCTCATATGAATCTCTACCCTTTTGAAAGAGGCAAAGACCAGAGGTTTCACCCAAGCTACTGGGGCCAGATTAACAGGGTCACACCCTTACATTGGGTTGGCTTATGAACGATGTCCCTTTAACCCTACTAACCTATGGAGTTCTGCCACTGCATGTTCTCCGACGGCTCTCCAAAGGAATATTAACCGAATGCTATAATAATAGACATTGAACCATCGTGTTTCTATCCCCATGGGTTCTGGGCTATATGCCCATCTTTCTTTTGGCTTCCATCCCGGCACTCCGTGGATGGATGTCCTATTTCCCCTTTTGGCATAGCCCAAGATAAGGGGAGATGCTGTCGGATTTAACTTTAATCTTCGGTACGCTATGTTGGCGTCAAACCATTTGGATTCGATAAGCCCTATCTCCGCAGGATTTCTAGTGATCCGTTTCAGGGAATAGAACAATAAGCTCTTTCATGGGCAAGTGTCATTTGGATTAATCCGTCTCAGCTTAGCCCCGCTCGGCATCACATCGGGCATTAACATTCCCCGATCATTATGGGCTCCATCTCGCCTTTGCGTGGGTGGTACCCTATTCCCACTTGGTATGAACCAAGATCAGGGGATATGCTGCGGATTCACTCCGTGATTCATATAATGAGACTGATAGCCAGACATAATGCCTACTTTTTAATGGTCTCTGCTACCCCATTATGCTTGCATGGTTCCATAATGAGCGAATATGCCCACCTCGTGCCGCGCTCTTAACGCGATCAAATAGTCGAAATCACCTTTTCCTGCAACCTCGGTATATCAAATAACGAGTGACTGAAAATCGGGTTATACCCGAATAGAAGCTATCGTTATGCGTGAGAGTGTTCTTGAACCTAAGTTCTCTGCCCCCGTAACCGGGAAACAGGCAGATGAGTCATAATGAAATTATTAACTGCGATGAGCACATATATATATATATATATATATATATATATATATAGCATATGTATCTTGCAAATAAATCAACGCACCAGTCTTGTTTCGTTTTGCCCCCGGGGCCCCCTCTTACTGTGGCGATTAATCAAGGGTTGTCCTTCTTTAGAAGGGCGTAATTAACGTCATAGCCTTTATGGTATGACGGACTTTCGGTCCCGACTCGGACTTCACAATCGACTGACTGGGTAAGATCGAGCGCATAATAAATTGTCACTTCGGTGACTGGCACGCCTAATAAACTAACCAAATAAACCAATAAAACAAATAAACCAAATCAATCCACACAAAATCTTAAAATAATGCGTTCCATAAAGCTGGCACTCCCGGTGGGACTTAGTCTCCCTTCATCTCTTCGCCAAAGTAAGAGGCCTGGCGGCCTCTCCAAAAGGTCTGACTGTGTGCTAGTCCCGCTTGCAGGAAGTCAAATGGAAACCAAACTGATCTTCGTTATGTTCGGCCAGCAGGTCGTTGACAACCACGCCCGTGATGGGTACCTGGCAGTACCGACTGCGTTCGGATCCATGCCTCTGTCCGTGGGCCTACCTAACTGCTTGGGGCACGTGTTCGTTGACCTGCTCTAGGTCGGTGATGGAACTGAAAAGACTACTGTGAAAGAAGCTGCAAATGTACCCAAGGAGGAACAACTACAGAGGACAACAATTGCACCGACCGTGATCTCCTGCTACATCCACCACTTGGACAAAAGAGTTGCTGCTCCTACTGCTGCCAGTAGAAAGAGAAAGAATTACTGGAGGAGCCAGGCTACGACACCCTAGGGACGTCTGTCAGTCTCAGGGAAGTCAATGCTGGTAGGAGGAATGCAAGTGTACCTCAACGGTCGCTCTACTGAAGCACTACCTGACCGCATCATTCCGGCGGTCCCTACTAACAACCGATTCCAAGTGTTGTCCACTAGGAGGGCCAATATGGAAAGAGATGAAAGGAAGCTGCTGGAGCCCAAGCCGGCAAGATTCAAACAAGTCCGGGTGCCCAAAAGAACACGGGGCCCAGCACCAGCCCCTGTGAGGGAAGAAGCTACTGTCATGCGCCCCGGGAGAGGGGGCAAGAGAGTTCTGATCAAAGAAGAAGAAGAGGAGGAGGAGGAGGAGATTGTTCCAATGGCTGCTCCCCATATGCCGAGGGCCTGCGGCCGACAGGAAGATGTATTCCGGTATCCTCGGAAGATGTATCAAGCTGCACAGATGACCAGGCTGGCTTATCAGCCAAAGACACAAGAATGACTGATGCCTTGATCTGACCTGCAGAGGCATGGTCAGGAAGAAATGAGCCGAGTAGTCCAAGACTATTTCCACTATCTAGGGAATTCATCCCTAGGACAGCAAAGGTTACTTCGTGCCATGTGCGCCGAAGAAAAAGAAAAGGATGATAGAGAAGCGATGATGCCAGGAATCTCAAGTTCAAACTCCAATGAGCTCGAAGATGGCCAAAGGGCCGGATGTTCGAGGGGTGCCCCGCAGCGGGGAGAATAAGAAGAAAGAATATCAGTGTTCGACCGGCTGACATTCCCTAGCCATGCCAGAAGAAAAGTTTGCAGACAAAGAGGAAAATTGCAAGTCTTTGCTTGTAATATGGCTGAAGTTGTTGGAAGATATGGTGCCCTACCTGATCAGCCTGAAGAACTCGCCAGACTCGCTCAAAGACCTGGCCTCATAACCAGGCGAAGTCAGGCGGCAAAGGAGAAACTCATGGCTTTTGATGATGCATCAAGAGTCACCACTTTAATAGTAAATGTGGTGACTTCAGAAGAAGAGGATGTGCCACTCATGAACCTAGGTGAGGGGACATCTGGTCGGGTGATAGACGATATACCTATGGCTGCGTCTCTAGACCCAACCATCCTTATGATGTTTGAGAGATACCAACAGAAGATTGAAGCTCTTCAAGGGCAACTCGATGAAAAAAATGAACAAACTCCTGTCTCCAAGCATGCGGAGCCAGCAAGGGAAATTTCCAGTTCTGCTGAGGTAGTGATACCTGCTGTTTCCCGCCAAGCAAGTCACGGGAAAGCTCCATGCCAGTCTATCCCGCCACAGCCGACGGTGCAACCCTCTCCCTTAGGAGTGCAGCTGGGTTTACATGCCATTGTCATGACAACCCCCTTCACACAACAACAGGCGCACTTCTATCCAGAGACTGTCGATACTGCTATGGTAAATAAGTTGATGGTTGAAAGAATGATAGAGATGAAGCTGTCTGAGAGGACCGATGGTGATTATGGGACCTTTGACATCTACCAGGGTACCTTATCCTCCGCAGTATGCTGCGAAGAGACTACCCCCAGGCATTAACAAGCCACCAAAGTTTGACAAATTTAATGGGCAGGGCTCCCCGAGGGAACATATTGCTTACTATACAACGTCATGGGAGACTTGGCCACTGATGAAGCTTACTTGCTAAAGTTCTTCGGCTCATCCCTTACGGGCTTGGCCTTTGAATGGTACTCCAGCTTACCTGCCGGGTCCGTGACTGACTGGCCCGATATGCAGCGGAAGTTCCGCAAAAGATTCCATGTCACAGAAAGAGTGATTACAGTGGCGGAGTTATATTCCACCAGACAGAGGCAGGGCGAAACAGCCCTGGACTATATCAAAAGATGGAGGAACCTGGCCATGAGATGCAAGCGGCCTCCATACCAAGAAGATGATGTGCAGATATGCAAGCAGAACCTCAGGCGGGAAGTGCTTGAGAAGATGATCGGAACAGATATCAAGACATTTGACCGTCTGAATAGTGTAGTTGCAGAGGTCAAAACCATCTTATCCAGATGTCCGGACAGCAACATTCTTGCTACTCATAAAGGGAAGGCTGTTGAACGGCGATCAGCGCCGAATGAATCAAATACTATTGATTTCAACACCTTTGACCAGCAAATGACAAAGGCCAAAGCAACAACTACCCCTCCACCTGCAGAGGCAGCAAAAAAGAAAGAAAAAGTCTCTTTGAGGAACAAGATGAGGAAGTTATATTCCTTTCCCAAGGAAAAGACAGGGCCTTTGTTTAACTGGGCATATAAATACAACAAAATAACATTGCCTGAGCCGAAGAGACCCAAAGATGTAGCTAAGAAGGATGATCCCCTATTTTGTCCATATCATTGGGCACTAGGGCACACCATTGAAAATTGTTATGTCTTCAAAGACGTCATGGAAAGCATGATTAAGAAGGGCGAGCTCCAGATGGGAGAGCACCAGGTGGATCCTCCACACCCTCATGAACCCCCGGTGATGAGACTAGCTGTCAATATGGTCTCCATATACCAACAATTGCCTGAAGAGGCTGCTGAGATATGCACACAACACACATATGAGGCATGCTTTCTTACCCCCATCAAAGATCAGGTGGGATGGCAGACAGTACCAGTCAAGACCAAGAGACGGCCACTAGTCTCTGAAGTGCCAGGGGCCTCCATTCGGGGTGTCACCCCAAAGCAACCCACACCAGCAATGAACCCTGTGTGGCGCACTACAAAGTCACCACCAATTATCCGAATATTCACTCCCAATCGGAGGAGGCAGACTCCCCTGCCAACACATGAGAAGACAAGCCCCGAGGTCAGGCGCTTGCAGCAATATATAAACCAGCTTGATGAATATGAGCAACCTAAGCTGAAGCCAATATTAGTGAAAGATCATGTCCTCTGGGAACAGCTGGAGGGGTTGACTATCGAAGAGCAGTCAGAAAAAGAACAAGGGAAAACTGAAGCCGAGCTCTTTTGGGGGCACAAGCCAGCCGAGTTTAGGCGCAGGAAAAAGAATAAGCAAACAAACAAGAAGAAAATAGTCACACTGCAGTGTAACACTCTATCAATACTATTTACCCTACCAGGGGAAGAAGATGAAGGGGAGTCTTCCACTCCATCACTAGAAGCAAATCAGGTCGAGGCTTCGACCTCAATGCATGTTACCCGCTCCGGGAGAAGGTGAGGACGTCTTCCTCCACCCAACCACAATATTATTTTCAGGGGTGAGCAACCCTATCAGATACCAGAGCCAGAAGTCCGGGGTATTGAGGTCCCTCCCCCGTCAGGCCTCTATGCAAAGACGGAAGGGGGCGATGAGACCCCGTCGTTCCTTGAATTCCTATTCGTTCTGGAAGGCAAACAGCCAGCCATGAGTGCTGCTATAGAAGATGAAAACTCATGGCAACCATCTGCCGTAATGATCAAAGAAAAAGATGAAGCAGGTGTCAGCCTTCCTTCAGCGTCAAAAGTGACAGTCCCAACGGAGACTCCCCAGCAGTCCCTGCAAAAGAAAGGGCCAAGAAAAGGGCAAGCCATGCCGCAGTGATGGGGGCATCTCTCGCCCCATATATTTTCAAAGCCCCGGTTGCCCGCCAGCATTGTTCCATTACATCCGTCACATTTTTCTAAGTCAATTCATGTAACTTTCATATTTTCTTTGAGTCATAATTATGTAATTTTTCCTTTTATTTGAGTCTTGTACCTAGGTTAATAAGTCATTTACCTAGGTTAAGTGCCATTATGTTGATAAATTAGTTTATGGGCCCAATTCATTGGGCTTGGCCCAAGGGCACCCCCCCTTCCCTTGGTTATTTGTCATTGTGTTAAGAGTCAAGGTCTTTTGTAGAAATGTGGGTTGCCTATATATAGGACCCCATTTCCTCCATTTGAACTAATGAATGAAAAAATTGCCATTTTGAGAGTTTACACTTCTTATCTAGTGGAGAGATTCCATTTTTTGGGTGAGAGACCCTAGGGGAGAGATTCCCCACCCATCCCTCTCTTAATCTCTCTTTTTCACTCCCCTTTCTCTCTCCTCCACACCCAATTTCGAAAATTTTCTCTCTCCTCCCCTCCCAACCACCTCCACCCTCCCACCTACCTCCATTAACTCCTCTACAACTTCCCACAAGCCATCATTACTTCCCCCTAGTCCCAATAGACCCTCCACCAATCCACACCCCACCCTCCAACCCCCAACTACCCATCCCCCTCCCCAAGCAGCCCTCCACCTTCTCAAGGCACCTCTTCCCATCCCCAAGACCACCATTGATCACCCCACATTAAAGAAAATTCAAACTCACATTCCCTCCACCCACTTGTGCCCCCCTCACCTTCCCCCTTCTCCCTCCAAGCCCAAATTCGTAGCTCCTCCTCCCACCACCTGTTAGACCCCCTTTCAGACCCTATTCTTCCCCTCCCACACCTTGGAACACCCCCTCCTAGACCCCCTCACAGCCAGGGTTCTCCCCACACTCATCCACTTCCATTTCCCCTCCCATATACCCCATTTCCTCCTATCATCTTCAACCTCCAGTTTTCAGTTCGCAGGCAGCAGAAGATTAGCAGATTGCAGAGGCGACCCCGACCACATCCCAGCGAATCTGAAGGCCCAAGAAGTATCCACGGAAGCGTCTACCGGTCTTCTTCGCAACGGCGGTGGTTTCATCTTCATCTGAGCTGTGTACTGCCTAAGAGTTCCGTTCTCCCACAACTGCACAGAGCTGCCCCTGCTGAGTACCCGAATCGGAGTAGAAGCTTCACCACGACGAACCTCGGAAGAATCAGCTCAAGATCTCTTCTGCAAAATTCTTCCTCTCCCTTTCTACTTTCAGAATCAAGAAGCAGAACTTCGTTCGGCATCATGTAGCAGGAGTTATCCATTTTCTCCCTCAGCTATGTAGTTCTGGTACCCACAGTCTGCACCGACCTGTCAGTAGTGTTCAGAGTCCCCTGGCCTTCTCCGACATCGTTTGGCTTCCCTGTCAGTTTTTTGGTGAATAAGGCTCATGCACGGTTCCAACGACTCTGACGGTGCTTGATTCCGAGTTTGAGAGCTGTCGGGACATCCTCCGCAACATACTGTTGTAAATCAGGAGCTGCCAGTCCGAGAGTCTGACTCCCTGTTCGGGCCTCCACCCAGACCGGCATCGACGACAGAAGATATAAAAAAAATTTGGAAGACTTCCCCTGCCTCGTACTAAGATTTCCCACGTGGTTTCGCCCCCAACAAAATTCGATACCAGCTGCAGCAGTCAACTCTTCAGTCACCTGTCAGCACCCACAGAACCGGGCAGAATCGGCAACCTCCCGTGTTCGGTGTTCCTTTCTCCAATTCCCCTCCCCGCTTGGACGGCTGAGTTCCCCTCCCCGCGTGGAGGTAGTTTTGGCTGTAATATCCATTAAACCCCACCCCAAGGTCCCCCTCCTGCGAGAGGAGTAGTGTTGTAATTAGATTGAGCATGTCAAGCTACCCCGACGCGGCGTGTGGGGATCCACCCGCCTCCCAGCTCGCCCTCGTCTCCGAGCAGGACCGATTTCTTCAAACCGGTCGAGTAAGTGCTCCAAACTTTACTCTAATTTGTGCTTGTTCTTTCAATATTAGTTCATAAACTCCGCTGGCCGTGAATGAGAGCCCGATCCTTAAGCTCATTTGCTATAAGTGATCACCGTGGGAAAAGAGTGGAACACGTGCCCTCGGCACGACGTCAGCTCCCTTGAATTGGGCATCCACATCCATTGGGAATCAAATCTTGGCCTTGCTGGCCCTCTACCAGCAAGGGTCCAACCCCTCAACCTCACCTTGGCATTGCCAAGTTACCCCGGGTCTTGGTGAGCATCGGGTGAGCGATCGTCGACATCGGTCCGTTTGATTGCGATTGTGCTTGCTTGCTTAAGTCCTAGGTTGTGTCACATCACGTAGGCACCACATGAGCCTCCGAAATCCCACTGGGCAGAGGAGATGCGACTGTCCAACGTCCGTGTGGGTAGCCGAATTATGAAGATGCTGAAGAAACTCCCAACAAGATTTTCTATATGGGAGATCCTTTCCTTGAGCGAAGAAGCTCGCAAAGCCATTATTGATGCAGTACAGGCTCCGGCCCAATATGAAGCGCTTTTGACAAAAGTTAACTCCATACCAACTTTTACATTCACGGAGGATGATATGTTATTCCCCAATCATAAAAGGCCTCTGTATATGAGGGGGCATCTCAACTGCCAGCCACTAAGTCGGATCCTGATAGATCCAGGAGCTGCTGTAAATATATTGCCTTACTGCATCTACTAGAAGTACTACTTCGATCTGCACCTCACCAAGGTGAAAGATATGAGAATTGCTGGCTTCAATCAGAAGTGCGAGACTCCACTCGGAGTGGCAGAATTCAACCTCACCTTGGGTGACTTCACTACCACCGTGCAATTCTATGTGATAAATTCAAATACCACATACAAGGCTTTGCTGGGGCGACCCTGGTTACATAGATACGGAATAGTGCCTTCCACCTTACATCAATGTATCAAATACTGCTACAATGGCAAAGAAGAAAGGGGCTTTGCATATTTACACCCCTTCGAAGTATACGAATGTCACATGCTTGATGCACCATTCTATGCAAAGGCCTCCCAGGGGGTGAAAAAAAAAGAAGCTCCCGCAAGCCAGAAGGAAGCAATGTCAGAACTAGATGAATGGTCCCCGCCGCCACCTCCGGGCTACGTGGAGCAACAAGAGGTCACCCATGTTTCTCAAACTGGGGATTTTGCTAGAATTGCACCACCAATCGCTTACCCTGTCAAAGCAGATGATAACATAAAAGAGAAGCTCAGTCTCGTTGAGGTCCCGCTTGGACTATTCAAACCCATTCCAAGCCTGGAATGCCAGACAGTGCAGCCACTGAAGACTATGGAGGTTCCTCGTTTCGGCGAACCCCCTACGGTATTCTATCCCGGTGAACCTGTCGATGAGAATGATGAAGATTGTGTAATCCCGGAAGAGGCAGCCAACAGAATGGTGCCAATATCGGGTCTTTATTACACTACCCAACGGGTCTCCCAGATGTTTTCTAAATTGCAAATGCCTTTACTGCAGCCCGTTGGCCAGAAGAAGTCATTCCAGAAGCTCTGGGATCTACCCAACAACAATAAAGAATTGTTGAAGATCACTCGGCATCCGGGGCTGGGCTATACCCTGCAGGAGTATTATGAGATGGAGGTAGATGTTATCTCCACCTACTTTACCCATGAAGATCCCTTCGAGGCAGACTATGACGATTACCCACCATATGGTGAGGAACTGATACAAGCCCCATTGGTGGCACTGAAACCCATGACAGTTATGAAGGCTCAAGGCAACAAGATGAAGTTACTCTATGCCAGTATTGGAAGGAACCTCTTTCCAGAGAAGATCTATTCCAAGATGAAGTCACATTTGACAGGGCAACACCTGAAGAAGATCAGGCCGATGAGAAAGAAAGGGATCGCCTGGAATTTGAGCGCATACTGGAGGAAATCCGGGCCATGCAAGACCTGGCCCATCCAGTAGAAGAAATGTTGCCTGCGGACCCTCAGGGGGAGAAGACCCTATGTCGGGAACACAAGATGAGACACCATGTAATGGCCCAGATTATTTTTCGGATTATTTTAGTGGGCCTCGGAGTGTATTTTGTGCTTTACACGTGTTTTTCCCTGATGTGCCTTCGGAACTCTATGCAGGGCGAACCGTGATGTTCTCCGACTCCAGGACTGTACCACTGCGTTGTGCTCCTCCCGAGGATAGCGGAGGTAATTTTTTGTAATTTTTTGAATTTCTATAATTTCTATATTTTTCTATATATATTAACCATTTTCTCTCTCCCCCTCTCATTCTCTCTTTCTCACTCTCTCTCATCTCTTTCTCTCCCCCTCTCCCCGGGCGGCCGACGGTGGAGAAGGAGGGCGAGGCGGCGATGGCGGGAGGTGAGGAACGGGGAACGGGTCGAGGATCGAGGGCCAGTGGAGCGTGGAAGCTCGGTCGTGGGTTCGTGGAGCGGCGAGGGTTTCACGGCGTTTTCTTCATGGACCGGGGCGCGAAATCTTCGGTGGAGGTAGGGAGATGGACCCCCAGCTCATGCTCGTCCTTTCCCACGAGTTTTGTAGGCCGTGGTGAGCCGAGCGGGCGTGTTTGGGGATTTTGGGAAAAATCCATATTTTTGGGGTTGAGCGTCGATCCGCCGTTTCATTGCGTTTTTGGCCGATCCGAGGCTGTAGATGCATGCTATGGGCTTTTTGGGGGCTTCCCCCTTATTTTCCCCCTCTCCCGTGGAGGTATGGGGGCGTGGGACGAGTTTTGGGTCGTTTCCCGCCGTAGCGTTCTCGGGACGGTGTGACGGTCCTGCAAGTGACCGTCACAGTCTGTGACGCACCAGGGTGGGTGCGTTACGTCCTGTGACGCGCCAGGGTGAGCGCATCACAGGGTGCTATTTTGTCGGTAGGGCGTCGGTGGCTCTGGCGATCTTACGATAAACCGCCAGAGGGTGTGACACGCCTGGGTTCGACCGCTACGTGCCTTCTCGTGTTTTCAAATCGTTGGGGTCACGAGTCTTCTGATGCGCCTAGGTAGGACCGTCAGAGACTGTGATGCGCCCGAATGGGAGCGTCAGAGCTGACGCAGCCCATTCTTCTGACGGGCCCAGGTAGGATCGTCAGACGCTGTGACGCGCTGAGGGGTGAGCGTCACAGCCTGTGTTGTTCTGTCCTCTAACGCACCAGGCTTGGTCCGTTAGAGACTGTGACGCCCCAGGGTGGGTGCGTCACAGTCGTTGTTTCCCCTCTCGTGTGCTGCTCCTGCGTTGGACCGCCAGAGTGCTGTGATGGTCCAGCATTGACCATTATAGACTGTGACGGCCCAAGGTTAGACCGTCAGGCTCTTGTGGACGCGGATTTTCATTTACATTCTTATTCTTTTATTAGGCATTGTTTATTTATTGGCGTGCCAGTCACATATGTGATGATTTCATTGTGCGCTCGATCTGACTTCTAATCAGTCGATTGTGAGTGATCGTGTCTGGACCAAAAGTCCGTCATACCATAAAGGTTATGACGTTAATTACGTCCTCCCTAAGAAGGACAACCCTTGATTAAACGCCAAAGTAAGAGGAGACCGGCGGGAAAAGGTTCTCGGCGCAGTAGGTTCCCGGCGGGTTCTAAGCGCAGCAGGTTCCCGGCGCAGCAGGTTCTCGGTACAGCAGGCTCCCGGCGGGTTCTCGGCGCAGTAGGTTCCCGACGCGACAGGTTCCCGGCACGGCAGGTTCTTGGCGCTGCAGGTTCCCGGCGCAGCAGGTTCCCGGCGCGGCAGGTTCTCGGTGCAGCAGGAGAAAAGAGAAAACACCATAGTCACTCGGTTTGATGTGGGCGAATTTTGGTAGCATATCCCCTTGTCTTGGATCATGCCATGGAGAGATAGACCATCATCCACGGGATGTCGGGATGAAGGTCGAAAGAGAAGGGCACTAGGCCAGGGAACACTGCTTGCATTCGTAGCACCGGTTGATATTCCCTTGGAAACCACCGGAGCACATGCAGTGGCAGAGCTCCTTAGGTTCATAGGGTTACAGAGGAATCTGGATTGGGACCGGGTAATGTAGGGGAGGCCATTCCCCGTTAATTTATCTCCTGAGGCATGCATGATGACCTCTGGATATCCCTCAGACAGGTACAGTGGAGTGACCAAGAGTTGGGCTGAGGTGGAAATGGAAATTCTTGGTGCGGGGCTCTGGTGGAACCTTCTCGGCACAGTTTTCACATAAAAGGGAGGGGTTCTCGGCACGAGGTTCCCGGCACGCTAAGGAGAAGATAAAGAAAGCTTCTCGGCACGAGGTTCCTGACGTGCTGAGAAGAAGATAAGGAAAGCTTCTCGGCACGGGGTTCCCGGCGCACTAAGAAGAAGGTAAAGAAAGCTTCTCGGCACGAGGTTCCCGGCGCGCTAAGAAGAAGGTAAATAAAGCTTCTCGGCACGGCTTTGAGCATTTTCTCGGCACGGTCAATAGGAGGGGCTTCTCGGCATGGCTTTGAACAAGGGGAAGAGGGTTCTCGGCGCTCAGTTCTCGGTGTGCAAAGGGCCGCGCCGGGAGATGTTCATCGGGCCGAGGGATGCTGGCACCGGGAAGGTGATGGTTTTGGGTGTCGAGAAGGTTTATGGGGTTTTACGGTGCTCTGTTCTGAGGATTTTTGGGGTTCAGGCTTCGATTGAGGCAAGATTTGGGATGCAAAAGGGGACTGGACCAAGGCCTTTGCTGGAGCAATACCAAGGAATCATAGGAGGATAGGGTTTAGTGAGGGATCGAGGTCATCACCCATTTACAACCCTCTAGAGATATGCTTTCTTTTTATGTTGCCAATCGTCCAGGAGATCAAGAGATAACTGTCTCTGATTCCTGTGATGACCTTGATGGCTTGGAAAAAGGAAAATGAAACGAAAGATAGGAAGACTTCTTGACGTAGGTATCACTGAAGGGGAGAGGGGAAAGAGTCCAATAATCCACGGGAGTGAGGATTGGGACTCTTCCTTCATCGTTCCTCCAGGAAGGACAATCAGAGCGTAGAAACCCGAAGCATCCAAACGATCATTCAATACATTGGACAACATTCATCCGAGAGAGACAAAGAAAGGAAGACTTCCTCATTTCACATTCAACCGAGCCATCATAGCAATATATCTCATCATCTCATTTCATCGCTTACATTATTTACAAGAAAAAGCGGGAAGAAAGAAAGGAAAGCGCAGAAGCTATAGTATCTTCCCAGTAACAGAAGGACTTGAATGCCTTAAACGTAAACACGAATACATATAAAGAAGAAGAAAAGAAACGGGGGAGGGCGGAGCATTGACTCCTCTCCCTCCCCCTCACCTTCTCCTTCCTTCAGCTTCAGCAGCAGCCTCTCTTCTCTCTTTTTCTTTTGTTATCTGGCTATCTGTATATATATCTCTCTTTGCTTCTATCTTCTCTTCGACCTCTCTTCGAAGTCTCTATCTATCTGCCCTCTCTCTTGTAAGTGGAGGAAATGGGGGTTTTTATAGGAACAACACCCCCTTCTCGGCCTGATCAACTTCGGTGCGTCTTTCGCACCTTCCCGGCGTGCCTTAGTTCGGATGGGGAGCTTCCCGGTGCCACCCTCATGGGCTTTGGGCTTTGGGCTTTGGTGAGGAGCTCCCGACGCCACACTCGTGGGCCCATTTAGGGCTTTCGATGTTTTTAATTCTTCTTATCAGCGGGCATAAGCTGTCAAAGCTATCCACCCTGAAAAAGTCTTTTCATTTGCTAACCCTTCTGAGCCTGTCAGAACAGGCGAAGGCCCCTTCGTTGGTGAGTTGATATAGTTTCATCAGAACGCTTCTGGAGGTTTTCATCAGTCAATAGACTGCAATTCTTTATCAGCACTGCCATCTGAGCGACGAAAACACCGGATATCAGCTTGGCCGGGAAGGGTTTCAGCTGGGTGATAACTTTAGTGACGACTCTTCTGTAGTTTTGGCTCTGCAGGAATCCCTGGGATCTTCATCTCTGATTTGATCTTCTCTTCAGTCTCATCTTTGTTCTTGATTATATTTCAGGTGTCAACAAATGCCCCCCACCTGTGGATGGCGTAAGCGCAGAATAAGCGGCACGGTGTCCGCTGGTGCATCATTTAGCATTTGAGAGTATCTTCCTTAGCCTCTCGATACTGATCTTCTTTGATCTTCAGCCGGACAGCTTTCCTGTAATGACTTCAGTATGTTCTTTTTCTCTATTTTCCATATTTTCTAACAATTTTCTGCTTCATTAATAGCTCTAGATGGCTTCTTGGCGCATAGGGCCTAGTTCTCGGCGCACCACAGCTTCTCGGCGCGGAGATAGATGGTTCTCGGCGCACCTGGGTTGAGTGGGCTTCTCGGCGCGCCCCTTGAGTGTTCTCGGTGCGCCTCAACCAAGGAAGAGGCTTCTCGGCGCGCAAGAGTCCAACTGGACTTGATTGAAAGGATCCCGACGCCATACTCATAGGCCCATTTAGGGCTTTTTTGATGTTTACATTCCTTTTGTCAGCGGGCTTAAACTATCAGAGCCGTCCACCCTGCCTTTTCATCTGTTTATCCCTTCGAGTCCATCAGAACAGGCGAAGGCCTCTTCATCAGTGAGTTAGTATAGTTTTCATTAGAACATTATGGAGGTTCTCATCAGTCGGTGGACTGTAATTTCATCAGTACTGCCACCTGGCCGATGACAACACCGGACATCAGCTTGGCCGGAGAGGGCTTCAGCCGGGTAGATGACTAATAGTGATGACTCTTCTTTAGTTCTGACTCTGCAGAAACTTCAAGGGTCTTCATTGTCGATTCTGTTCTTATCTCTATCTCTGCTCATATTTCATCTATTTTCTAACCGGTTGATCAACGGTTAGTTTCATCACCTGCGGATGGCGTAAGCGCAGGATAAGCGCCACGGCGTCTGCAGGTGCATCATTCAGTATCTGAAAGTGTCTCTCTCAGCTTTTCATTACTGGTTTTCTTTAACTTTTAGCTTGATAGCTTTACTGCCATGGCTTTGAAGTTGCAGAAGGTAGAGTGCAAATCTGAGCTGGGGAAGATGAGCTCTATCATTCAGGAGCGCCGAGGCCAACTGCAGTCTCTGACACAGCGGGAACAGTTTATATGCAACCAGATAGCATTCTAGAAGCAGAATTGGCTGATCTTCGAGTTGAACTGCCGCAGATAACAACCTCTCGGCCACAGTTCGCAGAAGAAGTAGCTCTGTTGGAGGACAGGTGGTGTCTCTTCAGGACGAGCCCGCTCGGCTACAGGAAGAGGAGGCTCATCTACATGAGTTGGGGGCTACTCCGTATGTGGGTCTTCTGGCTTTCGAAGACATCTTCCGGCGCCAGTAAACATCTCTTCTCTTTTTTTTTCTTTTTTTTTGTAATACAATTCCCCCTCAGGGGCTCCTCTTGTACTCTTTTTCTTCTTTATATAGTGAAAATGAATCTTTATGCTGGTCTCATATGTGGCTGCTCTTTACTTGCTGTATTATCATTACTTCATGGTGATTTGGTAGTAGTTTCAGCAATCCTCATGCGAATAGACCGTATTTAGCAGGAGAGCGTCCACCCTTTCAGAGAAAGGATGGGGAACTCGCTCCACCACGTGACGGTATCCGGAGGGTGCTCAAACCGAATTTTGTAGGTAGTAGCGGATGTCTTCTTCGGCCATATGTGCCGCAAGGGAGGTTGTTTGCAGAAATGTGAATGAAAAGGTTTAGAGTATCATCTGGAACAGACGAATGGTCCATCTCGGGTATGTTTCAAAGCCGGTCGGGGCAATGTGCCAATCGACCAGTGAATGACTCTATCATCGATATTGGGTTTATATCGATTGAAAGAAGTTTTATAGGTTTCATCAGAATAGACGTAAGGTCTAGACTGGGTAGACTTTATCGTAGGTGGGACATGAAAGGGGATGTGGTTTTCATCAGGACGGACGTAAAGTCTAAACTGGACAAGTTTTCATCATTGATCGGGCAATGTACCGATCGACCAATGGTTGGCTTCATCATCGATATGGGGTTTATATCGATGCAAAGGGGTTTCATAAGTTTCATCAGGATAGACGTAAGGTCTAAACTGGATATGGTTTCATCACTGATCGGGCAATGTGCCGGTCGATCAATAGCTGGTTTCATCATCGATATTGGGTTTATATCGATGCAAAGGAATTTCATAAGTTTCATCAGGATAGACATAAGGTCTAAACCGGATAAGGTTTCATCATTGATCGGGCAAGGTGCCGGTCGATCAATAGCTGGTTTCATCATCGATATTGGGTTTATATCGATGCAAAGGAATTTCATAAGTTTCATCAGGATAGCCGTAAGGTCTAAACTGGATAGGGTTTCATCATTGATCGGGCAAGGTGCCGGTCGATCAATAGCTGGTTTCATCATCGATATTGGGTTTATATCGATGCAAAGGGATCTCATAAGTTTCATCAGGATAGACGTGGGGTCTATTCCAGCAGGTTTTATCGTGGGTGGGACTTTGCCAAGAAATACGTAGGTTTCATCAGGATAGGTGTAGGGTCTATCCTGGTAGGGTTTCATCGTTGACAGGGCAAGGAGCCGATCGATCAAGGGAAGGTTCAGAAGTTTGATCAGGACAGACGTAAGGTCCGAACTGGCCATGCTTTATCAGAATGGTGACGGGCTTTATTGTCAGTGGGAGATGTAAAAAGAGGGTATATAGATTTCATCAGGGTAGACGTAAGATCTATCCCGGAAAGGCTTTATCATCGGTGGGGCATAGAGCCAGATGACCGATGGAAGGCCTCATCAGTGAAGGGGAGGTGAAGGCAACGTGCCGGTTGGCATGGAACTTCTGAATTACCACATTACCGACCCAAGCGCCCTTTCGGGTTTTCGCCGGAGCTAGCCCCCTCTTGCTTTTGCCCACGCGTCCTTTCGGATTTTCATGTGGCGGGGTACCCAATTTTGCCTGCAGTGCCCTTTCGGGTTTTCACCATAGCTGGGTTTTAGCCATTTTTGCCCTTGTCCAGAATGCCTGACCAAGTCTAGCGGGGTATCTCTATTTTCAACCCCATTTTTATATATATACTTTTTTTTGTCGTTTTCTTTCTCTTTTCCTTTTTCATTGTCTTTTCTGGGACCAAAACTTTCATCCTATGGACCATGGCGCCATATGTTTATTGTGGACACACGATCATTGATGTGGGTGTCAACATCAATGCAAAGGGAAGTAGGGTTTCATGATCTATCCAGACGAAAGGTCTGAATTGATTTAGAGAATATGGATAGCAGCTCGGGCACGAGGCCGTTTGCTGAAAATATGAGTTTCATCGTTAATGTGGGGTTTAACATTAACGCAAAGGAATAGAGTTTCATGATCTATCCAGACGGAGGGTCTGAATCAATTCAAAGAGCAGTGTTGTGCTATGTCAGAGCGGACGGAAGGCCCACCCTGGATGGATTTTAGCGTCGATCAGGCAGCGTGCCAATCGATCGATAGCAGGTTTCATCATTAGTATTGGCTCATACCAATGCAAGGATTTCATATGCTTCATCAGAATAGACGTAGGGTCTAAACTGGGTAGGGTTTTATCATTGATATTAGGCGAGGTGCCAATCAATCAATGGCGGGTTTCATCATCGGTATTGGATTTATAACAATGCAAGGAGTTCATGGATTTCATCAGGGTAGACGGAAGGTCTAAACTGGATAGGTTTCATCATAGATCGGGCAGTGTGCCAATCGATCAACAGCAGGTTTCATAGCGGTGAGACGTAAAATAGGTTTCATCGGGATAGACGTAAGGTCTAAACCAGACAGGTGTTATCGTGGTGGGTTTTAGACAGAAACAAGTGGAAGTGTTTTATCAGAACAGACGGAAGGTCTATCCCAAGGTGGGCTTATTATCGAGGGAAATTTTTCTTGAGCAATGCATGAAGGCTTCAACAGAATAGACGTAAGGTCCATTCCGGATGGGTTTAATCGTTGATCGGGCAAGGCGCCGATCGATCGACGAGGAGTTTTATGGTGGGAGGTGAGGCTTTCTTTGAAATCACCACATTACCGACCCAAGCGCCCTTTCGAGTTTTCGCCGAAGCCAGCCCCCTCTTGCTTTTGCCCACGCACCCTTTCAAGTTTTCACCACAGCTGGGTTTTGGGCAATTTTTGCACTTGTCTCTAATATATGAGCAAGTCTGGCGGGGTATCTCTATTTTTAACCCCATTTTTTTTTACTTTCTTTTTGTTCTTTCTTCTTCCTTCCTCTTTTTTTTTTGGAGGGTGACAGGTCGGAATGCCACCAGCTCAAGATGAGGGTAGCTTGGTTAGGGCGGAGTGCCACTAGACTAAGAAAGGGTGTAGCTTGGCTAGGGCGGAGTGCCGCTAGACCGAGAAAGGGTGTAGCTTGGCTAGGGCGGAGTACCACTAGACCAAGGAAAGGGTAGCTCGGCTAGGGCGGAGTGCCGCTAGACCAAGGAAAGGGTAGCTCGGTTAGGGCGGAGTGCCACTGGACCAAGGAAAGGGTAGCTTGGCTAGGGCGGAGTGCCGCTAGACCAAGATAGGGTGTAGCTTGGCTAGGGCGGAGTGCCGCTAGACCAAGAAAAGGGTAGCTCGGTTAGGGCGGAGTGCCACTGGACCAAGGAAAGGGTAGCTTGGTTAGGGCGGAGTGCCACTAGACCAAGGAAGGGTAACTTGGCTAGGGCGGAGTGCCACTAGACTAAGGAAAGGGCAGCTCGGTTAGGGCGGAGTGCCACTGGACCAAGGAAAGGGTAGCTTCGCTAGGGCGGAGTGCCGCTAGACCAAGAAATGGGTAGCTCGGCTAGGGCGGAGTGTCGCTAGACCAAGGAAAGGGTAGCTTGGTTAGGGCGGAGTGCCACTAGACCAAGGAAGGGTAGCTCAGCTAGGGCGGAGTGCCGCTAGACCAAGGAAAGGGGTAGCTCGGCTAGGGCGGAGTGCCGCTAGACCAAGGAAGGGTGTAGCTTGGCTAGGGCGGAGTGCCGCTAGACCAAGGAAAGGGTAGCTTGGTTAGGGCGGAGTGCCACTAGACCAAGGAAAGGGTAGCTTGGTTAGGGCGGAGTGCCACTAGACCAAGGAAGGGTAGCTCAGCTAGGGCGGAGTGCCGCTAGACCAAGGAAGGGGGTAGCTCGGCTAGGGCAGAGTGCCGCTAGACCAAGGAAGGGTGTAGCTTGGCTAGGGTGGAGTGCCGCTAGACCAAGGAAAGGGTAGCTTGGTTAGGGCGGACTGCCACTAGACCAAGGAAGGGTAGCTTGGCTAGGGCGGAGTGCCACTAGACCAAGGAAGGGTGTAGCTTGGCTAGGGCGGAGTGCCGCTAGACCAAGGAAAGGGGTGTAGCTCGGCTAGGGCGGAGTGCCGCTAGACCAAGGAAAGGGGTAGCTCGGCTAGGGCGGAGTGCCGCTAGACCAAGAAATGGGTAGCTCGGCTAGGGCGGAGTGTTGCTAGACCAAGGAAAGGGTAGCTTGGTTAGGGCGGAGTGCCACTAGACCAAGGAATGGGTAGATTTTGCCCGATTACTCGGGGAATGTTGGTTGTGCCGTATGATACAGCTTCAGATGTCTTCCGTTGAGTAGTGAGAATTAGATTTCCCCTCGATGGTTAACAACCACGTAGGCCCCTCCTTCGTAGACCCTCTGTATTACATAAGGACCTTCCCAATTAGCATTCAGCTTCCCTTTTGGGTTGGACGCCATGACTTCTTTTTTCTTGACCATGACGATGTCGCCTTTCTTGAATTCTCGTCCTTTTACGAGTTTGTTGAATGCAGTGGCCATGCGGGCCTGATACATTTGGATACTCTTCTAAGCTCGGAGGCGCTTCCCTTCCAATTCAGCCAGTTCTTCTAGTCTTCTTTCTGCATTGGTCTGTTTGCCACGGGCCATGCCATATTGGACTGCCACTCTGAGTGACGGGACTTCCAGCTCTAGCGGAACCACTGCCTCTGAGCCATATACCAGCGAGTATGGTGAGCACCATGTAGGTGTCTTGAAGACAGTGCGGTATGCCCACAAAGCTTCATACATTTTCTCTTCCCAGTCCTTCTTATTAGAACTGACGACCTTGGCCAGCAAGGTGCAGAGAGTCTTGTTAAAAGCTTCTGCCAATCCGTTTGCCTGTGGATTGTAAGGAGTGGAGGTCCTCCATTCAATCTTATATTTCTCAGCAAGCCGATAGACCTTCTGATTTCTGAAATGACTTCCATTATCGAATATTATTCGGCTGGGGATCCCGAACCGGAAGATAATGTTCTGTTTGATGAATCTGGCGACCAATTCACCAGTCACTTCTCTTAATGCTATATCCTCCTCCCATCGGGAGAAGTAATCTGTTATGGCCAGTATGTACTTATGTCCGGCCGAGGAAGTCGGTAGTGGCCCGACTACATCAGTTCCCCATTGTGCAAATGGCCAGCTGGGAACTGTAGGGTGCAGAGTTGTAGGAGGCCTTCTAGGCACAGTAGCATGCTCCTAGCATTTCTGGCATGATTTTACAAATTTGCAGTAGTCTTCGAACATGGTGGGCCAATAGTAGCCCAGCTTCTTGATTTCTATCTTCATCTTGGGACCAGCCTAGTGGGCACCTACTGTCCCAGCATGTGTTTCTTTCATTGCTTGCCAGGCTTCCTCAGTGGACAGACAGCGGAGTAGAATCTTTTTGCGTGCATCTGCCATTATTCGGAACAAAATTCCGTCCCTGAGTTCACAAGAATCTTTGATTCTTAGGAGTTTCATCTTTTCTTCTCTTTTCTGCGGCAGTTGTTGGTGTAGAAAGCACTGCAGCAAGTGTTGTCTCAAATCAGACGCTTGTTCTGTGCTGATGGTGGCAACTTCATCTTCTTCGGGGCACGCCTCTAGCATACTGGGGACTTGCCTCCGGTTCATAACGACAATGTTCAGTGTCTTATTTGGCGGGACTGCTAGTGAGCTAGCCAGCTTTGCCAGTGCATCCGCCCGGGCATTGTGTCCACGGCCCACATGCTTGAGCTCAATATGGTAGAATTTCGCCATGAGGCGCACAGCTTTTTGGTGGTAGGGACTCAGTTCTGGCTTCCGCACTTCGAACTCCCCTTGGATCTGTTTTATTATCAACATTGAATCCCCGAATACTTGGAGCATTTGGATACCCATGTTGAGGTTTATATATAGTCCGATTATTAGAGCTTCATACTCGGCCTCATTATTGGTGCAGGGCTTGTTTATAGAACATGAAGTATGCACGACCTCCCCTTCTGGTGATTTCAGCACAATACCGGCTCCAGCCCGTATTCTGGTCTTTCCATCGGAGTCTGTCTCTGTTCTAGATGCTCCATCAAAGAATAGTTGCCACATAACTGGCTGGGCCTGGCAGGCCTTGAGTGTCTCATCATCGGGTAACTCAGTCCCTAACATATCATTTTTCGGCACAGGATTCTCTGCGAAGAAATCAGCCACGACCTGTCCTTTTATCGCCCTCTAGGGTGTATAGGTAATATCGAATTCCATCAGGATCACTGCCCATTTGCCCAATCGGCCCTTCAGTACTGGCTGAGTCAATATGTATTTGAGTGGATCTGCTGCGGATATCAATCTGACTTCATGTGACAACATATAGTGTCGGAGCTTCTTGACAGCAAAGACCAGTGCCAAGCAGGTCTTTTCTATGTAGCTGTAGCTTTCTTCAGTTCTAATCAGCCTCCTACTCAGATAGTATAAGGCTTGTTCTTTGCCTTCGTCATTTATCTGTGCCAGCATTGCCCCCAGGGAACAGTATGTGACTGCGATATACAGTATCAAGGGCCTGCCCTTAATTCGTGCCCCCAGCACCGGAGGGGTCTTGAGATATTCTTTCAGTTTATCAAAGGCTTCCTGACATCCATCGTCCCAGAGGAACGGTACATCCTTCATCATGAGCTTGTGAAAGGGGTGGCATCTTCCCGACATATTTTATATAAATCGTTGGATATAGGCCAAACGCCATTGTAGAGATCTCAGCTCGGACAGATTCCTTGGTGGAGGGAGCTCCTGGATAGCCTTAATCTTGGATGGGTCAATTTCAATGCCCCTATGACGGACAATAAACCCGAGGAATTTTCCACTGGACACGCCGAAGGCGCACTTCATGGGATTCATCTTGAGCTCATATTTGCGCAGCCTCTGGAGCACTACCCTTAGGTCTTGCAAATGGTCTTCTCTTCTTTTAGTTTTTACTACCAAATCATCGATGTAGCACTCTACTTTCTTGAAGAGAAAATCATCAAAGATCTTGGTCATAGCTCTTTGATAGGTAGCGTCGGCATTCTTGAGGCCAAACGACATCCTTTTGTAATGGAATATCCCCTTCGGGGTACGGAATGCAGTGTGCACTCTGTCTTCCTCAGCAATCCAGATTTGGTTGTATCCGGATGACCCATCCATAAATGACAGGGCCTCATGACCAGTAGTCGCATCGATTATCACTTCCGTGATTGGCACTGGAAAGCCATCTTTCGGGCAAGTCTTATTAAGGTCCCGGAAATCAACACATATTTTAATCTGCCCATTCTTATTCTTTACGGGCACTATGTTGGCTAACCATGTAGTATATTGGTTCTCTTCAACAAAGCCCACATTGATTAGCTTGTCAACCTCTTTGTTAATCTGATTTATTAATTCAGGGCGCATTCTCCTGGAAGGCTGCTTTACAGGGCTAGCCTCTGGGTTTATTGCCAATCGGTGCTGCGCCACATCAGAACTCAGTCCCGGCATTTCATCATATGTCCATGCAAAGCAGTCTCGGAATTCTTTCAAGAACTGTATATATTGTTCCCTGGCAGCTGGCTCCAGCAGTGCACTGAGGAATGTCGGCCTTGGCTCATTTGCGGTCCCCAGATTTATTTCCACAAGCTCATCGACGGTGGCCTGACCTCCATCTTCGACCTCGGGCGGGGCTTCTTGCAAGTCAATGAAGCCTCCCGGGATATAATCTTCTTCAGTTTCATGATTTTCCGTTTCATCATACTGGCCGTCAGCGGGTGCTGGCTCATCATATACGGCCAATATTGTTGGATTCTGTTCAGTATGCCCCGAGGACGTAACTGGATCAGCAGGAAACTCAAAGATGGAGTCTTCCGCCCTTAGAGGATCTTCTGATGCAGACTCCTTTGAGAGATCATCATTCTGTAGAGCCCTGACTTCTTCCAGGATGCGCTCAAACTCCAGGCATTCCCTAAGCTCTTTGGCTACTTGGTCTTCATCCGGGGTTCCCGTATCAAACTTTGCTTCAGCATGGAACAGGTCCTCTTTGCAAGGTAGGTCTTCCCAGCACCAATCTTTCTTTGCTTCATCAGACGTCCCTGTCTCCGGCTGACTGTCTGGGGCTTCATTGTTCATTATGGATTGATAAATGATTTCTTCATCTTCCGAGGGGTATTTGTCATATCCCACCTCGGGAGGGTCTTCATGCTGGTAGGAGACAGAGATGACGTCCACTTCAACTTCATAGTATTCTTGAAGGGTATAACCTAATCCCGGGTGCTGAGTGATCTTCCTCAGTTCTTTATTATCCCGGGGTGGATCCCATAGCTCCTAGAATGCCTTCTTTTAGGCAACAGGTTGTAGTGATGGCATCTGCATTTTAGATAACATCTGCGAAACCCGCTGGGTAGTATAGTCCAAGCATGTGATCGGCACCATCCGGTTTACAGATTCTTCAGGGACCATGCAGTCTTGATCATCGTCTTCGACTGGCTCCCCGGTGTAGAATATGGTAGGAGGCTCGCAGAAGCGAGGGATTTTCATAAGCTTCAGTGGTAGCACCGTTTGGTATTCCAGGCTGGCGATGGGCTTGACTAAACCCTGCGGAACCTCTACCTGTGTGTACTTTTCTTTCATCTCTTCATCGATATCATCCGGGCGAATGCTAGGAGGGGTGATCCGAGCAAAGTCACCAGCATAAGAGATGTGAGATACCTCATGCTTTTTAATATAGCCCTTTGGTAGCGGGGGAGACCAGTTTCTTGCCTTCGTCGCCGGCTTTTTCTGACCGACCCCAGCCTCTTTTTCTTCACCCTTTTTGTGACACCTCTGTGTAGTAGGATGCATCGAGCATATGGCACTCGAATACTTCGAAGGGATGTAGATCCGCAAACACCCTTTCTTCTTTTCCTTCATGGTAGTATTTAATTCACTGATGCAGCGTGGACGGCACTATCTGATATTCATGCAGCCACGGTCTCCCCAGCAGGGCCTTATATGTGGTGTTGGAGTCGATTACATAGAATCGTACCACGGTAGTGAGATCCCCCAATGTGGGGTTAAAATCAGCCACCCCAAGGGGCGTCTCACATTTCTGGTTGAATCCCGCAATTTTCATGTCTCTGACCTTGGTAAGCTAAAGATCAAAGTAATATTTTTGGTAGATGCGGTATGGGAGAATGTTCATGGCAGCCCCGGGATCTATCAGTATCCTGCTCAGTGACTGACAGTTCAGGGAGCCCCTCATATACAGCGGTTTGTTATGGCAAGAATTCGGAATCAGCATGTCATCCTCTGTGAATGTAACTGACGGCCCAGAATTCACTTCTGTCAAGAGTGCTTCATATTGTGTCGGCGACTGCAAGGCATCCACAATTGCTTAGCGAGCCTCTTCACTCAGAGAGAGAATCTCCCAGATGGAGAATATGGTAGGGAGCTTCTTTAGCATTTTCATGATCCGGCTGCCCACCCTGACATTAGACAGTCTCATTTCTTCCGCCCATCGGGGTTTTGGAGGTTCATGTAGTGTCCTTGGCCTCTACTGACCAGTGCTGGCTTCAACCTCTGGACTGACTTCTTGGGGGGCTTCTTCTATAGCAACGGCCCCTGGTGCCGTCAGAGGGTTATCCCCTTCTTTCTCATTCTGCTTGTAGGCTACAGACGCCGATTGCTGAGGTCTCTTGCCTTTATCTGGCCCAGCCTGTATTGACTGCCCATTTTCTAGACTAGACAGAAATTCCAAAAATGTTGGAGTTTGACCTCCTTTCTTCTTTTCTTGGTACAAGCTGGCAGGGGGAGGAACCTGGACACCTCGTATCTCCGGTTCGGGAATCTGGTAGGGTTGTTCCCCTCTGAACATAATGTTATGATTAGCCGGTGGTGGGCGCCCCCACCTTCTTCCGGAGCGCGTTGCATGTGCTGAGGTTGAGGCCTCGGCATGGTTGGCTTCTAGCGGGGCATTTGATGTTTCATCCTCATCATTCTCCCCGAGCGAGGTAAAGAGTGCCGACAGGATGTTACATTGTACTGTCACGACCCTCTTTCCCTTCTTGGACTTGAGCCGTCTCTTCTTTTTCTGGGAATTTGGCTTTATTGGCCCCTACCCCCAGAAGGGTTCAGTCTCAGCCTTTTCTTGTTCTGCCTCTGACTGCTCTTTAATTTTCAATTCTTCGAGCTGTTCCCAGAGTATACAGTCTTTCACCAGCAGGTGCCCGGGCTTTTTCTGCTCATATTCATCGAGCCCATTAATATACTGCTGTAAACACCTGGCTGCAGGACTTACTTCCTTATGTGCAGGTAAGGGGACTTGTCTTCTCCGGTTATGAGTGGGGATCCGGATGACTGGTCCTGTCTCAGTTGTGTGCCATACTGTGATGCGGGACGGACACGGGAGACGACACTATTAGGTGCCACCCTCGGACTCTAGATGAAGACGCGACCAGCAATACATACCAGGGAGACACTAAGCCCGACACTACGAGCTCCTAGTGGCAAAACGTCGCTAACAGAAGTAGAAGCTCACTCGTCCTCCCAAGCGAGGGAAAGCGCGGACCGTGCACGGTTAAGAAACCGGCGGAGGTCAAGGGTAGTCCAACTCAACTTCCGGACTCGGATCGAGTCGCGGGACGGGTCACTCTCACTCTCACAGTGGTGACATGGACACACGGGCTAGTACCTACACTCTCGGCAGCGGCCTAAGACCGTATACTAGCTAAGCAATGTAACGCCAAGAAGTTCGGATCATTACCTCCACGCACCCGGCGTGGCGAAGACAACCCCGGCCAATCACGGACTCCCGGTTAACACAAATTTAAAGAAATACAACAATTTGATCCACTCCACGCAGGGAGGTAAAAGGTCACATGCGGGGCCCGGGAATCACGCTAATTGGGTTGACGGGCAGCATCTTGATGTCGCCCGGCGGTGCCGAACTCCGCGTTTTCGTGCTTTCCGAACGGCGGGTTCTGCGGGCCCGCGGGGCCCACGGATGGCGCTGTCCTCCGGATCTGCGGGGGTGGGACCCACTATGATGGGGACCCCTGGTGGCGCGCCAACGGCAAGCAGGCGGTCAACGGCCATTTATAGGAAACTCATATGCTGATTTGATATTTCGGGAGCTGTGCAACAGAGGATTGAAAAATAGTTAAAGCCCAGGTCCGCAGCAGTTCAGAAGATTCCACTGGCCCTAGGTTGAAGGATTTTGAATCCTCTTTCTAACGGCGCTGGCTTCATCGCATTCCGACGACGGGGCTGATCGCAGCGGCCGTTTTCGCCGGAGCGCGCGCTGCTAAAACAGCAACCTCAACTCGTGGACATCAACTTCAAAGCTTGGAGATCGGGACCGATCGACCCCCGATCGGTGTTCCCGGCCGACCGCCGTCCGTGGAGGCGCGCCACTAGGGGTCCCCATCATAGTGGGTCCCACCCCCGCAGATCCGGAGGACAGCGCCATCCGTGGACCCCGCGGGCCCGCAGAACCCGCCGTTCGGAAAGCACGAAAATGCGGAGTTCGGCACCGCCGGGCGACATCAAGATGCTGCCCGTCAACCCAATTCACGTGATTCCCGGGCCCCGCATGTGACCTTTTACCTCCCTGCGTGGAGTGGGTCAAATTATTGTACTGCTGTAAAATTGTGTTAACCGGGGGTCCGTGATTGGCCGGGGTTGTCTTCGCCACGCCGGGTGCGTGGAGGTAATGGTCCGAACCTCTTGGCGTTCATTTGCTTAGCTAGTATACGGTCTTTTTCCGCTGCCGAGAGTGTAGGTACTAGCCCGTGTGTCCATGTCACCGCTGTGAGAGCGAGAGTGACCCGTCCCGCGACTCGATCCGAGTCCGGAAGTTGAGTCGGACTACCCTTGACCTCCGCCGGTTCCTTAACCGCGCACGGTCCGCGCTTTCCCTCGCTTGGGACGACGAGTGAGCTTCACTTCTGTTAGCGACGTTTTGCCACTAGGAGCTCGTAGTGTCGGGCTTAGTGTCTCCCTGGTGTGTGCTGCTGGTCGCGTCTTCATCTAGAGTCCGAGGGTGGCACCTAATAGTGTCGTCTCCCGTGTCCGTCCCTCATCAGTTTGGTATCAGAGCAAGTCGAGTCTAGGGTAGTCGTTGCATAAGTCTTGCATAGTCTAAGGTTACCCCACACACACCTTCACTCGGTATATCCAAAGGTGTTGTCCGACCGTTAAGTTTCGCCTACCGGGAAGACTGCACACTTGCGCGAGTGACCTTCGGGTCGATTACCTCCGCCGCGTACCGAGTCTTGGCCGTGTCTAGGGTGTAGTCGAGTCTCATTCTTTTCAAAACAAAAAAAAAAGTGTTTTAAATTGCATTCTTTCAAAATACCAAAAAAAAGAGTGTTTTCAAATTGCAATTAGGTCTAAGTGTATCATTTAGTGTGTTTGCATTAGTCGGTTGTTGTCACCTAGTCCGTACGTCTTTGCATGCCCACCCGTCGAGGCACCCAATACTCGCCACCACCACCTATGGCGAACTCCCGACCCCGTAGTTCCGATGATTCTTCCACGGCCGAGATGTTCCGGGCCATCATGGATCGTTTAGACACACGTATGGATGGTCTTAGTACGCGTATGGATGGCATAGGGACGCGTCTAGAAGGGCGGATGAAGGTCCTCGAGGATCGGGCCGGGGTTTCGGAGCAGTCCATTCAAGGCCTTGTTCGGAGGATTGCCGTCCTAGAGAGGGGCCCAGTAGCGGTGCAACCCGCGCCGACAAACGGCCAACAAGAGCCGATGCAGCAACCCGCTGTGCCAAGGGCTCAGGTGGAGGATGTCGGGAGGCAACAGGCACCTATAGTGGATGATTATGCCTCCGACAATGATCACGGGGGTAACGGTCGTCGTCATCAACGACGGAATCGTGATGACGAGGATGACGACCGCATTCTTAGGGGTGTGCGTGCGGACCCTCTCACTTTTAGCGGGTCCTTGGACCCTAGGGTGTATTTACATTGGGAGGCCGGCATGGACCGGTACTTCGAGTGGTTTGAGATGACGGACCACCGAAGAGTCCGATACGCAAAGATGAAGCTGCAAGGGCAGGCCCAAACTTATTGGATCAATGTGGAGAGCCTGCTCAACCAGCGACGTCAACCCCAGATCGGTACTTGGGATGATATGAAAACCAAGTTGAGGGAGAAGTACATTCCCGCCTCATATCGCCAACGTCTCATAGACAAGTGGCAAAGCATCTCCCAAGGGAACCGATCCGTGACCGAGTACACCGCCAAGTTCGATGAGTATTATTTGCGGTGCGGGGTCACGGAAGAGAGCACTATGACGATATCCCGCTTTCGGAGAGGTTTGCGGCCCAATTATCAATATGAACTCTTTCGCCGCAATGCCACCACTTTGGAGCAGGCATATCAGATTGCTCTCGAATTGGAGCAGTTCGAGGCCGAGTTTGAGTCACCCCATCGGTTGGGCTCCTTTCCCCTTCGTAGTGTCGAGTCCCGTGGCTCATCTGGCACGTATCCGAGGGCCCCCATGGCACGACCTCAGGAGCCCGCTCGCCCCGAGCCCTTTGCTCCTAGGCCTCGTCCTCCACCCCCGAGGGACCTTCCTCATCCCCAGCATCTTACGGCCCCACCCATAGCCCGTCCACTGGCACCCGCACCTCCTGCACGTCCTTTGTTGCCTACGCCTCCTATCCGTCGGGAGGATAAAGGTAAAGGACCTATGATTGGGGAGCCTAGTGGATCACGGCAGCAGTGTTATCGCTGCAATGGGTTTGGCCATTTCGCCAACCAGTGTCCCACCTGCCCATCTCTTCACATTGGGGACACACAGGCCGAGGATACCACCCCTACGGGCCTCGAGTTAGTCAGCTATGAGGCAGATGAAGAGCTAGCTGACGAGTACTATGAGAGGGGAGGTGAGGCCCAGGATGTCCAGCAGTCAGACGATACCCGCGTGGGGGTCGTCAGATGTATCCTCACCCAGCCACAGGTCAGTGATGACTGGCGTCTGACCACTATCCTTCATGTATTCTGTAGGCTGGGAAAGCAAATTTGCAAGGTGGTCATCGATAGCGGGAGTTGTATCAATGCAATCTCCACGAACGCTGTCACTCATCTTGGTCTCACACCCGTAGACCACCCTTGCCCCTACCAGGTATCATGGGTGGATACCACTTCCATTTCGGTCAGGCTGCGGTGCTTGGTCCCACTGCAGCTCCACTCCTACCGTGACGAGATCTGGTGTGATGTTCTTCCCATGGAAGTGGGAAGTATCATTCTTGGTAGGCCGTGGGTATTCGACCGAGATGCCACACTCCATGGTCGGTCGAACACCTGTACCTTCGATCACGATGGCCAGCGGGTCACCCTCCAACCCGTTCGACCCAGGAGCCCATCAGTCAGGGGTCCTACTGGCCCTAGCACTCCAAAGCCTTCCGTACCCAGGCCCAGTACACCATCCCCAGCTCGGACTATGACCGTTACCTCTGGCCCAGGAGAGCCCTCGATGAGGAGATTGATGATGATTAGCTCCCGCGAGATGGAGCAGGAGCTTAGTCAGGGTTGTCCGGTGTTTGCCATTACGGTCCGAGAGGTGGAGCGGGACTCCGAGGGTGAGCTCCCACCCGAGGTTGTTCCTATTCTGCAGGAGTTTGCTGATATTTTTCCCGATGAGCTTCCCGAGGGACTCCCACCCATGCGGGATATTCAGCATGCCATCGACCTTGTTCCGGGCTCTTCTTTGCCCAACCTTCCTCATTATCGAATGAGCCCCACGGAGCATGCCGAGCTTAAACGGCAGGTCGATGAGCTTGTGCAGAGAGGATCTGTCCGGGACAGCATGAGTCCATGTGCTGTACCCGCATTACTCGCCCCGAAGAAGGATGGCACGTGGAGAATGTGCATTGATAGTCGTGCCATCAACAAAATCACCGTGAAGTACATGTTCCCTATTCCCCGCCTTGATGACATGCTAGACATGATGGCAGGTGCCACTATCTTTTCGAAGATCGATCTTAAGAGTGGCTACCATCAGGTGAGGATTAGGCCAGGTGATGAGTGGAAGACCGCATTTAAGACCAAGGACGGTCTATATGAGTGGTTGGTCATGCCTTTTGGGTTGACCAATGCCCCTAGCACTTTCATGCGGCTCATGACTCAGGTCCTTCGACCTTTCATTGGAGTCTTTGTAGTGGTGTATTTTGATGATATCCTTATCTATAGCCGCACCACAGGGGACCACTTAGACCACCTTCGGCAGGTCTGTCTACTTCTTCGGCGAGAGCAGTTATTTGCGAACCCACAGAAGTGTGCCTTCATGACACCTCCGCTTACCTTCTTGGGTTTCATTGTGTCTAGTACTGGGGTCTCCGCCGATCCGGAGAAGGTCCGGGCCATTGTTGAGTGGCCGGAACCCCGTACGGTTCATGATGTCCGTAGCTTTCATGGCCTTGCGACGTTCTACCGTCGCTTCATCCACGGATTTAGCTCCGTCACCGCCCCGATCACGGATTGCATCCGGAAGGGCACGTTTGTATGGACGAAGGCCGCATCTGCCGCCTTCAAGGACATCAAGGAGCGCATGACCCAGACACCTATCCTTCGATTGCCTAATTTCTCGAAGGTGTTTGAGGTCTCTTGTGATGCATCGGGTGTTGGGATCGGAGGAGTTTTGAGTCAGGAGTCCCACCCGATTGCATATTTCAGCGAGAAGCTGAATGACGTGAACCTGCGATATTCCACGTATGATAAAGAATTCTACGTAGTTATTCAGACTCTTAGGCATTGGAGGCACTATCTTTTACATCAGGAGTTTGTTCTATACTCCGATCATGAAGCATTGAGGTATCCCCATTCCCAAAAGAAGCTTAACTCGCGTCATAGTCGTTGGGTCGAGTATCTCCAGCAGTTCACCTTTGTGCTGAAACATAAGGCTAGAGTGGAGAACAAGGTGGCTGATGCCTTGAGTCGGCGAGCATGTTTGCTTACCACCATGAGTGCCGAGGTCATAGGGCTCGAGAAGATGAAGGAGGCCTATGTTGATTGTCCTGACTTCGGTCAGATTTTTACCACCCTCCAGGCCGGACCCTCGAGAGATCTTGATGAGTATGTGCTTCAGGAGGGTTACCTCTTTCGAGGTAGCAGGCTATGTGTTCCCCGAACTTCGGTTCGAGATTTCTTAGTGTGGGAATTACATGCGGGAGGTCTAGCCGGCCACTTTGGTCAGAACAAGACTATTGAGGCAGGGGAGCATCGATTTTATTGGCCGAGCTTGAAGCGCGATGTTGCTAACATCGTGGCTCAGTGCCGTACATGTGCTACGGCCAAGATGAAGAAGCAAAGCTCGGGCCTTTATACGCCTCTCCCCGTGCCTGATGCCCTGTGGCAGGATGTTAGTATGGACTTTGTTTTGGGATTGCCACGTACCTCCAGAAAGCATGATTCGGTCTATGTGGTGGTTGACCGTTTCTCGAAGATGGCCCTCTTTATTCCTTGCTCGAAGACTTCGGATGCTTCGAGGGTAGCCCGCCTTTTTCTTACGCATGTGGTGTGCAAGTTCGGGTTGCCTCGCACTATAGTGTCTGACCGTGATGTTAGATTCACTTCCTATTTTTGGAAGACACTATGGCATATGATGGGTACTCACCTCAAGTTTTCCACTGCATATCATCCCCAGACAGATGGTCAGACCGAGGTGTTCAATAGGAGTCTGGGAGATCTTTTGAGGTGTCTAGTTAAGGACCGCATTGGGGATTGAGATCTCATTTTACCTATGGCTGAGTTTGCATACAATGATTCGGTGAATAGGTCTACCGGCATGAGTCCATTTGAGATTGTCACAGGTCGTAGGCCTAGGAAACCCGTTGACCTTGTCCCCATGCCTATCCATGCTAGAGTGTCGGAGTCGGCCGAGTCGTTTGCTAGGCATGTTAGGAGTTTGCATGATGACATCCGTCGTCACATTGAGGCCAGCAATGCACGGTACAAGGAGTTAGCCGATGCTCACCGACACCACCTAGAGTTCCATGAGGGCGAGTACGTCATGATCAGGGTAAGACCTGAACGGTTTCCCTCTGGAACCGTTAAGAAGTTGCAAGCTCGCGGATCCGGTCCCTTTAGAGTGTTGAAACGCGTTGGATCCAATACGTATGTTGTGGACCTGCCCGAGGAATATGGTATAAGCTCTACCTTCAATGTATCGGATCTTGTTGCATATAGGGACCCATCGGTGATCCCTAGTGAGCCTTTTGAGCCATCTCCTCCCCTTGAGAGTGATCCCACACCTGAGTGTCCACTTCCACCTCCAGCCCCTTTTTCACGGCAGCGTGAGCATATCGATCGTATACTGGACGAGCAAGTGACAGTTACCAGGAGTGGATCTTACCCGCGCTACCTAGTGCGATGGAGAGGACGGCCCGCTACTGAGGACACATGGATCACACATGGCGAGTTGCAGCAGATTGATCCAGACCTTTTGGAGCGATACAGGAGCGATGCAGACCCTTACTCGACAGGGTCGAGTTTCTCCCACCCGGGGAGAATTGGTGCGGACATCCGAGCAGTTGATCGGCACGACACACCGAGCCACCGGTACCGCACACGGAGCACGACACGAGCCACCTCAGCGTCCATCTGGCTCGGAGACAGCCTGGAGACTCTGCCTTGAGCCTCCCCATTTATTATATTTAGCTAGACTTTATGTGTGTGTAATTTGTATTTATTTCGTTGCATTCGGTTTGCCATTTTGAGTGTAATAGGGGCTTACGAGCATTTCGGATCCCGTGGGCCCCACGGGCCCCCCAGGCCCCACCACATTGGGCCACCTCAACCTAGGGTCCCACGTGGGGCCAGTCAACATGCCACATAGGAGAATCTAGAAGCTTGACTTGTAATTGAACACATGGGGGACAATGGGCTTAAAAAGTCCAAGGAGGCTACCTACCTCCCACCTACATTTCAACCTTCCACACCCCTCCCATTCAAAGTCCAAAGGCCACCCCCCTCCCCTTAATTTTTTATTTCTTTTTTGTGTGTGTGTCACATGCCATCCCAGCCCTTCATCTCTTACCCCTAGATCCTACGGTTGTGGATGGATGTGAGATGTAAGCTATTTAAACTTGTATTTTCCATTTTACTTGAATTAATGCCATTTGGAATCAAAGAAATTGTTGGAGCTCCAGCTTGGTGCGCCCCTCTCTCACCCCTTGCAGCTGTGAAGGTTGCCTCTGGAGGTGTGACTCCTCCCCTATCAGTTCCGGTCATCCTCGCCGCCGCAACGAGCCGCCATCGCACCGCCATCGTCTTCATCAGAGTTCTGCCCGCGCAGTACCACAGCAACTCCCACGAAATTCCCAACTCAGCCAAGAGCTCTGATCAACCTGGGGATTTTACTGGAGGTTCCATAGGTGTCCAGGATGTCTCAAAAAAATTGGTTTGTCATTCAGATCCCGTTTCATAATTTTTGATTTTCGTCCACCCTTCCATTTCAGTTCTGCCAGAGTTCTGTCCAGATTCATACTCGCCCTATTTTTTATGTCTTAGGTCCATCTTTTGATTTCTGTTAGTCCCATAAATTTTAATGTAGTTTTTTTCCATCCACCCCTTCATCCACAATTTTTATAAATTTCTGGTTCTCCCATTTCATATTTTCTAAAAATCGTTCTCAGTCCCATCTACAGTTCTGTCCACCCGTTCCCAGATCCGACCACTAGTCACTCCAAAACTCATATCAAACCGCCACCACCTCCAAATCCGATTCCAAAAATTGTCCCAGTTTCGTGGTTTGATTTCCTTCAACTTGGAAGAAGAGCTCGAAGTCTGATTCCAACGGCACGCAGGCCGTCAACGGCCATTTACAGGAAACTCATATGCTGATCTGATATTTCGGGAGCTGTGCAATAGAGGATTGAAAAATAGTTAAAGCCCGGGTCCGCAGAGGTTCAGAAGATTCCACTGGCCCTAGGTTGAAGGATTTTGAATCCTCTTTCTAACGGCGCTGGTTTCATCGCATTCCGACGACGGGGCTGATCGCGGCGGCCGTTTTTGCCGGAGCGCGCGCTGCTAAAACAGCAACCTCAACTCGTGGACAGCAACTTCAAAGCTTGGAGATCGGGACCGATCGACCCCCGATCGGTGTTCCCGGCCGACCGCCGTCCGTGGAGGCGCGCCACCAGGGGTCCCCATCATAGTGGGTCCCACCCCCGCAGATCCGGAGGACAGCGCCATCTGTGGACCCCGCGGGCCCGCAGAACCCGCCGTTCGGATAGCACGAAAACGCGGAGTTCAGCACCGCCGGGCGACATCAAGATGCTGCCCGTCAACCCAATTCACGTGATTCCCGGGCCCCGCATGTGACCTTTTACCTCCCTGCGTGGAGTGGGTCAAATTATTGTACTGCTGTAAAATTGTGTTAACCGGGGGTCCGTGATTGGCCGGGGTTGTCTTCGCCACGCCGGGTGCATGGAGGTAATGGTCCGAACCTCTTGGCGTTCATTTGCTTAGCTAGTATACGGTCTTTTGCCGCTGCCGAGAGTGTAGGTACTAGCCCGTGTGTCCATGTCACCGCTGTGAGAGCGAGAGTGACCCGTCCCGTGACTCGATCCGAGTCCGGAAGTTGAGTCGGACTACCCTTGACCTCCACCGGTTCCTTAACCGCGCACGGTCCGCGCTTTCCCTCGCTTGGGACGACGAGTGAGCTTCACTTCTGTTAGCGATGTTTTTCCACTAGGAGCTCGTAGTGTTGGGCTTAGTGTCTCCCTGGTGTGTGCTGCTGGTCGCGTCTTCATCTAGAGTCCGAGGGTGGCACCTAATAGTTTCGTCTCCCGTGTCCTTCCCGCATCATACTGGCTTTACTGGAGGCGGTTCAGGTCTTGGTGTGACACCGCGGATAAATGCTCCATTGGTTTTGGCTGTGGGAGTCTTCTTTCTATTTTTTATGGGTTTCATCTGCCATCCTTCCTGATCCTTCAGTGGGGTGAGGAAGCAAGCTTCATAAGTATGCCTAGTACATTCTTCAACGGCCTCCTTATGCAGCTGCTGGTAGATTGAAATCATATTGGCGGCCATTTTTAATGCCGGAGGCTCATGTGGACGAGGTGGCTCTACCTGATGATCTCCTAGCTGTAGCTCGCCCTTTTTGACCATGCCTTCCATAATATCTTTGAAGACGTAGCAATCTTCAATTGCGTGCCCCAGCGCACGGTGATATGGACAGAACAGTGGATCACCTTTCTTTGCCGCGTCCTCGGGTCTCTTTGGTTCAAGCAATGTTACCTTGTTGAACTTGTATGCCCAGTTGAATAGTGCGGCTGTCTTATCTTTCGGGAAAGAGTACGGCTTTCTCATTTTGTTTCTCAGAGAGACCTTATCTTTTCTTTCTGCTGTGTCTGCTGGCGGGGGAGCTTCATCTGCCCCCTTCTTCCCTTTCTGTTGCTCAAAGGTTCTGAAACCGACGGTGTTAGCCTCAGAGTGCGATGGTCGTCGATCATTAGATTTCCCTTTCGGTACAGTTGGAGCATTGGCCGTCGGACGCTTGGACAGGAGCGTCTCGACTTCCGCCACTATACTGTTCAGCCGGTCAAATGTTCTGACATTTGCACCAATCATCTTTTCCAGTACCTCTCTCCTGAGGCTCTGCTTACATATTTGCACTGCATCTTCTTGATGAGGAGGTCTTCTGCATCTCATAGCTAAGTTCCTCCACCTTTTGATGTAGTCCAGTACTGTTTCATCTTGCTTTTGCCTGGTTGCATATAGTTCTGCTATTGTAATCTCTCTTTCCGTGACGTGAAATCGATCGTGGAATTTTCTTTGCATATCAGGCCAATCGGCCACTGACCCAGCCGGCAGGCTTGAATAGCATTCAAAGGCTATCCCGGTGAGGGATGAGCCGAAGAACTTAAGCAGATAAGCTTCCTCAGCTGCCAAGTCACCCATGATTGTGGTGTAGTAAGCTATGTGCTCCCTGGGAGAGCCCTGGCCATTAAATTTCTCAAAGTTCGGCGGCTTACTGACGCCTGGCGGTAGTCTCTTAGCAGCATACTGGGGAGGATACGGTACCTTGTACACATCGTAGGTACTAGCATCATCACCAGTCTTTTCAGACAGCTTCATCTCCACAATCTTTTCAATCATCAGCTTCTGGGCTATGGCTGGATCTATGCTTTCCGGGAAGAAGTGAGCTTGTTGCTGACCATAAGGAGTTGTCATCACAGTTGCGCGCAAGGCCGGTGCGGCAGGCTGCGTCTGAGATGCGGAGGGCTGAGCTACCGTCTGCTGCAGAACGGGTTGGCTCGGTGCTTTGCCTTATCAGCCGGAAGAGGATTAGCTGGAATGGCCATTTCTGTTGAGCTGGCAGTCTGCCCCACAAGCTCGGCTTGCTTGGAGACCGGTGTAGCTTCATGCCTCTCATTTAGCTATCTTCTGAGAGCATTGATCTCTTGTTGATATCTTCTAAACATCATCTGGATCATGGGATCCACGGTTGACGGGATCTGTAGATCTTATGAAGTCCCTTCAGCATCATCAACGAAGGGATTGTCTTCCTCTTCCGCTGTCACCACATTAACTGTCATAGTGGTGATCTTGCAGGCTTCATCATTAGTCTTCATCTTATCTTTTGTCACCTGTCCTGTTCTTGTGATGGGACCTGGTCTGGTTGCCAGTCTGAGCAGTTCATCTGGCTGTGTCGGTAACATATCCTGCCCTTCAACAAGCCCGGCCATATTGCAGGTAAAGATCTGCATCTTTTCCCTCTGCCTGTAGACTTTCCTTCTCACCTGATCGGGGTATTTGAGTCGGTCAAAGACTGATATTCTTTCTCTAGCTTCTTCCCTGTGCAGGTCTTCTTTCCCATACCCGGCTCTATGGCCTTCTTCATAATCATTGGAATCGGAGGAGGAGACTCCGAGCATCACTTCTTGAAGGGTTTCTTCTTCTTCTTCATTCATGGTGCCCAAAGCACAAGATAATCTTTGCTGCCCAAGGGCGGAGTTCCCCAGGTAGTGAAAGTAGTCTTGAGCCACTTGTTTCATCTCCTCTTGATTGTGCCTTCGTGGCTCTGGTTGGAGCATCAATCTTTCTCGGCTCTTCTGCTGATAAGCCAGTCTCTCCACCTGAGCAGTCAAGTGCGCTCTGGATTTTCTTCGGTCGCCAGATCTGCCTGAACTTGGGCGGCTTCGGCACCAGTGGACTTCTATCCACCTCTTTTGTGTCGACCTTCCTGGCCGCTAGTACCCGGAGCCTGTTGGTAGTAGGCACCATCGGGACGATCGTGTCTGGCTTGACCGCCCTTGGGCGACCACTAAGGTTTACCCGGACATCTCCAATCAGCATTGTCTTTCCTGAGTTGGACATCCGACGACCCGCAGCAGTGGATCGGGCTCTCCTGTCGGACCTCCTCCTTCTTCCAGCAGCAGAGGATGTGCCCCTTTTCGCCTCGTGATGGACGAAGCAGGCCACGACCTCAAGAATATCTTGCATCACCTGGCTCATTTTGGGGCTGGTAGCTTGCGGCAATGTCTCGACAATAGTCTTTTGCTCCTGGTTTTCAGTCTCGAGCAAGTCAGTGAAGATGAGGCCCAGGCAGTTGGGCATCCCGATAGCAGGCGGCATCGACCCGAACGAAAGAGGTACCGCCAGGTAGCCTTCTTGAACATGCACATCGACCGCTTGTTGATCAAAGCGTACAGACATGATTCCAGCCGTCATCGTAGCTTCCTGAAAATAGAGAAAGCACAGAATCAGAAATTTGAGGGGGGGCCGACTGGGCCTCCTATTTTGGCGTAGAGATGAAGGGAGACTTGGTCCCACTGGGCGTGCCAGACTTGTGGACAAGGGATTTTTATCTCGCTCATTATTATTGTTTATTTATTTATTTATTTGGTTTGTTAGGCGTGCCAGTCACATGTGTGACGATTTCATTGTGCGCTCGACTTGACTTGGTCAGTCGATTGTGAAGTCCGAGTCGGGACCAAAAGTCCACCATACCATAAAGGCTATGACGTTAATTACGCCCTTCCTAAGAAGGACAACCCTTGATTAAATGCCAAAATAGGAGGCCTCAGAAGGCTGTCAAAATATTAATGTGCGAAATAAAGGCTTCATGCTTAAGGAAGAGGACGAATGGAGAGCGGATTTATTTAGTTCAACGGACTAAATCGGGCGGCACAACCTTTAACTTTGAGCCATGCCGGGTAAGGATAGAAGACCATCCACGCAGTGGCGGGATGGAATTCGGCTAATCATTAAGGTATTCCCTTTTGACATTTCCACTAGACCGGATGCTCCAAATAGGTTCGTTTCCCCCGAAGATGAAGCCAGATGGGAAGTGTATCGGAGACACCCCCTCGACTCATCGGGGTTGATGACATTGGACTAGATCTTGGCAGCAACTCCCCTCAACTTGGAACATGCCCAAGGGGAAATAGGTGATCATCCACGGAGTGCCGGGATGAAAACCGAAAGAGAAAGGCACTGGGCCCTGGCACGATGTGATGTTGGGGATGATTCCCCGTTTATTTATTCCATGTGGTGTACCCTATGACCTGTAGATATCCCTCGAGTTAGTATGGCAGGGTGCTCAAGGATTGGGCAGAGGAGAAGAGGCTCTCGGCATGGCTGTAACAAGCATAAGTAGGCCTCCTGGCGCGGGGGAATGGGTTCTCGGCATGAGGTTCCCGGCGCGGGGGAGTGGGCTCTCGGCATGAGGTTCCCGGCGCGGGGGAGTGGGCTCTCGGCATGAGGCTCTCGGCATGGTTTTAAGGAAGGAGGAGGGCGCTCTCGGCGTGAGGTTCCCGGCGCGGGCCGCACCGGGAGCTGTTCATAGCGCCGGAAAGTTTTGCAGAGGTTTGTGGGGTTTCTGCGGTGCTCTATTTTGGGGATTTTCTGATGGGGGCATCTCTCACCCTTCATATTTATCGGTTGTTCACCAGCATGGTTCCATTATGTCCGTCACATTTTTCTGATTCAGTTCATGTAATTTTCATATTTTCTTTGAGTCATAATTATGTAATTTTCATTTTATTTGAGTCATGTCCTTAGGTCTTGCATTTATTTTCCTAAGTTTGAGTGTCATTAGATTGTTTAGTGTGCCATTGGGCCTAATTCATTGGGCTTGGCCCATGAGCCCCCCTACCCCTTCGGTTATTTGTTATTAAGTCTTTTGTCAGGGTCTTATTGTAAAATGTGGGTTTCCTATATATAGGGCCCCATTTCCTTCATTTGAAGGGAAGGAATCAATGAATGAAAAAACTTGCCATTTTGAGAGTTTACACTTCTTATCTAGTGGACAGATTCCATTTTTTTGGGTGAGAAACCCTAGGGGAGAGATTCCCCACCCTTCCCTCTCTTAATCTCTCTTTTTCACTCCACTTTCTCTCTCCTCAACACCCAAATTCAAATTTTCTTCTCTCTCCTCCCTTCCCAACCACCACTCTCCCACCTACCCCCATTAAAGGCCACTCACCTTCCCCACACATCCTATTACTCCACCCCCTAGTCCTAAGGGAGCATCCCCAATCACTAAGCCACCCTCCAACCACCTCATCCCTTTCCCAAGCACCCTTCCCTCTCCCCAATGCAACCCTCCACTTCCCTAGACCATTTGAATTCAAAAATCCCCTTCCCTCCATAGCCCTAGGGCGCCCAAGACCCCTCCCCTTTGGTTAGGGTCGCACCCCTCTCATCCTCTCCATCTTCCCTTGTTCACCTCCATCACCCCACCTTCTACCATCTAGAGTAAGAGGACCTGCAGAAGACCTGAAGCTTGCAGCAGTGACCCCGACCTCCTCCAGACGTTCCTGGAAGCCCAAGAGTAGTCCATAGAAGTGGCTGCCTGTCCTCTTCGCAACGGCGGTGGTCTTGTCCCCTTCCGAGCTCCGAGCTGACCGGGAGATCCGTTCTCCCACAACTGCGCAGAGCTGCCCCTGCTGAGTACCAGATCCGGATTAGAAGCTCTGCCACGACGAACCTCGAAGGAATCAGCCCACAAGCTCTTCTATAAAGTTCTTCTTCTTCTGGTCTACTTTCATAATCAAGAAGCGGAATTCCGTTCGGCATCCTGTGGCAGGAGTTATCATTTTTCTCCCTCAGCTCCATCGTCCTGCTACCCATAGTCTGCATCGACCAGTCATCATTGTTCTACGTCCCCTGATCTTCTCCGACATCAGTTGGCTTCCCTGTCAGTTTTGCTGCACAGAAGACGCATCCACCGTTCCATCGACTCTAACGGTGCTTGATTCCAAGTCCAGGAGCTGTCGGGGTACCCTCTGCAACCTACTGCTATAAATCAGAAGCTGCCAGTCCGAGGGTCTGCCTCCCTGTTCGGGCCTTCATCCAGATCAGCCTCGATGCCAGAAGAATTCATAAAAAATTGGACGACTTCCCTGGCCTCCTACGAAGCTTTTCCAGGTGGTTTCGTCCCCAACAAAATTCGGTAGCAGTCGCAGCAGTCAGTTCTCCACTCGGCTGTCAGCACCCACAGAACGCGGGCAGAATCGGTAATCTCCATCTTCGGTGTTCCTTGCTCATTTTCCCCTCCCCGCTTGGCCGGCTGAAGGCCCCTCCCTGCGTGGAAGTAATTTTGGTTGTAATATCCATTAACCCCCACCCCAAGATCCCCCTCCTGCGAGAGGTGTAGTGTTGTAACTTCTCTTGGGCAGGTCAAGCTTCCCCGGCGCGGCGTGTGGGGAACACACGCTTCCCCGCTCGCCCACGTCTCCGACTCGGGGCCGGTGTCCTCACACCGGTCAGGTATATGCTGAACCCTCCCTGGATATTTGTGTTTTCTTAGTATCATTTCTAAGTTCAGCCGGCGAGGAAGAGAGTGCCCGGTCCCGTGATTCCCGATCACGAGTGGCCACCGCGGTTTGAGTGAGGAGAGATCCCCGTACCCTCAAGGCACGGCGTCCGCCCCACTGATGTGGGTGCTCCAATCCAAGGGAGGGGAACTCATTGGCCAAGTCATCACCCTAAGCAGCGTGGTTTAGGCTCTCGAATCCACCCTACCATCACTTAGTCACCACGGGGAAAGGGTTGTGCTGCGATATCGGTCCGCCAACATCGAGTCCGCTAATTTGTAAGTGGGCTTGCAAGTCTAGGTCCGAGGTTCATTTGGTTGATACCATTGCACCCTTAGGTCATGTCACATCATTTTCCCTGGGATTTAGGTAACGGCTAGGGGGTTTTAGGGTGCAAACAAGGAGGGGGCCGAAGGCTCTACCAAGTCACCAGATTGACATCAAGAAGTCACATGGATGGAAGGGATTCGAGGGATTGAAGTCACTAGGCGTTAGAACCATTTGGAACAGGCTTTATGCCGTTCATATCGCCGACCATCCAGGAGATCAAGAGATGACTGTCTCTGATCCCTGTAATGGCCCCAATGGCTTAGGAAACTTGAGAGGACTATGGACTTCGCAACGTTTAAATCATCGATGTCGTCGAAGGAGAGAGAGGGGGGCAAAGCCCAAATATCCACGGTAAGGATCGGGGCCCTGTTACCTCCTTTCCATCTGAAACAATCGTGCATATAGGCACAAGAAATCACTGAAATTCTAAGTATCCGAGCAGTTAATGCATGTGGGGGGATAACATACATTCCGAGAGAGAGCACAGGAAGGAGAGGGCCAACCAACATCATTTCATCGGAACAACCGTGGAGTTGCATTTCACTGTTTCATCGTTTACATAATTCATAGAACAAAGGGGACAGAGGGAAGAACAATCGACTAACACTCTATCTCCTCGACAACAGGGAGGTCTCTTCACTTCGAAAGCAGAAAACAGAATTGAAGCTTATACATCAAAAGAAAGGGGAGCAGGAAGGGACGACGGCAATGAAGGGAAGGGGAGGGCGGAGCATTGACTCCTCTCCCTCCCCTAGCACCCCACCTTCTCCTTCTTTCCGACCTCGCAGCAGCTCTTCTTCTCTTCTCTCTTTATCTGGCTATTTGGAGATGCCTCTCTTCCCTCTTTTTTTTTCTCCCTTTTTTCTATCGTCCGCCCCCTTTCTTCCTCGAGGGGAAGGGGGTTTTATAACTGTGTTTTGTATCTTCTCGGCAGGCCTGTCACGGCACGCCTCAATTGAGGGACTTCTCGGCGCGCAGGACTTCAGCTTCTCGGCGCAGCTCTTGGGCTTCGACAAGAAGATCCCGGCGCCACTTTTATAGGCCCACTTAGATCTTTTACACCAGGCCTCTTATTGGTCCTTCAAGTACATCAGCACCCAAAAGGGCCCTCCATTGGTGACATAGTTTCTATTGAGGTCATTCATAGGTTTTTCATCAGTCGGTAGACCGGGGTTTCATCTGCATTACCGTCTGAATGATGACAAAGTCGGACATCATCTCATTGGTATCGTCACCGGAACAGTGACAAGACCGGACATCAGCTTTAGCCTAGAAAGACTTCAGCCAGGTGACTGCTATTTCATCAGTGGCATCGTCTGACTGACAATGGCATCAGACATCAGCTTGGCCGGGAAAAGGCTTCAGCCGGGTAGATGGTTGATGAACTTCGTCATTGATCTTTCACTATTGGTCTTATCTTCCTTTCAATTCTGTCTCTGCCCTTGCTCATTTTCAAGGTGTCAACAGCTCTATGTTGCACCGATGTGTATTTTTGTGTTCTCCGCGATCGTTTCGCGTTGTGTCGGTCCCTAGTCTACCCGGTCGTGACCCAGTGGTCGACTTGGAGTCTTACGAGTGCCCCAGACACCCGTGGGATTCTGTGTCCGTGTTTTGAGGGTGTCGGGAGGACCATGCTACCTCGTTTAGTGTGCCCATGGGTTTAAGAGTCCGGGTGGCTTCTCGCGTGTCAGGCTTTCGTGTTATGCTAGACCGATTCAACGTGTGTCAGTGGGGGTGCGGTAGGGTCTCCCCCGCATGTCGTGAGTTTTCCTGGAAGATGATTCCCGAGTGGGCCATGTGTTTGGCCTTAGACTGTGAGTCGAGTTATCGGCGTGGCAGCTTCTGTGTTGACCGTTGAGTTTCGGTTGTTTTACCGTGGCGCACGTGTCGATTTTCACGCCGTGAGACTAGTGCTAGTGGCTTTACCGAGGTTACGTCTTGTCGTGCGGTACCCGTGACCAGGTGTCAGGGTTGCACTTTGGACAACGTGTCCAGGTTGGCCGTGTTCTGGGAGACATGCCTCTACAGCATGGTTGCCGTGGGTTTTTACTTTGGTAAGCGGTACTAGTGTAGTTCGGTAGCCCCCGACTATAAGTTCGGGGTGTGTTTCTGGTACAGTAGGATTAGTTGTAGTGTCAGGTTTCGACTGGCCACCGGGTTTACTGTTCCTACTGTTGCGGTTGCTCTTGTAGCCTTCCTTTCCGCTACCGTCGTTGTTTCCGGTTGGGGTTCCACGGGATCCTTGCTGAGTCTCTGTTTTGGAGACGCATTCCCTACTTTTCAGGTGTGGCGGTTCTTCTTCCTCGAGATTTGAGGGCGCGGTGTGGAGGTTCTCAATTGCCAGCTCGCCGGGCCGAGTGTTCACTCGGCATGTGGTACGGTTTACTGCTTTAGACTGTACTTTCTGTTGGACTGGACTCTGTTGCAGCTGTAGTTATTTATTTATTTCTATTAATTGTTGAATTTTCCTACTTTATTTCCTATTTCTTTGTGCCTCCACACTCCTTTTAGCCCTTCCGAGCCCTCCCGGCTCGTGGGCGGTGGTTCGAGTCTCGTGTTATCGGGTCACTCCCAGTAATCGGATTCTCGGGTCGTTACAGCTGGTATCAGAGCGAGGTTGTTGTGGACGTACATAGGAATTTGAAATATTGCAGTGATCAGAGTCCATAATGTCCAGTACAGTCGGCAGCTGGCTTAGGGTTTTGTGTTCGCTTTTCGCCTAGTTTCTCGCTCGAGAGCTTTAGTGCGCTGTGCAGCGCTATGAAGGTGGTTGCTATCCGCGGCCCATGAGCTAGCATGGGGTCTAAGGATCGAGGTCGAGAGCTTTCTCCCTCATCGGTGGTGGCCCCAGTTGTGCTGCGTTGGGCAGAGGTTGCCGTCAGGTGTGTTGCTGCGGTGCTGCGATCGAGGGGTCTGCAGTGTGGTCAGGTGACTGGAGAGGATTGTTCATGGATAAGTGGCCGTGAGCATGCTCTGAGGGAGATGCTGTGGGTTATGCCACTCCAGCATGAGGTTTGTCCAGCCCCTGAGGTGGTTAGATCGTGGTTTAAGGTGGCAGAGCGGGTGTTTTGATCAAGAAGTGTGCTCGGGTGAGCAAAAAATCTTCTCGGTGAGGTGCTGTCTCGTCGAGCCTAGTGTTCTTGGCGTGCTCTGTGGCGTCAGAAATGATGTGTTGGTCCTGATTGTTCTGCGGATTTCGAGGCAGGATTTGGCAGAGATGTCCTGGTAAGTTTTTGCTCCTACGTTTCTGTCAGTGGATGGTTTGTGTTTGTCCTGGGGTTGGCTTGAGATGTGAAGGCTCCACGGTGAGTTCGGGACTCGAGGATGAGCGTCGGCAGTTGTCGTCATGGCTCGTGTAGCGGCTCTTGGTGTGGTGCGCTACAATTCGAGGAATTGTAGTGGTGGTGCATCGAAAGATGCTATGATTGTGGTCTGACGTGACACTCATTGAGTGTGTCGGAGGTGCTGACCTGATGAAAGTGAAGGTTTTCCTTGGTGCTGGATGGTGCTATTTCCAGCGTGCGCGAGGTTCAAGATCATGTCGAGCGTGGAGTTCTTCTGTTGGTCGGAAGTGTGTTTGGTTTCTCCTTTGGTTGGAGAGATTGTGTTGGGCTAAGGTTCGTCATCTTGCATTGTGTGTTCGGATTGGTTGGCCTTGTGTGCCATGAAGTCAGTGCGAGACGTGCTCCTTGTCTTGGCCAGGTGGTTGCCTGTGAGAAGTTGTGCCCATTCTGTTGTCGTGAAAGGGTGTTGGCACTTTTCCGAAAGGACGAGTGCTGGTTAGGCGGTGTTCCCGAGAATTTGTGGCTGTGCGTGCGAATCAGAGTGCGCAGCGGAAGCATGGTGGGCTTGTGACCCACTGGTTTAGGATCGTAGCGTTGGTTGCTACAGGCGGATTCCTGAGTTTGTGTTGAGCATTGGAGGATTGGTTCCTCTGTGTGAAACGTGTTGTTACCGTGCCGTTGCCCGAGATATCATGATTCTTGGCACTGGAAAGATGAAGTGTTGGGGGATGTGCTGGCTAGTGCGCCGCATGAGTACCATGTTCCTGTGATGGAAGCCTTGTCAGGCGTCGGTGTTGGACCTGGATGAGGTTGTTAAGGATGTCGCCTGACGAAGGCCGAGGATGTGTTGGTCAGAGTCGGTGGCTTGGTGCCAGACTTGTGTTCCCAATCGTGTCCTCGGATGGGATTGTTTTTGGAGAAGTGATCTCCGGCAGGCTGTGGGTTCCTATTCGTAGCTGCGAGTGACTGGTGAGGCTAGTCTCGTAGCCGACCACGGTGAGATGTATGTTGCTTGGGGACCCATGAGCATTATTCAAGTGGTGTCCCTTGGCTCTGCGGTAAGGGCATAATCGGGATTGGCAGGTGTCCACTTGGATTAGTGGAGTAATTTGATGAGACCAGATGAAAGAGTGACGTCGATGGGCGAAGGCCTTTTGGGGGATTGGCGTCGGATGGTGGTCCTTGACGGGACATTGGTGTCGCAATGGTTATCCCTGGTTTGGTGACCATCATGGGATAGTTCCCCCGTAAGTCTGAGTCGAGTGAGGTGATGACTGAGGACACCAGGATCTTGTCAATTGGTTTCGTCGTGCTCCCCGAGAGGGTCGAGTTGGCGCGATGTATGAGCTCGGATGCGGAGTCCAAGAGGAGTGTAGCTTGAGATGTGGTAACTGTCTGTGTGTGAGTCAGCGGATGACCTGTTGTGGGGCTGGATTATGCCCATTAGGTAGGTGGAGGTTTCCCGTTGACATGTATCTGGCGACCAGTGGATGGTCTCTTCACAGATGGAAGATGCTGGTTGTCGGGGCTCAAGCGTGGCGAGAGCCGTGTGCCAGCGAGGCCTTTGGTGGTCGTTTCTATGATGTGCCTTTCCGGACAGGATCTGGGCTTTGTCGAAGTTTATCTTCTGACAAGAGTTGGCTCAGTGATATGTCTGGCTTTCGGCTTGCCAGGTGTGAGGTGATTCTTGGTGCTGAGCCGATGTCCTGGTTGCGGTCTATCGAGATGGCAGCGTGAGCTGATGGAGGCTCTGTGTTGGTTGTTCCCATGCGAGGGGTGTGCGACCTGTCGGTTGGTTGTGAAGCTAACGTGTAATTTGTATGCTAACCATAGGATGGATCGGTAGCTGTTTCTCATGTCGAGGGTGTGTTTCCTCGGTGGGCGAGATGGTGGCAGCGGTGCCATGTTAGTTTTCGTGGTGTCTGAGGTGATGCCGGACTGTGTCCTCTGGTATAGGCCTGCTCTGATGGCCGGTGTGCATGGCGCACGGAGCGAGGTGTTGTTTGTGATTGTTAGTCTGGCTGTGTCCCTCAGGATCGGTGCTTTCGTGAGAATCGAGGTTTTCTATGCTGGGGCCCTGACAGCGTTGTCAGTTGGTTAAGGTGTTCTTCTCCTGTGACTTGGTGCTAGTCCTGAATTTCGAGGATGAAATTCCTTTAAGGGGGAAGGGCTGTAATGCCCCGGATTTTTTTTGGATTATTTTAGTGGACCTCGGAGTGTATTTTGTGCTTTACACGTGTTTTTACCTGATGTGCCTTCGGAACTCTGTTCCGGGAGAACCGAGACGTTCTCTGACTCCTAGACTGTACCATTGCGTTGTGCTCCTCCCGAGAATCACAGAGGTAATTTTTCATAATTTTTTGAATTTCTAGAATTTTCAGATTTTTCTATATGTATTAACCATTTTCTCCCTCCCCCTCTCATTCTCTCTTTCTCACTCTCTCTCATCTCTTTCTCTGGTGAGGCGGCGATGGTGGGAGGCGAGGAATGAGGAATGGGTCGAGGATCGAGGGCCGGTGGCGCGTGGAAGCTCGGCCGCGGGTTCGTGGAGCGGCGAGGGTTTCATGGTGTTTTCTTCGTGGATCGGCGAGCTCGGGGCACGAAATCTTTGGTGGAGGTAGGGAGATGGACCCCCAGCTCGTGCTCTTCCTTTCCCGCGAGTTTTGTAGGCCGTGGTGAGCCGAGCGGGCGTGTTTGGGGATTTTGGAAAAAATCAATGTTTTTGGGGTTGAGCGTCGATCCGCCGTTTCATTACGTTTTTGGCCGATCCGAGGTCGTAGATACATGCTAGGGGCTATTTGGGGGCTTCCCCCTTGTTTTCCCCCTCTCCCATGAAGGTATGGGGGCGTGGGATGAGTTTTGGGTCGTTTCCCGCCGTAGCGTTCTCGAGACAGTGTGACGGTCCTTCCAGTGACCGTCACAGTCTGTGACGCACCAGGGTGGGTGCGTTACATCTTGTGACGCACTAGGGTGAGCGCATCATAGGGTCCTGTTTTGTCGGCAGGGCGTTGGTGGCTCTGGCGGTCTTACGATAAACCGCCAGAGGGTGTGACGCGCCTCGGTTCGACCGCTACGTGCCTTCTCGTGTTTTCAGACCGTTAGGGTCACGTGTCTTCTGACGCGCCTAGGTAGGACCGTCAGAGACTGTGACGTGCCCGAATGGGAGCGTCAGAGCTGACGCAGCCCATTCTTCTGACACGCCCAGGTAGGATCGTCAGACGCTGTGCTGCACCAAGGGGTGAGCGTCACAGCCTGTGTTGTTCTGTCTTCTAACGCACCAGGCTTGGTCCGTTAGAGACTGTGATGCCCCAGGGTGGGTGCATCATAGTCATTGTTTCCCCTCTTGTGCGGTGCTCCTACGTTGGACCGCCAGAGTGCTGTAACGGTCCAGCATTGACCGTTATAGACTGTGACGGCCCAAGGTTAGACCGTCAGGCTCTATGTTGCACCGAGGTGTATTTTCATGTTCTCCGTGATCGTTTCGCGTTGTGTCGGTCCCTAGTCGACCCGGTCGTGACCCAGTGGTCGACTTGCGGTCTTGTAAGTGCCCCAGACACCCGTGGGATTTTGTGTCCGTGTTTTGAGGGTGTCGGGAGGACCGTGCTATCTCGTTTAGCGTGCACATGGGTTTGAGAGTCCGGGTGGCTTCTCGCATGTCGGGCTTTCGTGTTATGCTAGATCGAGTCACCGTGTGTCTGTGGGGGTGCGGTGGGGTCTCCCCCGCATGCCGTGAGTTTTCCTGGAAGATGATTCCCGAGTGGGCCACGTGTTTGGCATTGGACTGTGAGTCTAGTTATCGGCGTGGTAGCTTGTGCGTTGCCCTGGGAATCATGCTTCTATGCTTTCCCCGTAGGCCACGCGTATAGCCTTAGACTGCGAGTCCAGTTGCCCAGCCTGGGGCTGGAGGGTTCCCGCCTTTCCCGGAGAGTGGGATTTGGTTTGCGGCCTGTGAGCTACCTTGGGAACCAGATTTCCGCGTTTCTGTGTGGCCGAGCGTGCGGCCCGTGGACTGTGAGTCCCATTTCTTCTCCGACCGTGGTCACGGTGCGACGATGCTGGTACGTGAGATGGTCCCCGTACTTCATCGGGTTCGGACGTTGTTTTCCGTTGTCTTGAGAGTCCACTCTCTTAGTGACCTGTCCACTAGTCGTAGCTTCCTACGCACACGGGTGCGGACCCACCTTGGAGTGGTTGAGAGCGAGACCCGGTGAGAGGCGGTTTTTAGGCTGGTTATCGTAGGGCCCCTTGCCTTTGCCACCAGAGTCCGGTGGGGGGGAAAACCAGCTAGAGGACCCAACATAGAGCAGATGGTCTGCGTGTGCACACGTAGTTGGGGGCTTAGGACACGCACTGACGAGCGTGACCCCAGCTAGTCCTTGTTGTGGTACTTGTTGCGTGTCTGAGTCTCACACCCGGGGCATTGTAGCTAGACACTTGTGACACGATGTAAGACGTCATGGGACGCTTCCGGTCATTCTTATAGTGGGAGGTACTCCTATTTTGGACAGAGAGTGTCAGACTGTCAATTTCTGTGACTTTGACCTTCGGGTTTTCGGTCGTGTTGACCGTTGAGTTTCAGTTGTTTTGCCGTGGCGTGCGTGTCGGTTTTCGCGCTGTGAGACTAGTGCTAGTGGCTTTACTGAGGTTGCGTCTTGTCGTGCGGTACCCGTGACCAAGTGTCAGGGTTACACTTTGGACAACGTGTCCAGGTTGGCCGTGTTCTGGGAGACAGGTCTTTACGGCGTGGTTGCCATGGGTTTTTACTTCGGTAAGCGGTACTAGTGTAGTTCGGTAGCCCCCGACCGTGAGTTCGGGGTGTGTTTCAGGTACAGTAGGAGTAGTTGTAGTGCCGAGTTTCGACCGGCCACCGGGTTTACTGTTCCTACTGTTGCGGTTTCTCTTGTAGCCTTCCTTTCCGCTACCGCCGTTGTTTCCGGTTGGGGTTCCGCGGGATCCCTGCTGAGTCTCAGTTTTGGAGACTCATTCTCTACTTTTCAGGTGTGGCGGTTCTTCTTCCTAGAGGTTCGAGGGCACGGTGCGGAGGTTCTCAGTTGCCAGCTCGCCGGTCCGAGTGTTCACTCGGCATGTGGTACATTTTACTGCTTTAGACTGTACTTTCTGTTGGACTGGACTCTGTTACAGCTGTAGTTGTTTATTTATTTCTATTAATTGTTGAATTATCCTGCTTTATTTTCTATTTCTTTGTGCCTCCACACTCCGTTTAGCCCTTCCGAGCCCTCCCGGCTCGTGGGCAGCAGTTCGAGTCTCGGGTTATCGGGTCTCTCCTGGTAATTAGATTCTCGGGTCGTTACACACCAGAACAGCCAGTCAGAGCTGAAAAAAACCCGGTGGAGGATTCGGTAATTCAGCAACGGAGCCAAGAAGCTCAGAGACAAGCTCCTCTAACCTTAGAGAGCCCGTCTGATGAAAGCCAGCAATCACGAACAGGGGAGCTGGAGGCCCTAGAAGCTGAAGAAGACTACATCAACGGAGGCTTCATCAACCTTGAAGAAGCTCCACCAAAAGTTGAAGATGGTGGTCAAGCTACCGTTGATGAACTGATAGAGGTGAACCTGGGGAGTAAGGGAGATCCAAGACCCACCTTTCTTAGTGCACAGCTGTCAGCAGAAGAACAAGAGTAGTATATACAACTTCTAAGGGAGTTCCGGGATTATTTTGCCTGGACCTATTACGAGATGTCGGGACTGAGGCCCGATGTAGCCCAACATCAACTGTCCATTGATCCGAGAGTAGAGCCTATAAAGTAGCCTTCCAGGCGAATGCGGCTAGAGCTGATCAATCAAATTAATGGGGAGGTCGACAAGCTCATTAATGTGGGGTTCGTCGAAGAAAACCAATATACAACATGGTTAGCAAATATAGTGCCCGTAAAAAAGAAAAATGGGCAGATCAGAATATGTGTCGACTTTCGGGACCTCAATAAGGCCTGCCCGAAAGATGACTTGCATGTGCCAATCACTAAGGTGATGATAGATGCCACCACAGGCCATGAAGCCTTTTCATTTATAGACGGATCATCCGGATATAACCTGGAGAGGGGTATTTCTGTAGCCCATATAAGAGCAGCCAAACTAGGCCCGTCAGGACCGAACGAGGCTCAGCTCATCCAAGTGATAGCCCCATGGGGCCCACATAGGCTAAAAAGCCCAATAAAGATTACTCGGGATCCCCCCTTCCTCGGCGGCCCTTCGGCTCGGAAGGCCCGAGCGTCAGAACGGAGGAGGACCCATGCCCGAGTTATCCCTTCACCGGGATAGAGGCAAGCGCCCTGCGCCCACTCCGACTTGACTCCGTCAGAGCTATGCCTATCGCCCGGACAGGGCTGGCACCTTTTATGCTCGAACCAACTGACGAGTGCTTATCCATGCAGCCGTTGAAGAGCCCTTTATGAACAACAGTTTACGAGGATAAAGGATCCATGATCTCTCAAGGCCATGAAGAGCCCACGATGAGGACGTAACGATCCCACGATGAGGACGTAATGATCCCATGATGAGGACGTAACTCCTGCCTGAAACTCCTCAGCTTACGGAACTTATAAGGTGAGCACACTATATAAACCAGGGATTCCCTCCAGTGAAAGGTAAGGGCAATACACGCCTAAAAACCCCTTAGTAGGAACCACTTCACCAGCTTGGTGTTGGAGGATCTCGTGCACCTCTTTCTACCTCCCTCTCTATCTCCCACCAGTGCTCTACTGACTTAGGCATCGGAGGGTTTTCCCCAGGGAACCATCCCTGAGCCCCCGGATCCCTTTCCCTTTCTCTGCAGTTCACTTCCTGGTGATCATCCTCCGTGATGTGACACCGACTTTGTGAATGCAGCAACTAGACCGAGGGTCCTTGGACTTACCAAGCAAACACAACGCACAAGAGTAGAGAATTACGCAAGTTGCCAAGCCACCATTGCGCACACAATTCCCGGGTGACTCGGCGATGCCGAGTGGAGGTAGTGGAATAAAGCCCTTGCTGGTAGAGTACCAGCAAAGCTATGATCGCCCTCCCGAGGGTACGGTGCCCACAATCAAAGGGCTGGCTAGGTGCCGAAAGGGCATCGGGTCGCTCTCTCACAATCCCATGATGACCACTCGTAAACGGGGAGCTTCGGGGTCGGGCGCTCTCTCACCGTCAACAGAGCCATTCCACAGATATTATATGAACAAACTACTAATATGAGAGTAAGGGATAGAGCTTACCCGGTTGGTTTGAAGAAACCAACCCCGTTCGGAGACGAGGGCGAGCGGGGAAGTGTGGGTTCCCCGCACACTCCGTCGATGAAGCTTGATCCCTGCTAATTATTTACATGCACTACGCCTCCCGTAGGAGGGTGGATCTCGGGGTGGGGAAAAGTGGATTACACACAAACACTACCTCCACATAGGGAGGGGAAGTAAGCCGGCCAGGCGGGGAGGGGCGTGAAGCTAAGAACGGAGCCGGATTGCCCTCCCGGGGTTCTGTCCGCCGATTCTGCCCGCTGATAGTCACTCACTGTCGACTCCGCTGTGATCACTCTCGGACTCGAAAGTGAACAAGACAAATGCCAAAATTTTGGTGACTGACCCGGGATGATGCCTGAATTTTGTTGGTGCCTGAAGTTATCGACGCTGGCCGAGACAGATGCTGGACCAGCGCTGCTCTGCTCTACCTTGGACTGAGTTCAGGTTGTTGCAGCAGGTTGGCGACTTCACCACAATCGCTCCCGTGATTCAATCGAGACGGGATTAGGACGGTTGCGAGCGTGGTCAAATCATCTTCGATCAGCAACCAAGATGGGCACCAGATGAGGTCGGAGAAGGGAGGTGGAACCCAAAGAGTGAGAGGGGGTCTGATCAATCCCTGACAGAACTGACCTGCGTACCTAGGGAAAATAATTTGGAACGGGGAACTATGAACTCCAAAAAAGGTCCCTCTTGCTGTGTTGGATAGAGGACTAGTGGATCTTCGCCCCGGTCAAGTGGCGCACCAATTGGAGCACCGGTGTGGTCGCAGTAGCTTCTGAATTGCAGCTCTGGTTTCTGGCCAGACTGGTTCTGCGCAGTCGGTGAAGAATGGCTCTCCCGGACAGCTCCAAACTCAAATTAGGGTGGGATTACCTCGCCTGGGAAGAAGACTGGAAGAGCTTTCCGGCAATGTTGGATACGCCTCCAGAAGATGTGCGGTGAAGACGTGGTTGACTCTGCAACTTGACCCTTGACTGCTGCCTGCGGACTGATATGAATAGGGTGATGATAGGTGATGGGAGACGGAGTAGATGGGGTGGGAAATGGGGTGGATGGGTGTGGGGATGACACTTGACTATGTGGGGGTCTGTTAGGGGGTGATACAAGGTGTGGGAGGGGCAGAAAGGGGGCTGGGAGGTGGTCTAGCAAGTGGAGGAAGGGGGAGCTGCGAATTTGGGTTGGGAAGGAGAGAGGGAGGAGAGATCTCTCCTTTGGTTTGAATGTGGGGTTAATGGTGGTTGGTTAATGAAGTCTTGGGGAGGGGAAAGGTTGTGTTGAGAGATGGGATTCTCCTTTGGGAGATGGAGGGGTGGATTGGGAATGGGGAGGGTTGTCTTGGAAGGTGGAAGGTTGCTTGGGACTTGGTGAGAGTAATGGTGGGAGTGATGGGGCCTTGGGAAGATGAGGGGTTGGGGTGAGGTGGATGATGAGGTGGCAAGGGAGGAAGGTGAAGGGGCAAGGGTGCCAAAGGGAGAGAGAGAGGGGAGGAGAGAGAGAGGGGGGCGCCCCCTTTAGAGAGAGAGATAGAGAGAGAGATAGAGAGAGAGAGAGGGAGAGAACACAAGGGATTTCAAGATTTCTCTTAAACTTTCATTCATTCATTCTTTAGTTCTCCACGGAGGGATTGGGGTCCTATTTATAGGAAACCCTCAATTTACAAAAAGTCCTCACCTTTTGGACTATTGACAAATGACCAAGGGGGGAAGGGGGCACCCATGGGCCAAGCACATTGAAGTGGGCCCGTTAACCCACTAGGCCACCTAATGATACTTAGACTTAGATAGATGACTCACTAACTTAGGTACTTGACTCAATAAAAGGAAAATTACATGGTTAAGACTCAAAGAAAGATATGAAAATTACATAGCTAGACTCAGAAAATCAAGATGAATACAATGGCGAGCATCGGGACCCTTGGAGAAATGGGAAGTGGTAAGCGATGTCCCCATCACTCCCAGCTCAGGACAAGCGTGATATCACGCCCCTTCATCTGGCGCCGTCTGTGGGAAATGACCAAAGAGCCAGTATGGTGAGAAGAAGTTCAGAGAGGAGGTCGGCCGGTGACAGGGGAAAGGCCGTGGCGGCGGCAGGGGGAGGCCCCTCTCAAGCCTCCCAAACCCCCCCCCCCCTCCGGCGCCAGCACTCCCGTCGACGGACCGCCCCCTCCCCCCATGGTAGGGCTGCCGCCCCCTCCCCCCGTGGCGGCAGGGCTACCGGTTAACGGCGGCGCTGATGCCTTCCAAGCCCTCAACGTGAAACTGGACGTCCTCGTGGAACTCATGAGGACCCAGGCGGCCAAGGATGGAAGGCCACGCGCCCCTCCCGAGAGCCCTCCCCATGAGAACGTGTCCCAGCACACCACCGGAGGCCGCTTCACTCTCCGAGGGCAGCAGCTTATCCGCAACAGAATCGGAGGACCCTTGTAAGCCCCCCCTCCGGAGCAAGAGGCTTCCTCCACGCCAAAACGGGGTAGGCATGGGGCATGCCGTCCCCTCCCAGAGATCGAAGTCCCCAGGGAGTGCCAGGACAGCCTGCCATCGCGCCCCCTCAGCCCTACAGGGCAATGGCAGCCGGAGCTATCCCTCTGATTGCGAGAATTCGAGAGGCGTTTCGTAGAGCAGGAGCGCGCCCTACGAGCCCTGCAGAAGACCTCTCCACCAGAGGACGAGGGGAGATCTCCATTCTCCGACCATATCTTGAAGGCAGAGGTGTCTCCCAGAGCCTCCATCCCGACCTTCAAGCCCTACGATGGCCAGGGTGACCCGGCCGGCCACTTCGACAGCTTCGACGCCCTGATGACCCTTCATGGAGCGTCCGACGTTATCAAGTGCCGAGCCTTCGCAACCACCTTGGTCCAAGGCGCCCAAGCATGGTTCCGGGCCCTCGCCCCCGGATCCATCCAAGACTTCAAGCAATTCGGGCGAGTATTCAAGGAGAGTTTCACCGCCAGCGGTCCCCCAAGGTCGGTAGCCAGGCTTTTGGCCCTCAAACAGGCGCAATGGGAGAAGCTTCGGGCCTACATTACCCGATTCAAATCGGAAGCCCTGAGGATCCCCCGCCTGGACGTCGCCTCGGCCATAACCGCACTAACTGGGGGCACCCGCGGTGAGAACCTCTGCCGCGAACTTGTCCTCCACCCTCCCTCGACCCCTGCCGCGCTAGTGACTCTGGCATTGCGCCACGTCGAGTGCGAAGAAGTGCTCAGCGCAAGCCGAGACGCAACCGGCTCGGGTCGGGAGGGGGACAAGAAGCAGGCACCCGAGCCAAGCTCGGGCCAAGGAAAAAGGTAGAATAGGGAGGGGGAACGCAAGGAACCGTCACGGAAGTACGAGCGGTACACTCCCCTAACTGCTCCAGTGTACGAGATATATGAAGACATCAAAGGCTCGGGCCTCCTCTGCCAACCCGAGCCAATGAAGTCGAAGAATCGCAGTCGCAACAAGCATTGCCTGTTCCACAGTGACCATGGGTATCATACCGGTGACTGCCATCAGCTCTAGGACGAGATCGAGCATCTCATTCGATAGGGGCACCTCTCCCGGTTCGTGGCCGGGCACCAGGAAGATCGGGGCACCCCAGAAGAAATTGATAATGCCCCCCGAGGAGTCCACATCAACGTCATCGCCGGAGGAGCTGCATCAGGAGGAGACAGTGTCCGAGGAAAGAAACGTCATGCTGAGCGGGCGAACCGAGCCATCGAGCCTCCCAAGGCCCCGCCGAGTGAGCCCCAAGTCATAGTCTTCTCCGACTAAGACCTGGAAGGGCTAAGCATCCCGCATGATGATGCCCTAGTCATATCGACCACAATAAACCATTGTAACGTAGACATGATTCTAGTTGACAATGGAAGTGCCCCTGATGTATTATCCTATGAGTGTTTCCTTAAGATGGGGGAGGATCTGTCTAAATTCCGCCCGATCCGAACCCCCCTATGCGGGTTCAATGGCCAGGCCACTTATCCCAAGGGAGCCCTAAGCGTGCCGGTTACTCTTGGCACCCCACCCAAAATCGTTACGGTCATGGTGGACTTCATAGTGATCAAAGGTATGATAGCATACAACGCAATCTTCGGCCGGGGAATTCTCAGCCAAACAAAAGTGGTGCCTTCTACCTCGATACCGGAGGAGACGGTGATGCATAAGCTCAACCTCGACCCAGCCATGAAGCACGTGCAGCAATGCAGAAGGAAGCATGCGCCAGAGAAGCAGGCGATTATTAAAGAGCAAGTCACCAAGGGGCAAAAGACTAGCCTTTTTAGACCGGTCATGTACCTGACGTGGCTGGCTAACGTCGTCTTGGTACCAAAAGCTTCGGGAAAGTGGTGGATGTGCGTGGACTTCACCGACTTGAACAAGGCTACCCCAAAGGACTACTATCCCTTGCCGAGTATCAACCAACTGGTTGACTCAACCTCGGGCAACGAGATACGCAGCTTCCTGGATGCCTATTCAGGTTACCACCAGATCAGGATGCACCCCGAAGACATCGAGAATACCGCCTTTATCACCGACTTCGGCGTACACTGCTACACCCGGATGCCTTTTGGGTTGAAGAACACTGGAGCCACGTACCAAAGGCTGGTCAATCATATGTTCGAGGGAGAGCTCGGTCGGAACGTCGAGGCCTATATCGATGACATGCTCGTGAAGACCCCCAAGGCCGAGGACCACTTCACCAACCTAGCAGAAACCTTCGACACCCTCCTGAAGTACAACATGAAGCTCAATCCTGCCAAGTGCGCCTTCGGAATAAGGTCTGAAAAATTCTTGGGCTTCTTAGTCACCCAGCGTGGGATCGAGGCCAACCCCGACAAGGTCTAGGCAATCCTGGACATGCGCCCACCCACCTGCATCAAAGCTGTTCAACGCCTTACCGGGCATGTTGCTACGCTCGGCAGATTCCTGTCCCGCGCGGCTGAACGATGCCTACCCTTCTTCAAGCTATTGAGGGGGCCTAAAATGGCATCTGCTACATTCACGTGGGATGAGGAATGCCAAAGAGCGTTTGCCGAGCTTAAGGAGTTCCTGGCTTCGCCCCCAGTGCTTTCCAAGCCTGTCCCAAGTGAAGCCTTGTATCTCTATCTCTCGGCAACTCCATCCATAGTTAGCTCGGTCCTAGTTAGAAATGACTCGAGAATCGAGAGACCAGTCTACTACACCAGCAAGGTGCTCAACGAGGCTGAGAAAAGGTACCCCGCAACCGAGAAACTCATGCTAGCATTGGTTACCTTGGCCAAGCGCCTCCAACCCTATTTTCAAGGGCACTCCATCACTGTGCTGACCGGCAAACTATTGAAGAGGATCCTTGCTCACCCTGAAGCCTCGGGACGCCTCGTCAAGTGGGCCATCATGCTCGGGGCCTATGATATATCGTATCGGCCTCGCTCGGCTGTCAAAGGCCAGGCGCTCGTGGACTTCATCGCCAAAAGCACCATCCCGACTGAAGAAACATCTCCGTCCGCGCCCGGGCCGACCTGGGAACTGTTCATCGACGGATCTTCCAACTCGGCCGGGAGCGGCGTCGGGATTCTCCTGAAATCACCCGAAGGAGCAGAGTTATAGTACGCCCTGAAGTTCAACTTTCAAGCATCTAACAATGCTTCCAAGTATGAGGCCCTCATATCGGGAGCCCGCATGGCCCGACGATTAGACGCTGAATGAGTCAGGATCCACACTGACTCCCAACTGGTAGCTAGCCAGGTCAACGGTAATTATGAAGCTCGAGAAGCACCGATGATCAAATACCTCCAACTAGTCAAGACTGTGGCACAACAGCTCGAGAGTTTTAAGGTAGTCCGAATATCTCGGGAGGAAAACTCCTGAGCGGACGCCCTCTCTCGGCTGGCCTCCTCTCTTGACCCCGAAGGTACTCGATCGGTCCTTCTCGAAGAGCTAGAGTGACCGAGCATTGATTCAGAGCTCCTAACTGTTGACTCGACCTCCCCAAGCGACTGGCGTACCCCCTATCTGTCGTGGCTTCAAGACTCTCAAGAGCCTCCCAACCCTCAGGAAGCCCGAAGGTTGAAGTACCAAGCTCGGTGATTCATCACTCTGGATGGCGCTCTCTACCGGAGATCCTTCTCCGGCCCTCTCTTGAAGTGCCTCAGCGCCGATGAAGCCAACCGAGCGATCGAAGAAGTTCACGAAGGTCTGTGCGGAACGCATTTAGGGGGAAGGTCACTCGCCAGGATCTTGCTACGGCAAGGTTATTGGTGGCCCACCCTGCAACGCGACTGCTTGGCCTACACACAACACTGTGACCGCTGCCAGCGTTTCGACCACTTGGTCCATCAGCCAGCAACGGAGCTCATCACCCTAGCCGAGCCTTATCCTTTCGCTCGCTGGGGAATCGACATCCTCGGGCCGTTCCCCACGGCCCAGTCCCAGAAGAAGTTCATCATCGTCGCCATCGATTACTTCACTAAGTGGATCGAGGCAGAAGCCACAGCAAGGATCACCGAGACAGTCGTCTGGAATTTCTTCTGGAAGTCGATCATCTATCATTACGGCATCCCCCGGGTGATAGAAAGCGATAACGGTCGGCAATTTGATTCTCGTTATTTTCGAGAAGGTGCGCCGACCTTAACATTCGCAATCACTTCACTTCGGTTGCCCACCCTCAGGCTAACTGGCTGGTCGAAAATGCTAATAAGACTATCTTAAAAGGCATCAAGACTAGACTCGGCAAAGCCAAGGGCAGCTGGCTTGAGGAACTGTCGAACATACTTTGGTCACACAGAATGACTCCCAGAACGGCAACCGGTGAAAGCCCCTTTCAGCTGGTATACGGCACCGAGGCCGTGATCCCGTTGGAGATTGGCAACCCCTCCCTCCGAGTCGTCTGCTTCTCGTCCGAGGCAAACGACCAGAAACTGCTCAAAAACCTCGACCTAGCAGATGAAGTCCGAGAGATTGCCAGCATCAGAGCAACGGAATATCGACGCCGCCTCACTCGATACTACAATGCCAAAGTCCAAGATAGACACTTTCAGCCAGGAGACTTCATCCTCAAAAAAGCCGAAGCCTCTCGACCACTTGAGGCGGCGGACAAGTTATCCCCTAATTGGGAAGGCCCCTACCGAGTGGTCGAGACGCTCGAAAAAGGAGCATACCGTCTATCCACGATGGAAGGAGAGCTCATCCCTCGGACCTGGAACGCGACTACATTACGCAAGTTCTACTTCTGAGTACCGAGTATTGTGCAAACGACATGAGATAAAACAAAAGGCTCCTTTCTTTTTTTCAAACAACCCGCTTGTACATCACGAAGGCCGAAGCCAAGAAAATACATGTCAAAAAAGCAAAAAACCCATCTGGCGCCGTCGTATGAGCCCATCACTCGGCTGACTCGGATGACCTTCCTACGTCCAGCCATTGACTCTGCCTCGTGTAGAAACTGGCTCGGATAAAGGATAGTCGACCCCGTTGGCTCGGGTAGCTCGAGACAAAGGTGACAGAGGGATTAGGAAAGAGAAGGCTACCTTCCAAGTTGAACTTGGAAGAGAAGGGGGAGAGGGAATGCATATGAAAGCATCTTCCCCACCAACCTACCAACTCTTTGGAAGAAAGAGGGTGCAGGCACCCTCCGAAGAGTGAAAGAAAGGAGGAGCAGGGAAGAAGAGGGAAAAAGAGGCTGCGGGGGGGAGAAAGAAACCAGCAGAGCTGGACGAGGAGGCAGGGGAAGTCCCGGAAAGGAGGGAGCTTAGTTGGCTTCCTCCTCCCCTCCGTGAAGCGAGCAGGAAGGGACGGGCGGCTAGGATGTCTAATGCCCCCATCTGTCCTCCATCTCGCCCCCCCTGCAAGCGCCGCCGGAACTGATAAAGGGAAGACGACGTGCCTCCACACGTCGAACCCTCTTCAATTCCATTTGACGACCGTCGAACCCTCTTCAAATCCGAAGTAGCGAGAACTCTCTGCCCCCCATCGTCGGCAACCTCATCTTCCGGAGCGTCTTCCATGCTACAGATGCAACGGCACAATGCCACGTGAAGAAGGAATGAGGAAAGACTGTCAGGGAAACCCCTAAGCGGTGGAGAGGAAGAGACGCCCTTCAGACCTTTTATAGGCAAAGGGAGGCTATTTGCCTTAAATGATTCTCTCCTCGAAAACACGCCAAAGGGATTTCTCCCTACGAACGGTCACCTCAAACTTCTCATCTTCCGCCCCAGCGGGACACACAAAGCGACCAAGCATTCAAAGCATGAGAAAATGGAAAGGCACCCTGTCAGACGCTCACCCAACCATCAGGCGAGATCCACGCAGAAAGTTTCGGCTCTTTCTAACCACTACAGATACGCTGAACAAGATACAGCAATGGTGATACGGAACAGATAAGTCTCCATCATAATGCTATTACCTTATTTATTTCTACACAAAAGAGGAAGTTTTTTCCTTCAAAAAGGAAAAAGGCATACAAACAGAGGAAGCGAAGTGGATACATCAAGACTCTGGCCCACCCTGAGGCTCAGAAGTAGAGGGCTCGAGCGGTCTACCCCCGGCATCCTCGGTGACAGCCGACCCTGGCATTAACCCCACCGGTGTGGGAACTGTCTCAGTCGCGTGCCCTCCCGAGGCATCCGAAGTTGGCGACTCCTCGAATGATGAGCCCCCCTGATCCTCTTCATCCTGCGGCGAAGCAGAGGAACTGGAGGATGATAAGTTCGAGTCATAACATTACCCGGACGGGAAGTCAACTACCCCAGACGCCTGCTCCTCGGCGTAATAGATGGCCCGGTCGTAGCCATGCTTGAATCCCTTGCGGATGCCCCGGCGAAGTCCTAGCTCGTAGTAGGGGAGGGCAGCCTCCTTAAGGTTGACCCGGTAGGCCTCTGAGCTCTTGTACTGCTCAAGAGCCTCCGCCCCGGTCGATCCCACCCTACCAGCGAGCTCGGCCTCCCTCCGCTCCGCCTCGGCTAACTTTCGCTCGGCCTCAGCCGTCCACTCTACGGCCTCCACCACTTGCTTCTCCGCCTCGGCCCGATCAGCCTCGGCCTCCCGCCGAAGACGCTTGGCTTCCTCCGCTCGGTCTACTAGCTCGGCACGCTCGGTCTCCCACCGGCCGTCCAGCTCAACGCGTGCTAGGCGCTCCTCTTCGAGAAGCCGGTTCTTCCTCTAGAGCGATTCACGGGCCTTGGCTAGCTGTTCGGCTAGCGCCCGGGTCTCCACTTGGCTCGACCATACCAGCTCCCTGATTGAGGAAAGCTCCCGCCGAAGCCCATCACGCTCCTCGATGAGCCGAGCCAATCTCCTATCTGACCCACCAAGGGTCCAGGCCAGGTTCGCTCGCTCCCACTCTGACCGAGCATACACTTTCGCCAGAGCAGCCCCCATCTGGGCCAGGCCCAGGCCGCCCTCCATAACCCCGGTGAGAGCCGTGGACGGGGAGTGCTACCTACCTCCCCCCCTCACCTTCGCAGATATACCGCGGCATACCTGGTGCAGGGGGCCCGAGATACCCAGCCTCTCCAAGGCTGTCGGAACGGAGAACCCCCCATCGCCCGGCGCCCCACCGTATGGCTCGGATCGAGCCCTAGCCTCCGTCGCCCCTCGCGCCCCAGTCAGATTTTTCTACAGCCTCTCAACCTGGACCTGATCAGCACCTACACCATCGCCTGAAGCGCCAGCCTTGGCCACGGTGCCAGCATCTCGCACTTTGGCCACGGCCCCCTCAATTCCTGCCGAGGGGAGAGCCAGGTCGGCACCGCTGCCAGTTGCAACAACATCCTCGGCCCCCTCGGTCCCGGCCGAAGGAGGAACCGAGCCCGCATCATCGCCGCCCGCAGGGGCAACCCCAACCTCCTCGGCCCCCTCTGACTCGGCGGGTGGGAGAGCTCGCCCGGTAGGGTCGGCCCCATCACGGTCGGCGGAGGGGTGAGCTGCGGTAAGGTCGCCCTCAATCGCGGGCACAACCCCGGCCTTCTTGGCCCGCTTCCTGGCCCTCGCAGTGGCCCGAATCATACCCTCCATAGGGTCCTTGCACTTGGACCCCCGCGATCTGGAGGATTCACCCTGGGCCGCTCCCTTGCCCTTATCTCTGGTTCAGGAACGACTTGCGAGAGCAGCCGGCTCATCAGCAACCGAGTCATCACCAAGCTCGATCACCTCGGTGGCCTCCTTCAGAGCTTCCTGCCTGGTGTCTGCACGAAGAAGAAGACATATTCAGGAAAAGAAAGATGACCCCACATCCGAAGGAGAATCTAGTTTTTGGCACCCGAGCCCGACGGATGCAGCCGCGCAAGAAGACACCGCTCGATATTCTCTGGAGTAACCAGCTCTTCGGTGGATTGGTGGTGCTTCAGTAAGATGGCTGCGTATTTCTCCACATGTGAAGGGAACTCATCCTGCCTGGGAGGGATATTTGGGTGGAAATTGGGGATTACTGGGCACCTCCAGGTTTCCTCCACTGAACAAATCCCCGCCCAGAAGAATTGAGTCTTCCACCCCTTATGGGAAGAATCCTTCACCGCCAGGGAGATGCAACTCCTATTCCGCCTCGCCTGGATGAAGTAGAAGCCCTTCCCAGCCGAAGGGTGTGCTTTCAACTCAAAAAAATAGTGAAAGAGGTCCATAGAAGGAGGAACCCCACACTGGCGGCAGAGAATGCGGAAGGGGGAAAGAAGGAGATAAGAGTTGGCTACCAACTGAATGGGCGCCGACATGAAAAAATTGAGGAGCTGAAGAAAGAAAGGTTCGAAAGGAAGGCAGAATGCACCCTTCCACGACAGAAGAAACATACAGATGTGACATGTACGAGAGTCCAAGCTTGTCTCGTATGGAAAAGCTACGGTAAAACTGAACTTGTGGGGCAGGCGATACTGGTGCTCCAAGCTCCTCACATCTGCCTCCCCCAGTTCGCTATAGTTTGGAACCGGAGCCCTCGCCACTGGCTCGTACTCCCACTCCTCAGCCTCCGTGCGCTGGTCCGCCAAGGAATCCAGAGAAGACTCTGAGGAAAGGCGATCTCGAGACTCTGAAGATTCCGGGGGAGGAGGAAGCCGCCGAACTGCCTCCGCGGTTATCTCCGCCAACTCCTCGATCGCCCCTGCAAGCCTCTGCTCTTCCGTCACGTCCTCACGGCGCATCGAAGAGCCCCAAAAGTAAAGAACAGTGGAGAGCCAAAACCCTAAAGACGGAGGGAGTCTGGAATGACAACAAGCGCCCAACGCCTATATCCCCACGTGGGAGGCGGCGCGTCATTCCGACCTCCGAGAAAGGGGGCCCCTTCAGTTCAAATCCGTCAGGATCATCATTAACACGGGCACAGGTGACCATGACACGTGGCTTACTGACACCGCCAGATCTCCACCCACCTGAGCCACGCTGGTCCAAAACCCCAAAATAGCTACTCTTCCGAGCTTACTAAAGCTTGGGAGTAGGAGGGGGACAAGTGGAGAGGGGGATTTCTGTAGCCCATATAAGAGCAGCGAAACTAGGCCCGTCAGGACCAAACGAGGCTTAGCTCATCCATGTGACAGCCCCACGGGGCCCACTTAGGCTAAAAAGCCCAATAAAGATTACTCGGGATCCCCCCTTCCTCGGCGGCCCTTAGGCTCGGAAGGCTCGAGCGTCAGAATGGAGGAGGACCAATGCCCGAGTTATCCTTTCACCGGGATAGAGGCAAGCGCCCTGCGCCCACTCCGACATGACTCCATCCGAGCTATGCCTATCGCCCGGACAGGGCTGGCACCTTTTATGCTCGGACCAACTGACGAGTGCTTATCCACGCAGCCGTTGAAGAGCCCTTTATGAACAAGAGTTTACGAGGATAAAGGATCCATGATCCCTCAAGATCATGAAGAGCCCACAATGAGGACGTAACGATCCCACGATGAGGACGTAACAATCCCATGATGAGGACGTAACTCCCGCCTGAAACTCCTCAGCTTACGGGACTCATAAGGTGAGCACACTATATAAACTAGGGATTCCCTCCAGTGAAAGGTAAGGGCAATACACGCCTAAAAACTTCTGACCAGGAACCACTTCACCACCTTGGTGTTGGGAGATCTCATGCACCTCTTTCTACCTCCCTCCCTATCTTCCACCAGTGCTCTACTGACTTAGGCATCGCAGGGTTTTTCCCAGGGAACTATCCATGGTACCCCTGATCCGTTTCCCTTTCTTTGCAATTCACTTCCCAGTGATCATCCTCCCAGCTCAAGACAAGCGTGAGATCACGCCCCTTCATAACCAGATTTGGATTGCCGAACAAGACAGGGTCCATACTGCTTTCCACACCCCAAAGGGGATATTCCATTATAAAAGAATGTCGTTCGGCCTCAAGAATGCCGGCGCTACATACCAAGGAGCCATGACGAAGATCTTCGATGACTTGCTCTACAAGAAGGTGGAGTGTTACATTGATGATTTGGTGGTGAAGACCAAAAGAAAGGAAGACCATCTGCAAGATTTGAGGGTGGTGTTTCAAAGGCTGCGCCAATATGAGCTAAAAATGAACCCCATGAAATGCGCCTTCGACGTGTCCAGCGGGAAATTCCTTGGGTTCGTCATCCGACACAGGGGCATTGAGATTGATCCGTCTAAGATTAAAGCTATTCAAGAACTCCCTCCTTCGAGGAGTCTGTCGGAGCTGCGGTCCTTGCAAGGCCGGCTGGCGTACATTCGTCGATTTATTTCAAACCTGTCGAGTCGATGTCACCCTTTTCACAGGCTAATGATGAAGGATATGCCATTCTTCTGGGATGAAGAATGCCAAACAGCTTTTGAAAAGTTGAAAGAATATCTGAAAACCCCTCCAGTGTTGGGAGCGCCGATCAAAGGAAGACCTATGATTCTTTATATAGCAGCTACTCAATCTTCGCTGGGGGCAATGCTAGCTCAAGTAAATGATGAAGGCAAAGAGCAAGCTCTTTACTACCTTAGCAGAAGGTTAGTACGGACTGAAGAAAACTACACGTTTATAGAGAAGACCTGTCTGGCCCTGGTCTTCGCTGTCAAGAAACTCCGGCATTACATGTTGTCTCATGAAATCAGATTGATATCTGGAGCAGACCTGCTCAAGTATATATTATCTCACCCAGCACTTAAGGGACAACTCGGCAAATGGGCCGTCATCCTGATGGAATTTGACATCTCATATGTACCTCAAGGAGCCATAAAAGGCCAGGCCGTGGCTGATTTCTTTGCGACGCACCCCGCACCAGAGGATGTTTTGTTAGAAGCTGAACTCCCCGATGACGAGACACTGGAGGCATGTCAAGCCCAGCCGGTGATGTGGCACCTCTACTTTGATGGGGCATCAAGAATAGAAACTACCTCAGCTGGACAAGTCCGAGTCCGAGTAGGAGCTGGCATTGTCCTAAAGTCACCTGAAGATGAAGTGATGTACACTTCATGCTCAATAAACAAGCCTTGCACTAATAATGAAGCTGAGTATGATGCTCTGATAATTGGCCTACAAATTGCACTTAGCATAGGAATCCGTATGCTCCAAGTGTTCGGTGACTCAATGCTGGTAGTAAAACAGATGCAGGGGGAGTTTGAAGTGCAGAAGCCAGAACTGAACCCCTGCTACCAAAGAGCATTGCGCCTGATGGCAAGCTTTCACCATATCAAACTCAACCATGTGGGCCGAGGAAATAATGCTCAGGCTGATGCTTTGGCAAAGCTAGCAAGTTCACTAGCAGTCCTGCCAGATGAAACACTCAACATTGTTGTGATAAACCGGCGGCAGGTTCCCAGTATGTTAGAATCATACACAGAAGAATATGAGGTCAATATAGCCGAAGAAACACGGGAGTCCGACTGGAGACAGCATTTGCTACAATGGTTCCTCCACCAGCAGCTACCCAAAAGCAAAGAAGGAAGAATGAGACTCCTCCGGACTAAAGATTCCTATGAGCTCCGAAGCGGAACACTATTCCGAATCATGGCGGATGCTCGTAATAAGATTCTGCTCCGCTGCCTATCAACCAATGAAGCTTGGCAAGTGATGAAAGAGATACATGCAGGGACAGCTGGAGCACACCAAGCTGGACCAAAGATGAAGATCGAAATCAAGAAACTAGGCTATTACTAGCCTACTATGTTTGAAGACTGTTGTCAGTTTACAAAAATATGCCATAAATGCCAGGAGCATGCTACCGTGCCTAGAAGGCCGCCTGTGCCCCTACATCCGACAGTTCCTTGTTGGCCCTTCGCTCAGTGGGGGACTGATGTGGTTAGACCTCTACCAACATCTTCAGCTGGACACAAGTACATCTTGGCTATAAAAGACTACTTCTCCAGATGGGTAGAAGCTATAGCACTCAGAGAAGTGACTAGTGAGCTGGTCGCCAGATTTATCAAACAGAACATTATATACCGGTTTGGTGCTCCTAATCGAATAATTTCTGACAATGGAAGCCATTTCAAAAACCAGAAAGTATATCAGCTCGCCGAGAAATACAATATTGATTGGAGGACATCCACCCCCTATAATCCACAAGCAAACGGATTGGCTGAAGCCTTCAATAAAACCCTGTGCACCCTCCTAGCTAAGACTGGCAGCTCTAACAAGAAAGACTGGGGAGAAAAGATGTACGAAGTATTATGGGCGTATCGTACCCTCTATAAGACCCCCACAGGCTATTCACCTTTCTCTTTGGTATACGGCTCCGAGGCAGTAGTCCCCATAGAGCTGGAAGTTCCATCACTCAGAGTCGCAATTCAATATGGATTAGCCCGCGATGAAGAATCGAATATTGAAAGAAGATTCAAAGAATTGGCTGAGCTGGAAAGAAGACGCCTTCAGGCGCAGAAGAATATCTAGGCATATCAAGCCCGCATGGCAGATGCCTTCAATAAACTGATCAAAGGGCGAGAGTTCAAGAAAGGTGACCTGGTTATGGTCAAGAAGAAAGAAGTCATGGCTTTCAATCCAAAAGGCAAGCTAGCTGCGAACTGGTTGGGTCCGTATGTGGTCCAAAGAGTCTATGAAGGCGGAGCCTATGTGGTTGTCAGCCATCGGGGGGAAGTTCAATTCTCGCCGCTCAACGGGAAGCATCTGAAGCTCTATCATGCTGCACCACTACCCTGCGAGGGAGTGACAAATGATGGAACAAACAAGCCTCAACATGCAAGATGATGGTGATAAGAACTCTGAAGAACGATGATGACTATGAGGATGGCCTAAGCCTCCTCTATATAAACATCAGTTCGGATCTTCCATCTGGGCCGATAATGAGACTTTATCTCCTTTGCGTTGATGTTAACCCCACATCAACGATGAGACGAATAGGCAAGCAGCATCTGGCCTAAGCTTCCTTCACATAAACATCAGTCCAGATCTTCCATCTAGACCGATAAGGAAAACCTTACCTCCTTTGCATTGATGTTAACCCCACATCAACGATGAGACGAATAGGCAAACGGCTTCGGGCCTAAGCCTCCTTCACATAAACATCAGTATGGATCTTCCGTCTGGACCGATAATGAAAACCTTACCTCCTTTGCGTTAATGTTAAACCCACATCAATGATGAGACAAATAGGCAAACGGCTTTGAGCCTAAGCCTCCTTCACATAAACATCAGTCCGGATCTTCCGTCTGGACCGATAATGAAAACCTTACCTCCTTTGCGTTGATGTAAACCCCACATTAAAGATGAGACAAATAGGTGAACGGCTTCGGGCATAAGCCTCCTTCATATAAATATCAGTCCGGACCTTTCGTCTGGATCGATAATAAAAACCTTATCTCCTTTGCGTTGATGTTAACCCCACATCAACGATGAGACAAATAGGCGAACGGCTTTGGGCCTATACCTCCTCTATATAAATATCAATCCAGACCTTCCGTCTAGATCAATAATGAAGCCTTATCTCCCTTGAGTTGATGTCAACCCCACATCAACGATAAGACGTATAGGCGAACGGCTTCGGGCCTAAGCCTCCTTCATGCAAACATCAATTCAGACCTTCCGTCTGGATAGATGATGAAACCAAATTTTCCCTTGCGTTGATGTAAACCCCACATCAACGATGAATTCTTCTACGCACTCAACAAGCAACGTACACTCTCAGATATTACAAAAAAGAGGATAAAAAAATATACAAAAATGGGGCTTAAAATAGAGGTGCCCCGCCGGACTTGTTCAAACATCCTGGACAAGGGTAAAAAGGGCTATAACCCAGCTGTAGTGAAAACCCAAAAGGGCATTGCAGGCAAAATCGGGTACCCCGCCACGTGAAAACCCGAAAGGGCACGTGGGCAAAAGCAAGAGGGGACTAGCTCCGGCGAAAACCTGAAAGGGCACTTGGGTCAATAATGTGGTTACCATACAATGAAAACATATACTATATCCTTTTGGAGACATTTCCACCTACTGTCCCACCAATGATGAAACCTATCCAGAATAGACCTTTCGTCTATTCTGGTGAAACTTATCAATCTTCTTACATCAGCATAAACCCAATGTCGACGATGAAATCTTTTGTCAGTCATAAGGCATCATCGCCTAGATCGATAATAAAACCTATCCAGAATAGACCTTTAGTCTGTTCTGATGAAACTTATCAATCTTCTTGCATTGGCATAAACCCAATGTCGATGATGAAACCTTCTGTCGGTCATAAGGCATCATCGCCTAGATCGATAATGAAACCTATCCAGAATAGACCTTTCGTCTGTTCTGATGAAACTTATCAATCTTCTTGCATCGGCATAAACTCAATGTTGATGATGAAACCTTCTGTCGGTCATAAGGCATCATCGCCTAGATTGATAATGAAACCTATCCAGAATAGACCTTTCGTCTGTTCTGATGAAACTTATCAATATTCTTGCATCGGCATAAACCCAATATCGATGATGAAACCTTCTGTCGGTCATAAGGCATCATCGCCTAGATCGATAATGAAACCTATCCAGAATAGACCTTTCGTCTGTTCTGATGAAACTTATCAATCTTCTTGCATCGGCATAAACCCAATGTCGATGATGAAACCTTCTGTCGGTCATAAGGCATCATCGCCTAGATCGATAATGAAACCTATCCAAAATAGACCTTTTGTTTGTTCTGATGAAACTTACCAGTTCCTTTGCGTCGGCATAAATCCAATGTCGATGATGAAACCTTCTATCGGTCATAAGGCATCATCGCCTAGATCGATAATGAGACCTATCCAGAATAGACCTTTCGTCTGTTCTGATGAAACTTATCAATCTTCTTGCATCGGCATAAACCCAATGCCGATGATGAAACCTCTCGTCGGTCACAAAGCATCGTCACCTAGATCGATAATGAAACCTATCCAGAATAGACCCTCCGTCCATTCTGATGAGACTGGTCAATTTCCTTGCATTGGCATAAACCCAATGCAGATGATGAAACCTTCCGTCAGTCACAAGACATCTTTGGCTAAACTGATGATGAAACCTACCCAGAGTAGGCCTTCTGTCTACTTTGATGAAACTCACCCATCCTCCACTATCCTGAGTCCCACTGATGATAAAACCTTCTGTCGGTCACAAGGCATCATCGCTAGGATTGATAACGAAACCTACCCGGAGCAGACCTTTCATCTACTCTGATGAAGCACACCCGTTTCCTTGCATCGGCATGAACCCAATACCGATGATGAAGCTTTTTATGATCCTACAGCACTTTCGGCCGAAAGGACTTGTATTTGTGCCAATTTGGCAACTCTTGGAACCCCGGCACGCGGTGGAGCGATGCCCCCATCCTTTCCTTGAAAGGGTGGACGCTCTCTTGCGATACAAACACGGGGATGCTTCCATACAAGTTGCCAAAGTTACTGCAAGATATGACAGAATAAAGGTGTAGAGATAGGCACCGGAGACATTAAAAGAAAGATATATTCCATTGCAAAAGAGAAGATAAGGACAATTGGGGCCCTTCAAGGGGGGATGGATTACAAGAGAAAGATCAGCTAAGATCGCCTAAAGATATCTTCAAAGTCAAGAAGCCCGACATGTGGAGTCGCTCCCAGTTCACGGAGTTGCACTTCCTCCTCCTAAACACGAGCCATCTCAGTCTGTAAAGATGCGACTCGACCCTCTAGCAGTGTGATCTCCTCGATACCCTGGACTTCTACCGCCTCCAGCAATGGTATCTCAACTTCAACAACATTTAATTCAGCCCGAAGCTCTTCCCATCGTCTACGCAAGAATTGTGCGTGAGCAACTGAAGCTTCAACCTGGGCCTTGTTCCTATGAAGATCGGAGTTCAGAGACTCCAACTCTTTCTGACAGTCAGCTTTCTACAATTTAAGGGCCGTCAGCCGGTCATTCATTATCCTCTCGAGAAAATATCGATGATTCATAAACTTCAATAATAACAGCACACGCTAGGTCCATATCTCCAGGGGGCAGCCCAGCACTTGCAAGCCAACTGTTAGGCGTTCAGCCACCTCCTTCGATTGCAAACAAGTCAATGCCGGCTGAGATTCCACTACCCAACGCAACATCTCTAAATTCTGCCAGATGAAATCCTCTGATGAAGTGAAGCCCAGGGGAGTTGATGGAGCCACTTCAAAGGTGACTTCATTGTCAACAGTTGCCCACAAGCCGATGCCATCGCGCCGAGAAGCCCCATCCAGGAAGCGCACCGACTGCACACCGCGTCGGGACCTATGCCGCGCCGGGATGAAATGTGTTGAGGTCATCAACCATGCCGATTGGCTCACTCTGAGATGCTGCAACTAGGAGATTAAACCCAAAATGTAGGTCATTTAAGACCCAAGAAACTGGCATCTGTTCAAATATGCTTACAAAGTGCTGGGATTATACAAACAGAATGAAGATTCCAAGCTATGAATATGCACAATGAATAGGAACAGGCTTGAAGAAGAGTACAAAGTACGTTACAATATACACCCGCGGGTCCTGTGCCGCTCATTCTTCGCTTACGCCACTTGCGGGTGGGGGGCATTTGTTGACACCAAAAATATACAAAGATAAAAAGAAGGAGAAGTCAAAGTAAGCCAAAGGCTCTGAAGATCAGCCAAGGGTGTGACTCCTATGTCATCCCTGGAGGTTATGAGAATCAGAATGGAAAGAAGATCCGTTACACTTGACATTCTGTCCAGATGAAGCCATCATCGGCTAAGCCACTGTCTAGCACGGTTATCACTCAAGATAGTCAGGCTGAAGAAAACTACGTCAACACCCGAGCAATCATCTGCCTGCTGAGAGGGATCCTCAGTATATTCTGATACTCGTAAAATAGGACTCGCATGGCTTCACGCATACCTGTTGGTCCTGGAGGCTAAAATAGACAACATAGAAGGTCAATGAGCATTCTAAGAAGCCCACCTAACCTATAAAAAGGCCCAGTCATTCAAATGGTCTCCATCAGCACAAATTCACAAGTCAAATGGGCCCAAGCCCACTATAATGGAAGTCGCGCCGAGAAGCTGGATGCAAGCGGCACGCCGGGGCCATCACACTGGGAGAGCTTGCACCAATGGACAGAGGGGTCAGCCCTCTATAAAAACCCTGGTCTTCGACAAGGCCAAGGGGAGATTGGACTCGAAAACCATCTGAGAAAAAAAAAGAGGGGAGAACATTCTAAGCCACCTAAAAAAAAGAGAGAGCGAGAGCTGAGGAAAAGAGGAAAGGGTCTGAGGGCATGCTGAAGATTCTGAAGAAGGAGGAGAGAGTTGCAGAGATCCGTGGAGAGGAAAGCAAGGTGTGGCAGGCTTTCAAATGCCCTAAAGGGCTACATCTCGAGTCTTCCGATCTATCTTCTCCTCTGTAACTCATTCTTATGTTTATTATGCTTTTTTTCTGTTCCTCTGTAAATACTGGGCATCAGTATAGTCTGATATGTGTTCGAGGAGCATCTGTTCGTATGAATGCCCTTGAAATCTTATTTCCCCTAATGTCAAATGAATGTATTCTTCTGGAATGAAACGAAGCATGGGATTCTGAGTTTCTCTTCCCACTGGCCCTTCTGAAACTTATCGTATTTGATTGTTGTGAGGAGGGTTGTTTCTCTGGTATGCACACCTTTCTGATAATTTAAGTTTGCTTCTGCTATATCGTATAAGCATTCTTAACCTCTGATTCACGATGAGAGCCCGAGACAGTCTATCTCGTGGCTTCTCATTCATGGAGCTATGAGGGATATACCTATATTAGAGTTCCTCGATCGACGGTTTTCTCACTCCTTCTCTTAGCCTCATGATCGTGATGAAGCCTGAGACAACCTATCTCGTGGTTCTTCATCTATAAAGCTATGAGGAACATGACATAATCCTATCGCAAAGGATTCGATAAACGGTTGACGCCCCAGTAGCAACTCTGAGTGAATGTGACTGTACATACCTTGGGATCATCCCTCTGAAACACATTCCTTTTGATACCCCATGTGACCCCATTTTCGTTGCCTCCAAACTCCTGCAAACCCCAAGAACAAGGCCTCTGAAACCCCCTTGAATCAATGCCTTAAACCCCGAAAAACCTGCCTCTGAAAACCCTGAAAACCTACCTTTGAAAAACCTTGAAACCCAGCCTCAGAAGCTGCTTGGCGCCAAACTCCCTCGGCGCATGCTTCCCCCCTCGGCGCGAGAATGTCGCCAAACTCCCTCGGCCCATGCTTCCCCCCTCGGCACGAGCATTCTCGCGCCGAGAGCTGGAAGCGCGCCGAGGCTAGTTGTGCGCCGACGCCCATTCATGCCAGTCCACCCCCGCGCCGATGCCTATATATATCATAGCGCTCACGCGCCAGTCCGTTCGCGTCGAGGCCTGTGCGCCGGGAGCCTTGCATTGAGTTCAACTCTAGCCAATCCTCACCAAGCCTCATATGAATCTCTACCCTTTTGAAAGAGGCAAAGACCAGAGGTTTCACCCAAGCTACTTGGGCCAGATTAACAGGGTCACACCCTTACATTGGGTTGGCTTATGAACGATGTCCCTTTAACCCTATTAACCTACGGAGTTCTGCCACTGCATGTTCTCCGACGGCTCTCCAAGGGAATATTAACCGAACGCTATAATAATAGACATTGAACCATCGTGTTTCTATCCCCATGGGTTTTGGGCTATATGCCCATCTTTCTTTTGGCTTCCATCCCGGCACTCCGTGGATGGATGTCCTATTTCCCCTTTTGGCATAGCCCAAGATAAGGGGAGATGCTGCCGGATTTAACTTTAATCTTCGGTACGCTATGTTGGCGTCAAACCCTTTGGATTCGAGAGGCCCTATCTCCACAAGGTTTCTAGTGATCCGTTTCAGGGAATAGAACAATAAGCTCCTTCATGGGCAAGTGTCATTCGGATTAATCCGTCTCAGCTTAGCCCCGCTCCGCATCACATCGGGCATTAACATTCCCCGATCATTATGGGCTCCATCTCGCCTTTGCGTGGGTGGTACCCTATTCCCACTTGGTATGAACCAAGATCAGGGGATATGATGCTGGATTCACTCTGTGATTCATATAGATGAGACTGATAGACGGGCACAATGCCGTAATATTCTTGCTATTCCGTTATGCTTGCATGGTTCCATAATGAGTGAATATGCCTATTTCATGCCACACTCTTAATGCAATCAAACCAATCTGAAATCATCCTCTCCTGTGCTCTCGGTATATCAAATAACGAGTGGTTGAAAACCGGGTTATGCCCGAATGGAAGCCATCATTATGCGTGAGAGTGGTCCTTGAACCTAAGTTCTCTGCCCCCGTACCGGGAGACAGGCAGATGAATCATAATGAAACTATTAACCGCATGAGCACATATATATATATATATGTATCTCATATCCCGCAAATAAATTTACACATCAGTCTTATTTCATTTTTCCCTCGGGGACCCTCTTACTTTGGCGATTAATCAAGGGTTGTCCTTCTTTAGAAGGGCGTAAATAACGTCATAGCCTTTATGATATGACGGACTTTCGATCCCGACTCAGACTTCACAATCGACTGACTGGGTCAGATCGAGCGCATAATAAATTGTCACTTTAGTGACTGGCACGCCTAATAAACTAACCAAATAAACTAATAAAACAAATAAACTAAATCAATCCATACACAATCTTAAAATAATGTGTTCCTCAAGATGAAAGTTGCACAGACTTAGGATGCATCGTGCCTGAGCTTGCACGGACTTGCTTATACATCATGTTTGACTTGCACATACTTAATGTGCAAACACTGAATGCATGAACTCTTATGCACCAAGTTGCCTAAGATGTGTTGCACAGACTTTGTGTGCCCGGTGCAAGAATTGCACCGACTCATTGTGCCTAGACAACAACTAGTAGTGCATTGTCTTGGCTAATGCATGGATGACACTTGCACTGACTTGGTCGTGTGCATAAACACGGCTTGCATCGACTTTATGTATGTATGCACGGACTTAATGTGTGCGTGAGCAACCTTGCTTAGACTTAGTTCGTGCAGAAGATAAATGTTGGACAGACTTAGTGCACAGTGCAGAAGTTGCACTGACTTGATCATGTACAACGAGAAGTGTTGCACCAACTTGCTTTGCCTAGACTTAAGCATGCACGGACTTGGTCGCGTGCTGGAATAATGATTGTACTGACTTACCTAATGCATGAAAGGCACTGCAATGACTTAGTCGTGTGCAGCAACAAGAGTTGCACCGACTTGATATATGCATGCACAGACTAAGTGTAAAGATGTAAACAACATTTATATGATTATCTAACATATAAAAGTCATCAAAATACACACATCATTATGTCAATATAAAGTTGACAAAGTTAACTATGCAGTCAACGAAGTCAAACTTCATCATTGCCATCAGTCAAAACATAGTCAAAACAAATCAGCATGTGAACATTCTCCCTTATCCTTCCATCTCAGAGGAGACCCAACATTCTCCCCCTTTTTGATGATGGCAACACCAAAGGTAAATGCATTAAGAATGATGTATTTTGATGAATCATGAATCACAGTCAGATGACATGCATGCAAATGCAGACACTATGCACAGACTTTCTCCCTGAATGAATCCTTTAAGATGCTCCCCCTGAATTTTTGACTCTTCCTTAACCAAAATAATCATGGACTCTTTCTCTTACCTTCTCTCAAACACCATTACAAACTCTCCCCCTAAACGCATAGACTCTCCCCTTTATACTCACTCCCCCTTTGCCATAAGGAAGGGAAGGAAGAGAAGAAGACAATAAACTCTCCCCCTTTGCCATCAGCAAACAAGGAGGAAGGGAGATAGTGGAAGGGTAGAAGATATAGATTAGATAACATTCTATGCATTGGTTCAGAATATAAGCAAATCATGAACAACTTTTAGTCATAAGAATCAATTAGTGTGCATTCTAGAGTAAATTCAGGTTTAATAGTTATAGAAGGTGGAGTTAAATCACTGAGTTTATGAAATATGGTTATAGTGTCCGTTTATAGCAAGTAACCTAAGTCACATGACTTTACTAGACTAGGTCAAGACTATATCTTACTTATTTCAGAAACAATGAATATCAAGGAGAATGACTTGAATTTGTAATGAGGTACTAATTGATACTTCATAACATTTTGCATTAGAAGGGTTACAACATTTCTTTTTCACTTCTAATCTGAACTAAGTGAACAGACAAGTGTCATTTATGCTGTTGAGATTAGGTGTACACGTGGATTAGACGTAAGTACCCCCAGTTACTAGGCATAAACTACTATATCTGCCTCTGATCAAGAACTACCAAGATGATTTACACCTTTGACATTAAGGGTACACGTTTATCAGACGCCAGTACCCCCAGTTACTCAGTGAAACCAGCCCTATAGATTTGACCATGTGAACAGAGATAACATGAAACACCTCATGACATAAAGTCATCTCCACTTCCTTGATGGAGGGTTCAGTTTCTCAGTGCAATTCAGTCATTGCTCTGCCACTTTGTTCAATTCTTTTTCATTAAAGATTTTATTGATGCTGCCCTTATAACTTTTCAGAGTTACTTCTTCAAAAAATAATACACGTTCTGGTTTTCCCAGCCTAGACTTTACTAAGTCTGAAAAATTCAGATACTGTAAAGACCTTTTCAATGAAATCATAAGACAAAGGTTAAGAGCTATAAATATTTTCTATCACCTTACTTTCTAAAGAACAGTCTTTTGACTCTACAATCTATTAAAATTAAACCTTTAGTTCATTCAAGAAACACATGTGATTCTTAAAAGAATTGAAGTGCCTGATGCTCAAAGTAATGAACCAGTTGCAAGATTGTTAGCCAATCAGAGTGATAGAAGTAGACAATGAAGCATATGTGTAGCTCAAAAGGTTTTCAAGAAGAGACTGAATGTGAATGATGTCATGAGATAGAAATTTCTGAGGAGGAGGAGAGAATAAGAAAAATTGAACTAAGATCAGACTCAACTGCACTCCCCCTGACATCATGATGCATCGACTTAAGATGTGCAAAAAGTATACCTAGCACCGACCTTAACATCATGATACCAATAATGCACTGACTATGTATGCAAATAATGTAAAGATGCATCGACTATAACACCGGAGGACACGAGGTGCACGGACTTTACATGTGACTTAGACACAAGGTGCACTGACCTTGTATACAGAGGACTCTCAACATGCATCGACTACGTGCAAAGTTGTATTGATAGAACCTCGGTGCAGAACATGCATTGGACTTGAACGCTCACTCAATGCATCGACTATATGCGAAATATGCAACGACTTATACTCGGTGCAATACATGCATCAAATTGAATGCTCACTCAATATAATAGCATGAACTTGGTGCATAGCATGCAAATGACCCTTCAACTGTGCAAAATAATTATTCAGACATCAAAAAGTATTCATTCAGACTTCATAAGCAGCCTAACACAATATTATTCTCAAAACAGGTCAAGATAAGACTGAAATCAAGAATCATCTATAAGCTAAAATTTACATAACCCCAATTCTCTTCTCAGATATTTAAATCTTTCATTCCCAAGGGGCTTAGTAAAGATATCAGCAATTTGTCTTTCAGTTTCAACAAACTTTAACTTAATTTCATTTTTACTTACTGCATCTCTAAGAAAATGGTGTTTAGTTTCAATATGCTTAGTCCTAGAGTGGTGAACAGGATTCTTAGTTAGGCAGATAGCACTAGTGTTGTCACATAAAATTGGAATACATCCCAAATTTATCTGATAATCTGAAAGTTGGTGCTTAATCCATAGTATCTGAGCTACATAGTTTTCTGCAACGACATATTCTGCCTCTGCAGTGGATAAAGCAACAGTGTGTTGCTTCTTTGAAGCCCAAGATACTAGGCAGTCACCTAGGAATTGGCAGTAGCCACTAGTGCTTTTCCTATCTACCCGACACCCAGCATAGTCTGCATCAATGTATGCTAGAAGCTCTAGCACACACCTAGCAGGGTACCAAAGTCCAAGTTCCTGGGTGCCTGACAGATACCTAAAGATCCTTTTCATTGCACTAAAATGAGACTCCTTAGGACTAGCCTGAAATCTAGCACATAAATACACTGCAAACTATATATCAGGCCTAGATGCAGTAAGGTACAAAAGGGATCCGATCATACCTCGATACAACTTGTTATCCAGTGTTTTACCTTTGGGGTCTTCATCAAGACTTGTTGAAGTACCCATTGATGCTGCAATGTCCTTGAGGTTTTCAAATTTGAACTTCTTCAACAGGTCCATTATGTAGTTAGACTGGGTGATGAATGTTCCATCTTTGGTCTGTGTCACCTGCAGTCCAAGAAACAATTTTAGCTCACCCATTGAGCTCATCTCATATTCTTGTGTCATTAAATCAGAAAATTCCTTACACATTCTCGGGTTAGTTGAACCAAAAATAATATCATCCACATATATTTGAACTATGAGAATGTCTGGATGACATACCTTGGTAAACAACGTTTGGTCAATCTCACCTCTTGAGAATTTCTTTTCAGTAAAAAATTTGCTAAGTCTGTCATACCAAGCTCTAGGAGCTTGTTTCAAACCATGGAGAGCTTTGTTTAACTTATAAACATGACTAGGGAAATATAAACATTCAAAACCAGGAGGTTGTCTCACAAAGACATCTTCTTTTATTTCCCCATTCAAGAAAGTAGATTTCACATCCATCTGTTGGAGAGTTATTCCTAATGAACATGCATAAGCAAGTAAAATCCTAATGGCCTCCAACCTAGCTACAGGGGCAAATGACTCCTCAAAGTCAATTCCAAATTCTTGATTGTACCCCTGAGCTACAAGTCTGGCTTTATTCTTAACCACATTTCCTTGCTCGTCAGTTTTGTTTCTAAAAACCCATTTAGTCCCAATGATAGTCCCATGAATAGGAGGTGGGACTAGGTGCCACACCTTATTCTTGTCAAACTGATTCAGCTCCTCGTGCATGGCATTGATCCAATGCACATCATTTAGGGCACTGTCAATGGTCTTGGGTTCTACATGAGTAACTAATGCAAAGTTATTCAATTCATTTTGAGCTCTAACATAGCCTCTAGTCCTAGGGGGTTCATGCAAGTTACCAATGACATTATCTATAGGATGGTCTCTAAGAAATCTTACATTGATAACTTGGTTACCTTGACCTTTATTTACCTCCCCCTGAACAGTAGGCTCCTCTACATTATTTTCTTCAGGTTCTTCTTCTTGATCTGATTGGTCGGTAGAATTTCTTTCCTTCAGAATTTCTCCATCATCTTGTTTCCTGCATAGACCAATCTCTGGTTTAGTCAGGGCTTCATCAAAGACTACATGTGGAGACTCTTCAATAGTTTTGAAATTTAGATTGTACACCCTATATGCTCTAGTGGTTTCAGAATATCCCAAGAAGATTCCTGGATCACTTTTAGGTTCAAACTTGTCAAGGTCTCTTTTATCATTAACATGAATAAAACACTTACATCCAAAGACCTTGAAATGAGCAAGTGAAGGTTTCTTACTTTTTAGGATTTCATAGGGTTTTTTCTGGGTAAACGGCCTTACCATAGCTCTGTTAATTACATGGCATGCAGTATTGACTGTCTCTGCCCAAAACTTCCTTCGTAGGCCACCTTCAACTAGGAGTGTACGGGCCATCTCCACAAGAGTCATGTTCCTCCTCTCCACTACTCCATTTTGCTCTGGTGTTCTTGGGGAGGAGAACCGATGAGATATGCCATTGGCCCTGCACAAATCATCAAATTGTGAGTTTTCAAACTCACCTCCATGATCAGATAAAATATTTTCAATTAAATTTCTATTTTTCTATTTTATTCTCAAATAGAACTCCTGAAATTCTGTGAATGCATCATTTTTATGAGTAAGGAAAAATACCCAAGTAAACCTAGAGAAGTCATCAACAAGTACATATCCATATCTCCTACCTGATAAACTGACTGACCTTGTAGGTCCAAAGAGATCCATATGAATCAGCTCATAAGGTTTGGAAGACATATTTTCAGTTCTAGATTTGAATGACTTCCTAGTCTACTTGGGCTGTGTACATGCATTGCAGATTTTATTTTCCTTTTTGAATGAAATTTCAGGGAGTCCTCTAACAATGCCATGTTTATTCAGTTTATGCAAAATAGTATAACTAGCATGTCCTAATCTACGATGCCACAAAAATGCCAAATCATCTTTATTAGTAGTGAGGCAGAGATTAGAATGAGCAATATCATCTAGATCTACTAAACATATGTTATTCACTCTTTTTCCTAAAAATTTAACTACATCTGAGTCAGGTTCAAAGATTTTGCAATTATGAGCATCAAATACTACCTTGTGTCCTTTATCACAGAGCTGGCTGATACTAAGTAAATTATATGCAAGACCATCGACCAGCAGGACTTCCTCTATACAGCAGGTAGTACACTTACCTACCATACCTCACCCGATGATTTTACCCTTTGTATTTCCTCCTAAGGTGACAAGGCCTCCATTCTTCTCAGTCAGCATGCAAAATTTAGCCTTGTCTCTTGTCATATACCTAGAGCAGCCACTATCCAGGTACCACATGTTGTGCTTGGCTGCCATGCATACCTGCAATCACAATCATGGAGAGAAGTTTGGAACCCAAAAATGTTTGGGCTCCAGAGCAGATGAAGAGCTATTCAAACAGGACAACAAGTTGTTAGATCCATCAAAGTATGGGGGCTTGGTGGTGGAGTGTCCCTCAGTCGTCATCCCTTTTGCTTCCATGGCTGTTGACTCTTCAGGACGTTGATCCCTGCAGAAGAGTTAGGCTCTGATACCAACTGATAAGTCCAAGACGTGATCTAGAGGGGGGTGAATAGATCAGTCACCCAATTAAAATTTCTAGCTACAGCAGAGACTAGTGCGGAATAAAATTGAACTGCTGTAGGACGGTTGAAGAACACTCAGTCGCAACCAGACAGAAACAGATCTAGATGATTGGCACTCGAGCGGTCCTAAGCATTCATCTACTGAACGATGAAATGAAACCAAGACAGACACAACCCACAGATCAATCACACAGTAGATGAAAGAATTTTAGGTGGATCAACCTCAACCCAAAGGTCTACGTCCACCCCACACTCAAATCTGAGTGCGGCTTCACTGCTGACTCACAGCTTTCCGCTGATCCACAACTTTGGGGACAAATCCCTACAATCCGCTGAGCTTCACAGCTTACTGTCCAGAGGAATCTACCTCTGCTCCGCTGAGACTTACAGCTTGACCTGTCCAGAGGTATCCACCTCTGCTCCGCTGAGGCTTATAGCTTAACCTCTGCTGACACACAGCTTGTACAAGAGTTTTGAAAATGAAAAGAAACAAGACAAGGAATCAAAACCCACGAAGGGAATGTAGCTCAATAATGAGCAAGATCAGTTCCGATTCTGAACCTAAAAACTGATACACTAAACTCTCTCAGACTCTCAAAGCCTTTTGATGTGACACCACCTTGGGGTGATAGTCACAAGACCGAATGCCCTTGGACCTACAATTGCAAGTAAGTATCTTTGAACCGCGGACTTACTCTAGCGAACTCACTCGCATGGGGCACACTAGTGCCCGTAGGCGACTCGGCGATGATGGAGAGGGTCCGAGGCGGGACCTTGATGCTCCAATGGTTGGCTAGCTTGGGCAAAACCCCAAATGGGCCAGGGATGCCCAACTCACGGGCGGCCAGCACACCAAGGGTGTGGGATGTAGGGGATCACTCACAACTCACCCGCGGTGATCACTCACATCAATGGCAATTATGAGCCGAGCTCTCACTCTCCGTCCGACGAAGCAATAACGATAATACTATGCTAAGCAAATAATTTAAACTAGCCAAGAGGGGGACGGAGGCTCACCTAGTCGGCGTAAAGACGCCGACCCCGGCCGGAGACGGGACCGAGCGGGGAGGCGAGAGTATGCACCCGCACGCCGCGTCGATGAAGCTTCAAACCTACGACTTGAATTATTACATGAACTACGCCCCTTGCAAGGGGGGGATCTCGGGGTGGGGGTTAAGTTATTACAGTCAAAACTACCTCCACGCAGGGAGGGGCCTTTAGCTGGCCAAGCTAGGGAAGGGGAGAACCGACCTAGGAACTAATTGATAGAACGCCGACGGTTCTATCCACCCTCTGGAACAGGGGATAGGCAGTCGAAGATGATGCCGCTGCGGCTGCTCCTGATTTTTTTTGGTGATGAGAGCAGCTGGAAAATCTTTGTAGGAGACCCAGGAAGTTGTCCAATGTTTTTCAGAATTTCAGCTAGTCGGTGCTGGTTGGGGCAGAGGCACGAACAGGGAGGTAGAACTCTGACTGTGTCTACTTCAGGAACACAACATCAGGAAGATGAAGACTCCACGGACGCTTCAGAGCTCGGAATTAGGTGGGGCTCAAGTCAACGGATTCATTGTCGACTCTTCTTTGAAACGTGACCCACGGGAATGCCAGAAGTCGTTGGAGTAGACCTGAGCAGCCCGATCAGTGAACAGGTGTCTGTTCAGTTCCGGAGTGGACAAAGCAGCACACTTGAGGGAGAAAATTGAGAAAGTGCTGCTCCGGAGGTCGATTGAGGCGCCGCTTCTTGGATATGGAAGGTGACTCGTTGTAGAAGATCTCGGCCAAATGGCGCTTCAAGAAGCGGAGGGATGTGACGGTGAGAACTTCTAGAAGTGGCCTCAGGTTGCTGATTGGATCTGTCTTGCGCAGTCGGAGAAGAACGGCTCCCTTGGGCGACCACGAGCTCAGAAAGGGATGGGACCACCGCCGTTGCGAAGTAGACTGGACAAAGATTCCACCGGTATATGGTATGCCCTCTGAACCTTCTAGGTGAAGATGTGACACCCTCTGCAATTGGGTTCTCCTCTACTGCCTGTGAACTGAGAACTGTAGGTTGAAGATGATGGGGGGAAATGGGGTATATGGGAGGGGAAATGGGGGTGGATGAGTGTGGGGAGAACCCTGGCTGTGAGGGGGTCTAGGAGGGGGTGTTCCAAGGTGTGGGAGGGGAAGAATGGGGTCCAGAAGGGGGTCTAACAGGTGGGGGGAGGAGGAGCTGCGAATTTGGGATGGGTGGGAGAGAGGGAAGGAGAATTCTCTCTCCAAGGTTTGAAAATTGACTAATGGGTGGCTAATGGGGCTTTGGGGATGAGAATGGTTGTGTTGGGGAAGGGAAGGGGTGCTTGGGAAGTGGGGAATTCTTCCTTGGGAGATGAGAGGGTGCTTAGGGAAGGGGATTGGGTAGTTGGTGGTTGGGTGGTGGAGTATGGATTGGTGGAGGGTGGAGTAATGAGGGTTGGGGTAGTTGGGAGGATGAGTAATGAGGGGAGAGGAAGGGTTGATGATGTGGAGGAGAGAGAGGGAGGGGAGGAGAGAGAAAGGGGTGCCCCCTCCTCTTGGAGAGAGAGAGAGAAGAGAGAGGGGAATCCACCCCTTAGAGAGAGAGAGAGAGATTTGGAGAATCCACTCCAATAAGACACTAAAACTCACTTGATTTAAATTGATCATAAAAGGTTGTTACATATGAGAGGAGTGGGGGCCTATTTATAGGCTCACATAATTTCATGGACTAAAATGACCTTGAACAAACTAACTAATGACTAGCCTATCCAGGTGGTGGGCGCCCATGGGCCAAGCCCATCTTTTGGTCCCATTTGGCCACTCAAACCAACCTAATGACTCATGGACTTAGGTAGATAACCCACTAACCTAGGTACATGACTCAAATAAAGGGAAAATTACATAGTTTATGACTCAAAGAAAATATGAAAATTACATGGATAAACTCAGAAAAATGTGAAGAACATAATGACGCATGTCGTCGATCCATTTGAGCCTTGAAAAAAAGTGGAGGGACAAGGGATGCCCCCATCATACACCCGGGGTGGGGAGAACTCGACCTCGTCGAGTTTGGGTCCACCGGGGAAGTGGTACATCAATGCAGCTCCAGGCGAGCCACGATCTCCGAACTCAACCCGCGTTCATAGCCGGGGAATGGTGCTTCAGCTTTTCAAAGTGGCTCGGACACACCCTCATGCTGGCAATGAGATCTTGCTTGCCTAGTATTGCCGCCGTGTGCTCACATCGGGCTCTTAGGCTAATTTGTGGTGGCACTCTGAGGGTGTCTCTCACAAGGATAGGTGTAAGCTCAAGGCACTCACTAGGATCCACCGCGGTGCCCTTAGAGGGTGCCGGATCTGCCACGTGGGAAGTGGGGTGAATCCCAAAACCCATTAGAAAGTTCAACCCATAAGCTAGTTTGCCAAAGCTACTCAGAACTTGGGAAGGTCCAAGTCCTCGTGCCCTCAAATTGGAGGTGACCCTAGGGTAGAGCCACTCCAAAGTCATCATCGTCAGGTTGCCAACTTGGAATTCCGAGTGGCGTTCATGAGTTTTTGCCCGCTTCTTGTAAATCTCACCGCTTGTTGCTTGATACTTGCTTGGATGCATATGCCATGTACTATGATGCGGTGTGAGTGGACAATGTGTGGTATGCAAAGGTGGTCCAGGACAACTGCATATAGACATATCGTGCATTGATGTTATGAAGACTTTGAATGATTTGGGAGGACCGGGGCATCCATAGGTGTCCCTCTCATGCGTAGGTGTGATAAGTGCCGGAGGACCCGGACATCCATGAATACTCCTAATATGCTTAAGACTCATGATGAATGAAGGTGGATCATTACATCCGAATATGGATCACTCATGCTTCCTACTTGACATGTGGGTGATATGAATGAATGGACCCGACTTATGAATCATGTCAAGTGGTGCGGTATGCCAAGGCACATGTATTCCTATCCTAGAGATGACTTCCATGTGTATGGGTGTGGGGTGGCCCTTGAGCTTCCACTCATATGGATCAAAGGGATCTAAGAAGGGAAACATCATGGAATGGGGCAATTCATCAATCCCAAGGTGTATGTTGCCTAAGGTCAAGGCTCTCATGGTGTAACCCAATTCTAGGAAGGGAGGGGTTTTGCCCAACATGGTGGGTGGGATAGGGTAAGGTGAGTGGTGAGTAAGGTGGGTGGGTCACATGGGAAACTAGACTCCCATAGGAAGGGATCAAAGGGATCATGATAAGGGTTACCTAGAGAGAGATACTCCATGTCCTCAAGGTCCTCACAAGGTGGTGAATCATCCTCTTCTAGTGAAATGGTTTGGCCGGTGTATGGGGTGGGTTGGTTGGTCAAGGTTCTAGGAATCACAATGGTAGGGGAGTGGACCGGGATGGGCTCTTCCACCATAGGGAGAAGGAAAAGGAGGTCGCTAGTGTAGCTACCAATAGTGCAAACCGGGATGATAGACCCGATACATGGGTGGATGAGGTCAAGGCTCTTGGGTCGGTCCGCCCCTAAAGTCAACAAACAAGTCAAGTCTAATTGCCACTCTAGACCCTTGAGGAGATCATCCCAACCCTCTACCTCATAGTAGGATTGGATCGTAGTGTGAAAGGAGGGGAGGGCCACAATTTGGGATTGATGTCCCATAGGTGAGAGGTGTGGGGGTGAACTAGGGACGGGGGGCCTTGCTTGAGCCATTGGAGTATGGACTCATTCACGGTGAGGGTGTGTGGCTCTTGAGGATCCGGACTAGGGGAGGTGGGTGGAAGTGGAGATTCTTGGATTTCCTTTATGGTGGGTTGCAGATCCGGACTAGCATCCAATTCCGTGTGGGTGGGTGTGTGGGTCTCAACTTCTAATGATAATGGGGTGGGTAGGTCTAGTGCGGGGAAATTGGTGATAGTCGATGCGTGGTGCACCCGAGGTGGTGAACAAGCATGGGCTTGGGTTGGGATTGGTAAGGGAAGTAGTGAAGATCTAGGTTGGGGTTGGGTTGGGGTAGGAAGTGGAAGATGGGTGGGTTGAGGGCGTTTGGGAAGATTATTCTTGGAAGGAGTGTCCTTGTTGGGGGACGATGGAGGGGTAATGGTGGCCGGGGTGGGAGAGGTTTCAACCACTAGGGGTATGGGAAGATGTTTCCTCGTGGGGCATTGTCCGGCGATGTGCCCCAATTGGTGGCACCTATAACATTCCGGCTCGCACTTACCCGAGGTTATTTCACTCACTTCTATCTCCATAGGACCTTTTCCTTTTTGAGTAGGGGTAAGGTGAGGGGTGGAGGTGGAGGTGGGGGCCAAAGGGCCTTGAGTAAGGTGGGTTGTGGAATTGGATTTTGGTTGCATTGTGGGGAATTGGGGAATTGGAGTCTTGGGTTGGCCGGGTGGGGATGGTGGAATTGAAGTGCTCCTTGGGCTTTGGTGATTCGAGTAGGAAGGAGACACATATCTAGCCCTAAGTTGTTCTTTCATGTTTCCCCAAGTGGTGATGGGATCTTCCCTTCTAATTATCCTTGGCCCAAAAATTTGTAGCCAATAGGTTTGAGCCCGTTTGGTAAGTTGTGATTTGGCACATCGGACTTTCTCATCCTCAGACATGGGATACCAAGTGAAGTAATGGTCCATTGAGACTTCCCAATCTAAATAGTCAATAGGATGAGTTCCATCAAAGATGGGAGGTGGGGGAGGAGCCCTACTATCATCCGCCCTTGGGGCGGGCCCATTTTCTCTTAGTTGGTCGAGTCGACCCGATAGGTTATCAAGCCGCTCATTAGCATAGGTCAAGGCTTTCATGAGGTAGTTGACATGGCCAGGGAGGTCATGTGTGTTAGTGGTAGGCATCCCTTAGGGGTTTGGACTCATGGAGAGGGCCGATGGGTAAGGTCGGTAAGAGGTGGCCATGCTAGTGGACAAAAGAGATGCAACCAAGGACTCTAAATGTAAAAACACGCCTTAGGACCAACTTGATAGAGACAAGTTGTGAACTTACACTGATACCACTTGTTGTGACACCACCTTAGGGTGATAGTCACAAGACCGAATGCCCTTGGACCTACAATTGCAAGCAAGTATCTTTGAATGGCGGACTTACTATAGTGAACTCACTCGCGTGGCGCACACTAGTGCCCGTAGGTGACTCGGCGATGATGGAGAGGGTTCGAGGCGGGACCTTGATGCTCCAATGGTTGGCTAGCTTGGGGAGAACCCCAAATGGGCCAGGGATGCCCAACTCACGGGCGGCCAGCACACCAAGGGTGTGGGATGTAGGGGATCACTCACAACTCGCCTGCGGTGATCACTCACATCAATGGCAATTATGGGCCGAGCTCTCACTCTCCGTCCGACGAAGCAATAATGATAATACTATGCTAAGCAAGGAATTTAAACCAGCCAAGAGGGCGACTGAGGCTCACCTAGTCGGCGTGAAGACGCTGACCCCGGCCGGAGACGGGGGCGAGCGGGGAGGCGAGGGTATGCACCCGCACGTCGCGTCGATGAAGCTTCAAACCTACGACTTGAATTATTACATGAACTACGCCCCTTGCAAGGGGAAGGATCTCAGGGTGGGGGTTAAGTTATTACAGTCAAAACTACCTCCACATAGGGAGGGGCCTTCAGCCGACCAAGCTAGGGAAGGGGAGAACCGACCTAGGAACTAATTGATAGAACGCTGACGGTTCTGTCCACCCTCTAGAATAGGGGACAGGCAGTTGAAGATGATGCCGCTGTGGCTGCTCCCAAATTTTTTTGGTGATGAGACCAGCTAGAAAATCTTCGTAGGAGACCCAGGAAGTCGTCCAAATTTTGTCAGAATTTCAGCAAGTCGGTGCTGGTCGGGGCAGAGGCACGAACAGGGAGGACGCTTCAGAGCTCGGAATTAGGCGGGGCTGGAGTCGACGGATTCGTTGTCAAGTCTTCTTCGAAACGTGACCCACGGGAATGCCAGAAGTCGTTGGAGTAGACCTGAGCAGCCCGATCAGTGAACAGGTGTCTGTTTAGTCCCGGAGTGGACAGAGCAGCACACCTGAGGGAGAAAATTGAGAAAGTGCTGCTCCGGAGGTCGATCAAGGCGCCACTTCTTGGATATGGAAGGTGACTCGTTGTAGAAGCTCTCGGCCAAGTGGCGCTTCAAGAAGCGGAGGGATGTGACCGTGAGAACTTCTGGAAGTGGCCTTAGGTTGCTGATTGGATCTGTCTTGCGCACTCGGAGAAGAACGGCTCCTTTGGGCGACCACGAGCTCAGAAAGGGATGGAACCACCCCCGTTGCGAAGTAGACTGGACGATGATTCCACCGACATATGGTATGCCTTCTGAAGCTTCCAGGTGAAGATGTGACAGCCTCTACAATTGGGCGCTCCTCTACTGCCTGCGAACTGAGAACTGTAGGTTGAAGATGATGGGGGGAAATGGGGTATATGGGAGGGGAAATGGGGGTGGATGAGTGTTGGAAGAACCCTGGCTATGAGGGGGTCTAGGAGGGGGTTTTCCAAGGTGTGGGAGGGGAAGAAGGGGGTCTAGAAGGGGGTCTAACAGGTGGTGTGAGGAGGAGCTGCGAATTTGGAATGGGTGGGAGAGAGGGAAGGAGAATTCTCTCTCCAAGGTTTGAAAATTGACTAATAGGGTGGCTAATGGGGCTTTGGGGATGAGAATGGTTGTGTTGAGGAAGGGAAGGGGTGCTTGGGAAGTGGGGAATTCTCCCTTGGGAGATGAGAGGGTGCTTAGGGAAGGGGATTGGGTAGTTGGTGGTTGGGTGGTGGAGTATGGATTGGTGGAGGGTCTCTTGAGACTAGGGGTGGAGTAATGAGGGTTGGGGTAGTTGGGAGGATGACTAATGAGGGGAGAGGAAGGGTTGATGATGTGGAGGAGAGAGGAGGAGGGGAGGAGAGAGAAAGGGGTGCCCCCTCCTCTTGGAGAGAGAGAGAAGAGAGAGAGAAAGAGAGTGGGGAATCCACCCCTTAGAGAGAGAGAGAGGGATTTGGGGAATCCACTCTAATAAGACACTACAACTCACTTGATTTAAATTGATCATGAAAGGTTGTTATATATGAGAGGAGTGGGGGCCTATTTATAGGCTCACACAATTTCATGGACAAAAATGACCTTGAACAAACTAACTAATGACTAGCCTATCCAGGTGGGGGGCGCCCATGGGCCAAGCCCATCTTTTGGGCCCATTTGGCTACTCAAACCAACCTAATGACTCATGGACTTAGACAGATAACTCACTAACCTAGGTACATGACTCAAATAAAGGGAAAATTACATAGTTTATGACTCAAAGAAAATATGAAAATTACATGGATAGACTCAGAAAAATGTGAAGAACATAATGACACATGTCGTCGATCCATTTGAGCTTCGAAAAAAAGTGGAGGGGCAAGGGATGCCCCCATCACTCTTGCTCTCAAACTCTCTTCTCAGATCTGCTGCTCTCTCTCCTTCTTTCAAATCTGCTTTCACTCTTCTTCTTTCTAGATCGTGCTAGCTCTCGCTCTCTCTGCTTCAATTCTCAATATCATGATCTATCTACACTTGAAGGAGAATCTCCTTATTTATATGAAGCAGCAGTGAGATAGGGCGTGTGCTCGCCACAATTCCTGCCCTAAAGCCTTATCCAGATCTGGAGTTGTTTGGCCACGTGGCAGCATCCCAGCTTGACTACTTTTCACGTGTCATCATCTTGGCACCTCCTTCATTCTTGGATCACGTGCCATTCTTAAACTCCTTGAGCAAATATCCTATCAAAGTCAAACTTAGCATCAGTTTGAAATAATCTGACAGATAGTAAAGAGATGTACATAGTTGATAGAGCTTTGAACTGAATGTGCACAGACTCGATATAGCATGTAAAAACACATGCACGGAGTCAAGTGTTCACACATAAGCATGTGCACTGACTTGATATTACTCTAAGACCAAAAGTGCACAGACTTGATGTGTGCACAATGCAGACTATACACTGACTAACTTGTGCCATTACCAATGTTGCACAACGTAGTTCATGCAATAGATGAAAGTTGCACAGACTTAGGATGCATCGTGCCTGAGCTTGCACGGACTTGTTTATACAACATGTTTGACTTGCACAGACTTAATGTGCAAACACTGAATGCATGAACTCTTATGCACCTGGTTGCCTAAGATGTGTTGCACAGACTTTGTGTGCCCGGTGCAAGAATTGCACCGACTCATTGTGCCTAGACAACAACTACCAGTCCATCATCTTGGCTAATGCATGGATGACACTTGCACTGACTTGATCATGTGCATAAACACGGCTTGCATCGACTTTATGTATGTATGCATGGACTTAATGTGTGCATGAGCAACCTTGCTTAGACTTAGTTTGTGCAGAAGATAAATGTTGCACTGACTTAGTGCACGGTGCAGAAGTTGCACTGACTTGATCACGTACAACGAGAAGTGTTGCACCGACTTGCTTTACCAAGACTTAAGCATGCACGGACTTGGTCGCGTGCGGGAATAATGATTGCACTGACTTACCTAATGCATGAAAGTCACTACAACGACTTAGTCGTGTGCAGCAACAAGAGTTGCACCGACTTGATATATGCATGCACAGACTAAGTGTAAAGATGCAAACAACATTTATATGATTATATGACATATAAAAGTCTTCAAAATACACACATCATTATGTGAATATAAAGTTGAAAAAGTTAACTATGCAGTCAACGAAGTCAAACTTCATCGTCGCCATCAATCAAAACACAGTCAAAACAAATCAGCATGTGAACATTCTCCATTATCCTTCCATCTCAGAGGAGACCCAACACAGAACCCAGCCGAGCTTCCTCCCCCTTGGTGATCTTCACGTGAGCGCGGGCTTCACCCTCCCTCACATGGCAAACGGCCCCTCCATGCCAGCCACACTCGGGCCCCCTTCACCCACCGCCATGCTCACCGTCTCACTCTCTCTCTCTCTAACATCATCGTCGCCCCCATTCTCTCTCCTTTCACTCTCTAACCTGCTACCCACTCCACAGCTTTCTCACCGTAGTCTCCATTGCTCACACTGCACACACTACCCTACCTCTCTAACCCATGTCCACCGTCGCGGCCATGCACATGCACACACCTTACACACCCCATCTCATACACATGGCCATGCATAACGCCAAGCGACCCCATGCACTCCCCAAGTTGCCGCCCCCACTATTGTCATTCCCTTCACTATCTTCTCCCACACCATGCACATGCACATGGCCAAGGGGCCATGCTCACCCACCGCCATGCACACCTCACCGCCCTCCATCTCTCTCCTTCTCTGCTCACTCTCCCCATGCACACCACAGCCAACCTATCCCGTCTCTCTCTCACACTTGTAGTCATGCACGTAGCGCCCACTGCTGGCAATCCACACCACCGCATCTCACCCTCTCTCTCTTTCTCACTCCTCTTCCCATGCATACACTTCACACACCCCTGTACACTCTCACCGTCACCCTCTCCATCCCACTTCTCTCTTAACCATCTCACCCACTCTCTCTCCACCTTTCTCTCCCACATGGCCATCCCCATGCACGTAGTACCCCATGCATGGCCACCTTTCACTGCACACATCACCGTCTCACACCCTCTTTCAACACCTCCACACACTCACCACCACTCCCACCTCTCTCTCACCTTCCCATGCAACCCATCTACCTCACTTACCATGCACCAACATAGCCAAGGGCCCATGCACATCTAACCTACAGCTTTGCCTCCTCCCCATAGCCTCTCCCCACCACAACTACCATCTCCCATGCAAACCACCGCCGCTCTCCTTTCCCTCTCTAACCCACCCACCGTGGCGGTCCTCATCTCTCTACTTCTCTCTCTACCCTACTCCCTCCTCTTCCCATGCAAAACTCCCCCTCCATCGCATCTCCTCACCGTGACCCACCACTCTCTCCACCCACTCAACACACAAGTCACCCTCCCATGCACTCACTCATGTTCTATTCACACACACGTGCACATAGTACCCCATGCATGGCCCCCTTTCACTGATCTCCCACATCCAACCGCCCCCTTCACACCACCGCCTCTGCCATGCACACGCATGCACGAGCCCCACCGACACCACCATTAGTTGGTGACTGTTCTCCACGGCGGGTCCCCTCCGCCATCGCCCATATGCCCCCGTGTCTCGTGGCTGGATGCCTCCTCACATGGCCGAAGGCCCATGCGAGCACCCCTTCATGCGATGGACGGCTGATAAAGAGGAGAAGGAGAAAGAGATGTGATGCGGGATGGAAATGCGAACCTAGGACTCTGGCTCGTAACTCGTCCCTAGCGAGGGAAATGCGGGATCTGCGCGGTTGAGAAACCGGCAATGAGCTAGGGTGGTCAACTCTCTCTCGAACCCAGATCGGGTTACGGGATGGGTCACGCACTCTCTCGCAGCGGTGATAAAATATATCAAGCTAATTAACCTATCACTTGCAGCGGCATATGAAAATATACGAACTGAGCAAAAGGTAAAGAGAGGAGTGGACGCGATACCTCCATGCACCGGGCGTGGGGAAGATGACCCCGGTCGAACTTCATACTCCCGGAACAGTAAATAATTAAATTACAGTAATGAATATTACTGCCCACTCCACGCAGGGAGGTAAAGGGCTACAATGGTGACCCAGGAGTAACGGGCTCGGGTTGACGGGCAGTGTTTTGGGCAGCTCCAACGGTAGCGCGTGCCAACGAACGTGAGGCCCACGTCCTTGTTAGAGGGCCGAACGGGCCGAGAGTGGTACCGTTACGGTGGGGACTCTTGGAGGGACGACCCCTAGGCAGGGATCGTGCTGGTTTGCCTTGTGGAAGGCGAGATGGCCCGGTTGGGGGCGTTGCGGCTTGCTGTCCACGGACCTGTGCTGTTGTCACAACACTGCGTGACCTAGTGAGAATAATTGTTGCGATCAGCACGGAGGTCGAATCGACGTGAAATTGGCGCCGTTGCGAAGCTAACTCGGAGATCTTCAACCCTCTATTGTTACAAGAATTTTCCTATATCTGTATTTGCCAAGGCTGAATTTAGAACAGGCTGGCTCACAGAACCAGATCAGACTGGGCAGAAAGTCGATCTACCTGAGAACTCAATTTGACCAATGATCAAACGGTGGAGTTTGGATTTGAAATTTTTATGGATGATAGATGGGAAGGTAAGGAACACGTGGATAATTTTTGTGTAATTTTTAGAGGTGGTTTGAATGGAGAAATGGAATTTTTGGTGGAGGTGGTCGGATATGGACTGCACAGGACAGAACAGATTTTGGGAAAATGTAGTGATTTTTTGGGTGGGAAAGAAAATTTCTAAAATCACAAAACAAATTGGGGACGAAGGCTTTGGTAGACAGAACTCGCAGTTCAAATTTCAGCTCAATCTGAAATCGGAAAGGGGGTGAAAGGGGCAAAGAGGTAGCTTGTTGGCTGGTAGATCTGCACAGAAACAGAATCTGTAGATCCGGGGGAATAAATGGTAAAGGAAGGTAAACAAATGAGGAAAAATATGAATGTTTTTGTGGAGGCTGGGGTGTGTTAGTGTTGGTGTGCTACATGCCAATTTAGGGTCGGGTAGACCCGATATATGTACGATCTTGTTCATTATTGATAAAGTGGTGTTTGAGCGTAAATATGCGATTGTGTTACTTTACGTTGTCCCTACGATATGTGGTTGTAAAGTCAACTCGAGATGGGATCTCGATTATGAGACTGACTTTACATGAACACATACCTTAAACTGTTCCTGGTTAGAGGGTAATCACTCGGGGACTTTGATTACCTATTAAACCAGTACACATGATGTGTCAGTGACCAGTCTCATGGTCATTGGTATGGGGCACCAACACATATGTGTAGGTGTATGTCCTTGGAGGATGTGCACTGAACTGATCCGCTATTGGATCTTTAGATGGTTGATTATACCTAATGTCAACTAAAGATCCAACGGTCACAGTAGCATCGTTGGTCCTTTGACCTGAGACATTGATCGGATCTTACACGAGGATTGGAATGGTTTAATTACTTAGCTAAGTGACTTTAACCATAAGTCATGAGTTGCCGAGTCATTAACCACTCCAGGAGACGTGTGAAGATCATCAATGGTCAAGAGGGGATCTCTCACTGTCGGGTATATATCAGACAGTTAATGGGTCATGACATTGACGCTCCGTTAAATCCCTGGCCAGGGTCGTGTGAGTTCGTTTAGAATGGACGTCATACACTTTAAGGGGGTCATAGTCAAATGGCACGATCATGGGGTTTGACAGAAACCATACCCTCGATCGTACCAGACTCATAGAATGAGCGAGGGATTATATCGATGCGGTAACTGTGGACTTACAGGTACCAGACAGGCTGGTTTAAACCCGGCGTCCTCTAGGATCACGCGGATTTGCTTGACCCAACATGATCGAAAGGTTCGGAATAAATTAAACTATTATTCGGCTCTTGCAGAAGCGAAGAATATGTTTAATTTACTTCTAATTGGAAATTAGAAGTTAATGGGCCTTAAACTAGAGTGACTATGGGCCTAGAGGATCACACACAATAGATTCTTGGGTGACGGATTATTGTTATATAAGTGTATGTATTAATTCCTTTTAATTCCTTTTGGAAAGGAGTGTAAATGGAGCTTAATACATATGTATAATAATAGATAGGACATATATACAGTTTCGGTCTTTTGGAATCCTTTTCTAAAAAGCCTAAATTCTATATATAGATACTACGTGAAGCTCATTCGAGCTTCTTCTTTCCTTCCCTTAAGCTAACCAAGCATTAAGCTTAAGGGAGAGGATTAGTCTCCCCCTTTCTCTCTCTTGCTCTCTCTCTCTCTAGGAGGTGATAGAGTCGGGGATAGTCGTGCCGGGGAGGTACCGTCGCTGCGCAAGGGTCCGTGTGGATCGTCTCTAGAGGCCGTACTGTTGTACTGCTCAGTTTTTCTACATCGGGCTTAGCGGACAGCGTCGTTCCGCGTAAGGTGAAACACGCAACCCGTAATTAGGGTATTAGAAACACCGATTAGAGCACAGATTAAGTTTTCCACAACATCGGGATCGGGCAAATGAATTTTTGTTATCCGCTGCGTAGCCCGTAGGTGCTGTGCGAAATTTTAGATATGGTATTAGAGTCAGGTTTGCGCTCTGGTCGGTGTTTTTATTGTCGTTAAGAACCGTATTTTAGAGGCATTAAATACTTCAATTATTATTTGTAGAAAGAGATTTGGACATCTCTATCCTAGATGCTGGGCATCCAAACAGTAATTTTTTTTAAAAAATAATAATAATAAAATTTTGAACCCGCTGGGCGCACTGCACGCAGTGCGCCGGCGGGCGCACCCGCGTGGGCGTGCGCTGCCCACGCGGGGCGTCCGCAGGCGACGCCCGCCCGCGGGCGGCCGCAATGCGGGGCGCCCGCCGCGGGCGGTCAACGCCCGCGCGCGCGGGGTTGACCCGCATAAATTAAAAAAAATTTGTTTATTTTTTTAAAAAATTAATTTTAACCCTTTTAATTTACTGTGCTTTAGTAACATTAATATATATTAGATATATATATATGAAAATGCACAGTAAATTAAATAGAATTTTATCTAGTAGGTTAATTGTATTATCTCGATGGTAAATGTAAAAAGTTAATTTTTATTTAACCGTGTTGAATTTACCGAGATGAGATAATTACTATTTACCTTGAGATAAAATAGTAATAATTGAAGTTACTTTAGTAAAATTTAAGTTTTTGAATTTTTAATTATTAGATAATTAGAAAATTCAAATTTTGAATTTTATTGAAGTTAAATGTGGAAATTTTAATTATTTGAATTTTAATTATTAGATAATTATTAAATTCAAATTTTCAATTTTAGAAAATTACTAATGGAGGATAATTACATTATTTTCAATTTATTTTCAAACAAAATTATTGGATAATTCGTTTGAATTTAAATTTAAATTATTGGAATGTTTAAATTTTGAATTTAAATTTGATTATTGGATAATTAAATTTAAATTTAATTTTAATTAATTATCTTAATTAGATGCCCCTGTAGAAAATGATGGTTCTTTACGTGCTTTACTTTATTTACCTGGTATTGGCCTGCTTGTGTGTTTAATTTTACTTAATCATGCTTTGATTTTTAAAATTAAACAAAGCTATCCTATTTTTGTTTGCACATCCCATTTTTAAATTCAAAAAGTAAGGATTATTTTTAGAAAATAACCCTTGATTGAGTTTATTTGAATGGGTTGGCAAGTGATCATGGACTTGGATTAATGTAATTAATTGGGGTCTGCGAACCTCCTTTCTCTCTCTGTTAAAATTCCAATGTACTTCTATCTTCCTCTGTTGTTGTACTCGCCCTAAGGGCTGCTGGAATTTGAGTCACATGTAATTTAATTTTTTCGGCCTGCGTGCCGTGTTAAAGTTGTAATTAATGCGGCGTCGGAGTTTGAAAGCGTGGAGCACACCCGACGAGGATGATCCAGCTGCTTCGGAAGCGGGCCGGATGTCTTAGTTACATTAGGGTTAAAGTCCATGATCACTTGCGTTTATTTTTGCATTGGATGCATTTATTTTGTGCAAACTACTAGGTACGGTAAATATATTGGATATATTTATATTACCACCTAGGGTGAGATCAAGATAAAATTAAATTCCCTCGCGTTTAAATTTTAGATCTAGTAAGCGTGGCTCTAGGAGTCGTCGTGGCCCTCCATCATTATGGAGTGAATGAACGTCTTCATTTCATGGATTTGTTGTGCTTTCCACAAGGTCCATGAGTTTGGGGACGGGATTAAACTCCAAGGCTCGGCCTCAATGAGGTGAAGAATTGAACTCGGCTTTGTTGTGCTTTCCACAAGGGTCGAGTCATGAACTCATTGCTATGTTGTAATGATGGTTAGATCTAATCGAGAATATCATTTGTTGTGCTTTCCCCAAGGGGATGATTTCTCGGGGGCCGAATATCGGATATTGCATTAGATGCAAGTGCTTGTTGACTGCACTTGAGATGGTGTATGGCTTGTTGTGCTTTCCATAAGGTCGTACATCAGTCTCATTGGGATTCCGACCCACTAGGTTGATCTCGTTGATCTCCCGTTCTATATATTGAGGGTTATATAGTTCGATCGAAAAATAGTGGGACTAACTAAGATAGAAAACCACATCTAAGTTAGAATTTGAACACATGCTAAGTTATCTTTTATTTCTTATCCAGATTACAATGTCGTCGTCCAACCCCCTCCGCGGCATCTTGGATGCAAACCGCTTAACTGGACCGAACTACTCGGATTGGCTGCGTAATCTACGCATAGTCCTTACCGCCGAAAAGATTGCGTACGTGTTGGACACGGTTCATTCTGAGCCAGCTCCTGATGCCGACGAGGGCAGGTTACTGGCTTATGCCAAGTGGTCTGAGGACTCCTCCCTTGCCCAATGTTACATGTTGGCCTCTATGGCTCCCGAGCTACAGAGGCAATTTGAAAAGACTGATTGTAGAAGTATACTTCTCAATCTACGCCAGCTCTTCGGGGAGAAGGGTAGGATTGAGAGGTATGACATCTCAAAAAGATTTTTCAGGACACGGATGTCTGAGAGTTCCTCAGTGCAGGCCCATGTACTGAAAATGATGGAGTGGATTGAAAGACTCAATGCATTGGGGTTCAAGTTGGATCTTGAACTATGTATTGATCTTATACTCCAGTCATTGCCCGATTCCTTTTCTTCCTTCATCATGAACTTTAACATGAACAGGATTGAAGCAACTCTCCCAGAGCTGCTCAATATGTTAAAGAGTGCTGAAGGAACCATGCAGAAAGATAAACCATCTTCGTCTGTAATGGTTATTGGCCGAGCCAACAAGAAAAGGAAGGTCTCTCAAATATCCACCACGAGTAACAAAGAGAAGGGAAAGAAAAAGGCCACGGGTAAGTAACTCGCCAAAGTTGACAAAGGGAAGGGCAAGAAGAATGAAAAGGAAGACAAATGTTTTCGATGCGGGGAAACTGGGCATTGGAAAAGGAATTGCAAGGTAATTCTAAATGAAGGTATTTTTGTCATAGACCTTAATTTGTCATATATGGAATCTACATCATTGGTATTGGATACTGGATGTGCATCTCATATCTGCAATTCTGTGCAGGTGCTGGCAAATAGAAGGCGATTGGACAAAAAGGAGATTGAACTCAGGATGGGCAATGGAGCTTTAGTTGCTGCCAAAGTTGTCGGGACTGCACGCATCAGTTTACCTTCAAGAGTCATTCTGGAGCTGAATGACTGTTATTATGTTCCTAATATTATTAAGAACATTATTTCAATCTCTGGCTTGTATAACGTTGGATACACATTGGCTTTTAATATCACTGGGTGCTCTATAATAAATAATGGTTGGATTATAGCCAATGGTTCATTAGTCAATGGTCTTTATGTATTAGATACACGTTCTAATGTTATGTAAATTTCCAATGCTGATGAAGTGAATTCTACATATCTATGGCATTGTAGACTTGGTCATGTAGGTGAGAAAAGAGTCTCTCACTTACACTCAAATGAGTATTTGAATTCGTTCGAATATAAGTCATTTGATACCTGTGAGTCGTGTCTCATGGGAAAAATGACCAAGGCTCCCTTTAGTGGACATGGTGAGAGGGTTGTTGACCTTCTCGAGCTCATACACTCGGATGTGTGTGGACCCATGTCCATAGAAGCAAAAGGGGGTTACCTCTATTTCATTTCTTTTATTGATGACTTCTCTAGATATGGCTATGTGTATTTAATGAGACATAAGTCACAAGCTTTTGAGAAGTTTAAGGAATATAAGAATGAAGTAGAGAAACAGACTGGCAAAAGTATTAAGGCTCTTTGATCGGATCGAGGAGGTGAATACTTAAGCCATGAATTCACTTCTTATCTTAAAGACCATGGAATAGTTTCTCAGTGGACTCCACCGTATACACCACAGCATAATGGTGTATCAGAGAGGAGAAACAGGACCTTGTTAGACATGGTCCGATCCATGATGTCTATGTCAGGACTACCCTTGTCTCTCTGGGGCTATGCGTTAGAGACTGCGGCTTATTTATTGAATATGATCTTAAGTAAATCAGTTCCTTCTATACCATATGAGATATGGAAGGGCAGGAAACCAAATTTTAGTCACATTAAAATTTGGGGGTGTCCTGCTCATGTAAAGAAGAACGAGAGTGATAAGCTTGAGTCGAGAATCGATAAGTGTAGGTTTGTGGGATATCCAAAGGAGATGTTTGGATATTATTTCTATCACCCTTCTGAGCAAAGGGTCTTAGTGGCCAAGAGAGCTATATTTCTGGAAAGAGAATATCTACTCCAGAAAAATAGTGGGAGCCAGATAGAATTGGACGAGGTCCAAGAACCACAACCCATAGACACACACTCATTAGATGAGACTGTATCGGTTGATCCTATTCAAGGTGAAACATTGACACTACGGAGATCTGGTAGACTACCGAGAGAACCTGAGAGATATGTTGGACATGTCTCAGAGGGGTCCTCTAAGGTATGTATCGATGAGGATGATGATCCTCAGTCGTACCAGGAGGTGATCCGTAGTGTAGACTCCGAGAAATGGCAAGAGGCAATGGATTCAGAGATCCAGTCCATGTACACCAACAAAGTTTGGAACTTAGTTGATGTACCCGAAGGGAAGGTCCCTATCGGCTGCAAATGGATTTTCAAAATAAAAATCGGTGCAGATGGACAGGTTGACACATACAAGGCTAGACTAGTGGCGAAAGGATATCGTCAAAGGCAAGGCATTGACTATGACGAGACGTTTTCGCCGGTAGCCATGGTTAAGTCAATCAGAATCCTCCTTGCCATTGCTGCATACCTGGATTATGAAATCTGGCAAATGGATGTGAAGACAGCTTTTCTTAATGGAAACCTGTCAGAAGAGGTGTACATGGTACAGCCTGAGGGATTCACCACCAAGCTACATCCTAAGAAGGTATGTAAACTTCAAAGGTCTATTTATGGATTAAAGCAGGCATCTAGAAGCTGGAACTTAAGATTTGACGAGGCTGTCAAATCTTTTAACTTCATTCGGAATGAAGATGAACCCTGTGTTTACAACAAGGTCAGTGGGAGCTCTGTAACCTTCTTGGTCCTTTATGTTGATGACATCTTACTCGTTGGGAATGATGTAGAGATGTTGACATCAACTAAGTCTTGGTTATCCAAGACCTTCTCCATGAAGGATTTGGGAGAAGCATCATATGTGCTGGGCATAAGGATCTATCGAGATAGATCTAAAAGGATGATAGGATTATCCCAATCCATGTACATAGACACTATCCTCAAAAGGTTTAAGATGGAAAATTCCAAGAGAGGTCTCATTCCCATGAGACATGGAATTTGCCTATCCAAGGGGATGAGTCCTAAAACTTCTGAGGAGGTGGCACACATGAATAAGGTACCCTATGCTTCGGCGATAGGGTCAATCATGTATGCAATGCTATGTACACGACCTGATGTTGTCAATGCTTTAAGCATTGTAAGTAGATATCAAGCAAATCCAGGCGAAGAGCACTAGAAGGCAGTAAAGGGTATCCTGAAGTACCTGCGAAGGGCTAAGGATCTTTTTCTGTTTTATGGAGGAGAGGACCTACAGCTTAGAGCTTACATAGATTCTAGTTTCCAGTCAGATCCAGATGACTGCAAATCCATGTCTGGATTTGTATTCATGTTGAATGGAGGGGCAGTCAGTTGGAGAATGTTGGGTCCCTCGATCAATGACACCCAAGAGGGGGGTGAATTGGGTGATTACAAACTTTAAAGAAACTCTTTCACTTTTTAACAAGTGTAAAGAAACAACAATTAAAACATTAAATATGTTGAACATGCAAGATAGATTACAACCTACACTAACCCCCACACTAGACGATAAGGCGAAAGCTGCGTGGTGGAGTAAACTCCTTACAACATGATTAAGGAAGTTGATTAAGCCAAGAAACAGATTCTCTCAATCTCACCGTTCCCACACGATTATACAAAAGGTTTCAACAATCACACCAAGCCAACGCACAAAGCAAACCATAGTGCATAGGGATTTTAAGGTGGTTCGAGACCTCGACGGGCTCCCTACGTCCACCCCTCACCAAACTAGGTGAGGCTTCACTCGGGAATAAATCCCTAAACGGAGACGACGCTCCAAACACACACGGGACGACGCCCGCACACACACGGGGACACGCCCCAACACACACACAGACGGAGACGAAGTCTCCCACACGATCCGACGACTGGATCACAAACACATACACGATCCGACTACCAGATCACAACACACACACACACACGCTGCAACAACCGCAGCACAATCATACAACCACGATCGCACGAAGGCGATCAAACACGACCGTATACACAAACGGTCACACACACAAATATCTCTAATGTTCAGAAAATAAACATAAATATTCAAGCATGCTCAAACCCAATATCTAGATCATAGAACACATCACAAAGAACTGATAGAAGGCATAGAAGTGATCCCCCTTTGTTCTTCAAGGCCGGTTGATGATGTTCCTTGAACCACTAGTTGGAGAGAAGCCGGATGAAGACATTTCTTGCGTCCTCTTGATCCTCTCTTCGATCCGCACCTTTTCTTCTTCTTCCACGAGCTCCAAAGCTTCACGAAAGTAGATGGTTTCTTCCTTGCAAGAGCTCCCCACGTTTTTCCCCTTTTCTTCACCTATACGAAAGAGCAAATGAGCATTAGGGTTGATCACTTGTGAAATTCGGAGCAACACATTGATATATATAGGAGACAGACCAAATGACCCATATACCCCTTCTAAAATGAGTTTAAAACACCCTAATATGATTAGGAACAATTAGGGTATATTTTAGAATGGTTTAATAGGGTTTTCAATGAGATTTAAACACTTTCGTAAGTCCCGTCCGGAAGGGGTCGACCCTTGGGGTCGACCCTCGGGCAACAGGTTGCTGGGAAACACAAAACAGCAGCCTGTTTTACAGGGGTCGACCCTTAGGGTCGACCCTTCCAGTGGGGGTCGACCCTTGGGGTCGACCCTCTGCAACCAGGTTGCTGTCGGGGTCAAAAAATGAGCCAAGATTATAGGGGTCGACCCCATGGGTCGACCCTTTCAGGCAGGGTACACAAAAACAGCTCTGCGCGCTTCGGCGGCAGGAATTAATTCTCCTAGCTCCGAACTCCGATCGAGGCGAGACTAGAAGCGTTGGAAAGAGGACTCCCAGAGCTACAACATAAAATTTTTAGAGGGGAGATCCAATGGTTGGATTGAAAATGGTGAAGATTGTAAGACAGTTTGAGTTTGAAAAATAACTAAAACCTCCATCAAACCAAAGGGAAATAATTGATTAAATGTTACCATAATCCCATGAAGATCAACAATGATTTTGCATCCTGAAAAACATGATAAACCAAGATGTTAGTTCAAGATCAAAATATATGGGTCATGTATTAACATATGAATCTAGTTTTGAGACCGAGACCCAAATGACATGAAATGTGATTATGAAATCATTAATATGAGGCATATAAGAATCCCATGAAAGATCTGTATGAAAACACTTGAGAACCCATTTTTCCAACTCAAGAGTATTAGAGTATCACCATGGATTCTAATATAAATTCTTACCTTAAATCCATCACAATGTAGGAAGCATTAACCTACACTTTCTGGGAATTTAGAGGCAAGTTAATATTAAACCAATGAATCTGAAGATCCTGACTTCAACCCAATTCTCCCACAAACCATTTCAAAACATTTAAGCCATATGATCAGAATGACTAGGAGCCATCACTCAAGCATTCACAAGAACCAGAGGAAATCCTCAACAGAGCATGTAATGAAATGGCTATGCATTTGCACAACACAAGGCCATGCAATCAATTTCATATCTATAAGGACTCAACCATTCCACTGAGAAGCATAGTCTTCACATGAAACCTCCAAAGACTAATGAGCAGCTTGCATGATTCAACATCAGCCAACTTAGTAGAGCAACCTGCAAGATAATATAGCAACATGTGAGTTCATTTATCATGAAGATGTTTTCCACTAATCAAGCACACAATATGTCATATAGTTTAGGTATCATCAAAGCCATAGTTCACAATCTCCATCACACACGAAGTTTAGTTATCATCAAAATCATAGCTCAACAATCTCCCCCTTTTTGATGATGACAAACTTAGTGATGAATGATGACAATCTTGAATGATGATAATCTAAATGAAGATGACAAACAAGTGGCATGTTGTTCTCCCTCAATCATGAAACCCCAATCATGAATCCAGCAAGCATGAATCACATGAAATATTTCTCCCCCTTTGACATTATCAAAAAGCGTGGTAATGCTAAACATACTCCCTCACGATGAAGAAACAGAGGAGATGCACATTGTAGCATGATAAATGTGCAAGGAATAGTAACCCACATTTGAAATTCTGATGAAGCAGGAGTAAGTTATAAATAAGTGGGTTCATGGAATGTATGGGAAACACCAATTGTTGGCTAGAGAGGATACCAAATGTTGATTACTTGGTTGTGCCCAATCTTTCTCCCCATTTGCCAAGCAAACACAAGAATTAATTGAGCAAGTAAATAGCATGGGAAGTTCACTCAATTTTTGGTTTTCAGTATTTTCTAGATTTTTAATTTTTGATTTGTGGTTTGAAATGCATGATATGCAACTTATGCATGTGATGGCATGTGAGATGCATACACAAGCAAACAAATAGATACATATATATACATGCAACACTACTCCCCCGTACTTGTTTAAGAAGGGATGGGTATAGGAAAGATGCAAGAGAGTCATGGCAATCAGAATACACATGTGTAGCACATGGGAGATTTTCCAATCATATAGGAGATTAATGCAATTGATAATGCAATCAATTAACTTTCTGAATACATATTAAATCAAATTCTCAGATGTGTAAGTGAGTAACATGAAAAGTGATAGTTGCAATATGGATATTCAGATTTTCAGATCAACACAGGGAGATATTTTACAGACTGCACTTCAATTTTGAGAGCAGCGTATTGGAGGCTTCGCTCTACCACAATGAGTTTTCACCATCATTTTTTTTAACTCAACCAGTACCACATGATAGTCATAATTTTTCAAGAGTGATCAGGTCCAAAATGATTCCTTTTTACGCGAGTAGACGCATGGAGCTCATGCCAGAATCCCCGGTTACTTAGAATACTGAACCATCTCACCTCATTTTGAACAGAGGTACTAGTCCACACTTTTCAGATATGAACCACATCACGTCTCAGGTGACATGTGCCCAGTTTACTCAGTGAGACCAAGCATTGCTCTACCGTTCATTTTTATTTCAAATTTTTTAACAAAGATAGGTAGGCAGCTTTTTCCTCAACTGTCTCTTCAACATACATGCAGCAAGTTTAACATCTCGAGAGTGTTGAAAAGAAAATCATATATCCTTATTCTTAACACTCATTTTCATATTCTGTGCATGAATTGTATGAATTTGATTCAGCATGTATACCGAAAATATCATGAATACATAACAATACAACTCCCCCTAAATAGATGCACTTTTACTCCCCCCAAAGTGTACAACATGAAGCACACCAATAATGACTCAAACGCAACATTATTTATCAAGAATGCATAAGGTCATAGAAATTTCAAGGATGGGGGTGAATAGCATATAATAACACACAAGCACACATTGGGAGTTTATGCAAATGCACTATGACATGTATGTGAGCAATGTGATGTCAATTTGATACCAATTGAATGGATGCCAAATGAATGAACTAAGTGCGACGAATGCATGAGTTCTAATGCAATGCAAAAATTAACATGGGTGCAAGGTGTGTGTTTTTGATTTTTCATTTGAGAGAACTAAATGCACCTAATGCATTGGATTCTGATGCATGCAGCCTATAATTGTATGAGAATTAAAGATAGGGTGCAAAAAGAAGATGAGAGCTTTCATTTCCAAGCCAGTGTGACAAAAATCTTATTGAGTTCATCCACATTCAATCCATGAATCAGCAAACATTGTTTATGACAAGACCTTTATGAATGAGGGTGCATAAATGATCAAAAGTAAGTAGTGCAACCCAAATTTCAGAATTGTTCAAAAATAGATTTTGAAAGGTCTTTCACAAGTTTTGAAATGAGAGTTCATCTAAAAGTCAAATGTATAGATCATATAATCACAAACATATTTTCAAGTCACATAACTCATCTCAAGGATTCATTCAACAATTAATCAATCACAAACCAATCAAGATCTGGTACGAGGCGGAGATTTTAGTCCAAAGACCCAACTCAACACATAGGGAATGCTTCCAAGTGGATATAATCCACTCTTTCACAAACGCCATTTGATATACCAGACATGCAATTCAACTCAAGTGATGATGCAATCAGATTGAGTGCCATTCAATAACATACTATTTCATGCACATCTCTCAAGGTTTTCATTTGGTTCAAACAATTAACTATGCTCATCACACCAAACTAGATTCAACCAATTTGTCACAGCATGCTAGTAAATGACAACTCAAGTTTTTAGAATCAACACTTGTCATCTAAAGGTATCACCAAGTGGCAACAAGACCATTGCATGATTTAATAAGGTTGAATTACCTTGGTTCAGGAGACAAGATTGGAAGCCTTCAATCATTCAGCTCACCAACCTCACGGAGGTTGATATTTCAGATTTTGCTTTCTTACCTTTGCCTTGAGAATCCATTATTTTTGTCAAGTTCTTCACGACTTTCAAGTCACTCCTGTAATGAAGGTTCTCATATTGCAAATTTGGATATCCAAGCTTCCTTAGATCCTTGGAGTTTAGCAGCACTTTGAGAAGTGCATTCCACAGTTGTGCCTTGAGCATCCATCATCTTCCAAGTTTTTTACCTGGCGGCGGATTGAGGAAATTTTTATCAATTCCATCCTTGCAAGGTACTTCTCATTTGATTCAAGCTTGATTATGGCCAGCCCATCAGCATTTGTATTTTGGGAGAGTAATCTGCATTCAAGAACAACAGTGTTGATTTGTCAATTTCAATTCAAATTGATTAACAATGACATGACAAATTCATTTTAACAACCAACATCCCCTAGACAGCTCTAGATGCAATGCATGACTCAAGTGAGAACCTAAACATTAATCCCATATGATGAATGTGGTTGCTCCTCTTTGTGTGTGCTTGAATGCAAGATGTTCAGTAACAATCCAATGCCATATGCAGTCTTTTAAGTAAATGACTCATAGTACTAGGCGGAGAACTTAGATCCAAAGATCACCTCACGCGTAGTGATAGTTTTCAGACAGGCTTAACCTGTCCTTTCACATGTCACCATTTGATATACTATGTAGCCGAGGATGATGAAAGTAGGAGGATTGCTATGCATTATGTCATGAATTCAGAATGTTCAACTTATGCAGGACAGTGCGTGAAAGTGTATGCAAACTCAAAATATGTAGTGAAATCATGATCTGAAGAATCTTCAAGCTCTCCTACAACTAGATGCTATATGACAAGTGATATGCGCATAAATATGCAAACAACTATGAATGAAATACATGTGCAGACATATGTAAGATTACATGACTATATGACCCAGAGTAAGTCAAGACATGAAAGAGTCACTACAGAAAGTAGGAGGGATATCACCTGATCTTCAAATTCAATCTTTGATTTTTATTCCAACCTGACTTATGCCACTTGGCCCATGTGCCTTACCTTCTTGATTGAAAACAGATTTCATTTTTTACACTCCATGGCACACCTGCAAAACAGATTTCTTATTTGACATTCTTAGGTACCCAAAGCATCTTGGGTCCTTGTGGGTTAGCAACATCTTTGGCTCGTGGCTTCCACTCCTTAACAACACTCAAATCATTTTTTTTTCTTCATTAGATTACAATCATGCTTAACATTTCCAGATTTGTCAAAGTGATGGGGGGAAATATGTGGCATTACAATTTTCTTTCTCATTGGCTCTACTGGTTTGTGCATGTGAGCATGACGAGTTGAGTGAAAATTCATTTTCTTCATGAGTAACCAGCATTGTGACTTTATGTGACCTTTTTTACCACAATGATTACAATGCATGGAAGATTTTGTGGTGAATGCTTTCTTTGCATTTTTCAAACCAGCCTGATTTCTACAAGCTCTCAAATCATCATTCTTCATAATGAAACAATCATGCATCATGTGTCCAAGTTTTCCACAGTAAAGATAAGATATGTTTCTTTTGTAGGATGCATGGGATTTTATATGAATATTTTTAGCATGCACATTTTGGACATTCGCACCCTTTTTCAGATTTGATTGAGTTCTCGACATGGTGTGTTCATGGGAGTGAGATGTGGAGGTGCTGGGTGCACAAGTGGTATGAACAAAAGAAGTGTGTAGCTTACTCTTAAATTTCTTTTTGTTCACTAGATTAAAACCCAGCCCTTCTCTTTGAAAGTTCACTCTCATGCCCAGCAATTTATCCAAGTTTTCTTGGCCATTCACAAATTTAGACAATGAAGCATTCAAGTCAGAAATTTCTTTTTCAAGAGATGAAATGTGCAATTCAGAATTGACAAGTTCTTCTTCACAAGTGGAAAGACTAACATTCAACATGGCATTGGTAGTCTTGAGGCATTCTACTTCTTGTCTAAATTCATCCATATTTTCACATTCTCTAACGACCACAGATTTTCCTTTTTCAATTCTCAACAATCTTTCAGACATGGCATTGTTCAACTCCATTAGTTTCTCATTTTCTCTTTCAAGTTTCTTATCATGAGCAAATTCAATTTTGCCAATGTCCATTAGACTCATCCTCTCTTTCAGCTCCTTATTTTCATTTCTTAAGGAAGAGATTTGATCTTTGTGAATTTCAATGTCAAACATGTAACCATCAATCAATTCCTTAAGATGTGAGCATTCTTTGCATGAGGAATCACTTTTATTTAGACCAATATTCTTTTTCAATTTTTTGTTTTCAGATTTCAACTTCCTATATTTTTCAGCAAGCTCTTCATAGGCATTCAACAACTCTTCATAGTTAAAATCATCTTCATAATCAGAGTCAGAGTTTACCTTTGAGCTCGATCCACTTTGCTGATCACTCGTGCCCGCTACAAGACATTCATCTTTATGCTCCTCCTTGAGATCTGCTAATCCATCTAATATTTCCTTCGCAGACCTACAATGGGAGACAAAGGGGAAATGATTAGAATCAACTGCAACAATAAGTAATTTTAGAACCAAACAATTTTGATCATGTTTGAACTTGTAATCTGCAGTCCAGACAGATTTATCTTTAGGCAACTCATAAGACCATGTGAGATAAGCTTCCATAGCTTAGGATCATATGAGTTGACTAGACTGCACATCCTTCCTAACCACAAATCAAAATTACAGCCATCAAACACGGGTGGTGAGTTCAAGGTGTATACCATGGTGGTCATTGATCCAGATCACTCTAGATCGTTAGATCTATGAAATTAGAGCCTTAGCTCTGATACCAATTGTTGGGTCCCTCGATCAATGACACCCAAGAGGGGGGTGAATTGGGTGATTACAAACTTTAAAGAAACTCTTTCACTTTTTAACAAGTGTAAAGAAACAACAATTAAAACATTAAATATGTTGAACATGCAAGATAGATTACAACCTACACTAACCCCCACACTAGACGATAAGGCGAAAGCTGCGTGGTGGAGTAAACTCCTTACAACATGATTAAGGAAGTTGATTAAGCCAAGAAACAGATTCTCTCAATCTCACCGTTCCCACACGATTATACAAAAGGTTTCAACAATCACACCAAGCCAACGCACAAAGCAAACCACAGTGCATAGGGATTTTAAGGTGGTTCGGGACCTCGACGGGCTCCCTACGTCCACCCCTCACCAAACTAGGTGAGGCTTCACTCGGGAATAAATCCCTAAACGGAGACGACGCTCCAAACACACACGGGACGACGCCCGCACACACACGGGGACACGCCCCAACACACACACAGACGGAGACGAAGTCTCCCACACGATCCGACGACTGGATCACAAACACATACACGATCCGACTACCGGATCACAACACACACACACACGCTGCAACAACCGCAGCACAATCATACAACCACGATCGCACGAAGGCGATCAAACACGACCGTATACACAAACGGTCACACACACAAATATCTCTAATGTTCAGAAAATAAACATAAATATTCAAGCATGCTCAAACCCAATATCTAGATCATAGAACACATCACAAAGAACTGATAGAAGGCATAGAAGTGATCCCCCTTTGTTCTTCAAGGCCGGTTGATGATGTTCCTTGAACCACTAGTTGGAGAGAAGCCGGATGAAGACATTTCTTGCGTCCTCTTGATCCTCTCTTCGATCCGCACCTTTTCTTCTTCTTCCACGAGCTCCAAAGCTTCACGAAAGTAGATGGTTTCTTCCTTGTAAGAGCTCCCCACGTTTTTCCCCTTTTCTTCACCTATACGAAAGAGCAAATGAGCATTAGGGTTGATCACTTGTGAAATTCGGAGCAACACATTGATATATATAGGAGATAGACCAAATGACCCATATACCCCTTCTAAAATGAGTTTAAAACACCCTAATATGATTAGGAACAATTAGGGTATATTTTAGAATGGTTTAATAGGGTTTTCAATGAGATTTAAACACTTTCGTAAGTCCCGTCCGGAAGGGGTCAACCCTTGGGGTCGACCCTCGGGCAACAGATTGCTGGGAAACACAAAACAGCAGCCTATTTTACAAGGGTCGACCCTTCCAGTGGGGGTCGACCCTCTGCAACCAGGTTGCTGTCGGGGTCAAAAAATGAGCCAAGATTATAGGGGTCGACCCCATGGGTCGACCCTTTCAGTGGGGGTCGACCCCCATGGGTCGACCCTTTCAGGCAGGGTACACAAAAACAGCTCTGCGCGCTTCGGCGGCAGGAATTAATGCTCCTAGCTCCGAACTCCGATCGAGGCGAGACTAGAAGCGTTGGAAAGAGGACTCCCAGAGCTACAACATAAAATTTTTAAAGGGGAGATCCAATAGTTGGATTGAAAATGGTGAATATTCTAAGACAGTTTGAGTTTGAAAAATAACTAAAACCTCCATCAAACCAAAGGGAAATAATTGATTAAATGTTACCATAATCCCATGAAGATCAACAATGATTTTGCATCCTGAAAAATATGATAAACCAAGATGTTAGTTCAAGATCAAAATATATGGGTCATGTATTAACATATGAATCTAGTTTTGAGACCGAGACCCAAATGACATGAAATGTGATTATGAAATCATTAATATGAGGCATATAAGAATCCCCATGAAAGATCTGTATGAAAACACTTGAGAACCCATTTTTCCAACTCAAGAGTATTAGAGTATCACCATGGATTCTAATATAAATTCTTACCTTAAATCCATCACAATGTAGGAAGCATTAACCTACACTTTCTGGGAATTTAGAGGCAAGTTAATATTAAACCAATGAATCTGAAGATCCTGACTTCAACCCAATTCTCCCACAAACCATTTCAAAACATTTAAGCCATATGATCAGAATGACTAGGAGCCATCACTCAAGCATTCACAAGAACCAGAGGAAATCCTCAACAGAGCATGTAATGAAATGGCTATGCATTTGCACAACACAAGGCCATGCAATCAATTTCATATCTATAAGGACTCAACCATTCCACTGAGAAGCATAGTCTTCACATGAAACCTCCAAAGACTAATGAGCAGCTTGCATGATTCAACATCAGCCAACTTAGTAGAGCAACCTGCAAGATAATATAGCAACATGTGAGTTCATTTATCATGAAGATGTTTTCCACTAATCAAGCACACAATATGTCATATAGTTTAGGTATTATCAAAGCCATAGTTCACAATCTCCATCACACACGAAGTTTAGTTATCATCAAAACCATAGCTCAACAGAGAAGCTCCAAGCAAGATACAACCGCAGATTCGACGACGGAGGCAGAATATATTGCTGCAGCTGAAGCTGCTAAGGAAGCCGTCTAGATGGAGAAATTCATCTTGGAACTTGGCGTAGTTCCCGAGATATCAGCTCCCATCCCATTATTTTGTGATAATAATGGGGCCATCGCCCAGGCGAAGGAACCGAGATCTCACCAAAGGTCAAAGCATATTCTCAGGCACTTTCACCTTATTCGGGAGATTGTTGATCGTGGAGATGTGACGGTAGAGCGTGTACCGTCAGAAGACAACATAGCAGATCCACTGACTAAGCCTTTGACACAGACTGTATTTGAGCGTCATCGGGATAAGATGGGCCTCAAAGTTGTGGACAATTGGCTATAGTTCAAGTGGGAGATTGTTAGTGTTGGTGTGCTACATGCCAATTTAGGGTCGGGTAGACCCGATATATGTACGATCTTGTTCATTATTGATAAAGTGGTGTTTGAGCGTAAATATGCGATTGTGTTACTTTACGTTGTCCCTACGATATGTGGTTGTAAAGTCAACTCGAGATGGGATCTCGATTATGAGACTGACTTTACATGAACACATACCTTAAACTATTCCTAGTTGGAGGGTAATCACTCGGGGACTTTGATTACCTATTAAACCAGTACACATGATGTGTCAGTGACCAGTCTCATGGTCATTGGCGCGGGGCACCAACACATATGTGTAGGTGTATGTCCTTGGAGGATGTGCACTGAACTGATCCGCTATTGGATCTTCAGATGGTTGATTATACCTAATGTCAACTGAAGATCCAATGGTCATAGTAGCATCGTTGGTCCTTTGACCTGAGACATTGATCGGATCTTACACGAGGACTGGAATGGTTTAATTACTTAGCTAAGTCACTTTAACCATAAGTCATGAGTTGTCGAGTCATTAACCACTCCAGGAGACGTGTGAAGATCATCAATGGTCAAGAGGGGATCGCTCATTGTCGGGTATATATCAGACAGTTAATGGGTCATGACATTGACGCTCCGTTAAATCCCTGGCCAGGGTCGTGTGAGTTCATTTAGAACGGACGTCATACACTTTAAGGGGGTCATAGTCAAATGGCACGATCATGGGGTTTGACAGAAACCATACCCTCGATCGTACCAGACTCATAGAATGAGCGAGGGATTATATCGATGCTGTAACTGTGGACTTACAGGTACCAGACAGGCTGGTTTAAACCCGGCGTCCTCTAGGATCACACGGATTTGCTTGACCCAACGTGATCGAAAGGTTCGGAATAAATTAAACTATTATTCGGCTCTTGTAGAAGCGAAGAATATGTTTAATTTACTTCTAATTGGAAATTAGAAGTTAATGGGCCTTAAACTAGAGTGACTATGGGCCTAGAGGATCACACACAATGGATTCTTGGGTGACGGATTATTGGTATATAAGTGTATGTATTAATTCCTTTTAATTCCTTTTGGAAAGGAGTGTAAATGGAGCTTAATACATATGTATAATAATAGATAGGACATATATATAGTTTTGGTCTTTTGGAATGCTTTTCTAAAAAGTCTAAACTCTATATATAGATCCTACGTGAAGCTCATTCGAGCTTCTTATTTCCTTCACTTAAGCTAACCAAGCATTAAGCTTAAGGGAGAGGATTAGTCTCCCCCTTTCTCCCTCTTGCTCTCTCTCTCTCTCTAGGAGGTGATAGAGTCGGGGATAGTCGTGCCGGGGAGGTACCGTCGCTGTGCAAGGGTCCGTGTGGATCGTCTCTGGAGGTCGTACTGTTGTGCGGCTCAGTTTTTCTGCATCGGGCTTAGCGGACAGCGTCGTTCTGCGCAAGGTGAAACACGCAACCCGTAATTAGGGTATTAGAAACACCGATTAGAGCACAGATTAAGCTTTCCACAACACCGGGATCGGGCAAATGAATTTTTGTTATCCGCTGTGTAGCCCGCAGGTGCTGTGCGAAACCTTACAGGGTGGACGTGGGGAACTCACCCTCCAATTTTCAACACGATCTGAGCTCCTAATTGAGAGCTAAAAATCACGCACTAGGATTCTGTCCAGAGATGGGCAGAACTCCGGTGAAGTGGCGGTGGCGGTGCGATGGCAGCTCGATGGCGGCGGCAGCGGAGCTTCACACTCCGGGAAGGAGAGATCACTTGGAATCCACCAAGTTGTGTAGGGAATCCACCCTAGAAACACAGCAATCCAGCTGCAAGGGGAGAGGAGAGAGGGGGGGCGCCCTTGGGCTTGGAGTAATTTCCAATCTTTTCTTTCATTAATTCTATGAAAATACCAAATTACAAGGGTTATATAGAAATGTAAAAATGTCTTAAACTACCCTCAGATCTAGGGTTAAGGATGAGCAAACAAGGGATATAAGATTATCTCCCACATGTAGTCAAATGGCCACAATAAAAAATCATATATGGAAGGGCGCGCCCCCCCCCCCCCCCCCCCCCCCCTTTTAAGAGGAAAAAAATTGATTTTTCTTCTTTTACATCCTTGGTCCAAGTCCTCCCTTGGACCATGGAACAGCCCCACAAGCTCACCTTGGACTTTGAACTAGCCCCACATGGGCCCTAGAGCCAAGTGTACCAACGGAAAATAAGGTGGGGGACCCTACTGGACCTACTAGACTTTTTTCAAAGAAACCCAGAGACTTTAAAGACTAACCATTTGGCTTATAATACCTTACAATTGTAAACCTAATTAGCCAAGGGTATAAATACAAACAAAAGGATGCAAATGTAAAAAAAAATGTTAGTGCCCGATGTTGATTCCCATCAAGATGAAGACGGTGGTTGGCATGGGTTTCACAGGGCAACTTCAATGCTAGATTAAATGAGCAAACAAAAGTGGTTGCACCGAAAGGAGGTCTTAATATGTCGGTCACAAGGGGAAAGTAACATGTTTAATGGGTAAGTTTGGCCCTATAAAAGGGGCTTAAGGTGGCAGAGATGGGGGTTATTAATTTTTGTGTGTTAGGATATTTAGGTGCAAGATTGAGATCTAGAGGGGGCGGGTGAATAGATCCCCTCCAAAAATTTCTTCAATTAAAACGCTCGCTTTAAAATCGTGTGGAAATAAAACTAGATGGCTCAAGCTAAACAGATGTTCTATTGCAATTCACACTCAAAATCTTAGCAAGCACACGTTGCCTGAGATTCTACAAAGCACGTAGACAACACTTCGCAGCGATGTTGGATACAAACTGATAACATATAGAAAAACTTCAAATAGTAAATGCTCAAATAGCCTGCGAAGGGGGATATCATATATGGAATTGGACAGTCACACAAACTATAGTGCATAGAGATTTTAGATGGTTCAGTCTACTACCACAGACCGACATCCATCCCCCACTCAAACTTGAGTGAGGTTTTTCGCTGACAAATAACTTGAACCGCTGAGCATCACGGCTTGCCTACACCATTGAGCAACACATCTTGCTATCCGCTGAGCCTTACAGCTATGCTAACCCAAGGAATCAATCCTTGCTGTTGAGCCTCATAGCTTGCTATCCGAGGAACCAATCCTCGCCGCTGCCTAACAGCTTGAAGATAGATTAAGAAGAAAACAAGGAAACAGAAGAACAATAGAAAAAACACGAACAAAGCAAATGTAGCCCGGTGAGCACAGTGGTCTAGATTTGATCCAAAGACCACAGATCTGAAATAACTCTTGCTGCACACTCTTTCACTGCTCGGATACTTCACTCTTCTTATTCTTCCTCTAACGATCTCCTTCTCTAAACTCTCTCTTCTTTCTCTCAATTCTTTTCTTCTGCTCACTCGATGACACTCTTCTCTTCACCGCGGCTCTCTTTCTCTACTTCTTCTCTTCGCAGCACTACTCTCTTGGCAGCCTTCTGTAACAGCTCCCCTCTATCTCAGCCCAGTCGCCCCCTTTTTGCTCAGAGAAGGATGCTTCCTATTTATATGAAAAATAGGGCTTCCGGAGATGCTTTTTTGTTAAAGTAATTTGATTGCTTTTTATCCCATTGGGCCATGTGGCAGGACGGGATTATTCCTCTACTCATCGAGCCTTGGATCATGTGCCCAAACATAAGCTTCCTGGGTCCACGTGCTACCTTTCCCACCATTCCTGGGATCATGTGTCACTTATGCTGATTATAGGGTCGAGCACCTCTATTGAATCTAGACTTAAGTTAAGGGTTTCAAATCTTGTAGCATTGACCTCAGTAGCAACGGCTGATACGACAGCATCAACCTTTGACTTAGTGCATCTAGGCACTATTCTAATGCTCTGACCTTCTAGCTTAAGGCAGTGCTACTTCGATCTTCTTTTGCTACTGCTGCTAATGACCAAGACATTCAGTTGAGTTCTATTGACTTCAGGTGCTTCTGATGTCTTAAAGTCTTCTGACTTTGAGAGTTTGACTGACTTGCTGAACTTGTGCTGAAAGTGAATTGTTGTATTTGAGCTTGCTGCCGCCGCTATGGTGAATTGCTATAGACTTGGTTAATGGAGCCCTTGAGTTCCTTTTGATGACTGTAGACTGACTTCCACTAGGGTCCGTTAATTTCTTCTGCTGCCTTGACCTTGTGCATTGTAATATGCATCGACCTATCCTTAGAATGCTCAGACCTTAGTTGATCACTAGGGTCCATTAATTTCTTATGCTGCCTTGACCTTGTGCATTGTAATATGCATCAACATGTCTCTTGAGTGCTCAGACCTTGTTAGTTGGAGCTTTGCTCTTCTGCCTTGAGCTACCTCATAAGTGCACCGACCGCCTCACAGATGTAGCACATGAGTATCTTGATGCATCGACATGTTGGCTTTGAAGTGTTGATATGCTTCAACTTGAGTGATATTATCAACACTGTTGCACTGACCTTTATTTGCAGGAACTACTCTGCTGCCACGAGGCAAAGCTTCAATGGATCGAGACATTTCCTTAGGCTTGACTTCCTGACGAGTGGTATATCAAGGCTTGGCTTGAAGCATCGACCTGTTGGCTTTGATGTGTTGATATGCTTTGACTTGAGTGATATTATCAACACTACTACACTGACCTTTATTTGTAGGAACTACTCTGCTGCCACTAGGCAATGCTTTAATGGATCGAGACATTTCCTTAGGCTTGACTTCCTGACGAGTGGTATATCAAGGCTTGGCTTAAAGCATCGACCTGTGCCTTCTGCTTGTCATTGTCCCATTGATGCAGTTCTAGGTGCATCGACCTTAAGGACATAGTGGGTGAATGCGCACCGACGTCATATGACACAATGAATATATGTGCACTGACCTTACATGACACAATGAATATATGTGCACTAACCTTACCTGACAAAGAGAATGTATATGCACCGACCTGATAGCACACGTTATGTATGTAGTGCACCGACCTTATAGAGTAAGACTTCTTCAGTCGCATCGACCTTCTAGACCAAAAGTACACATGTGCATCGACCTTCTAGACCGAAAGTCATATGTGCATCGACCTGTTAGTACAAGGCCGATGGGAGATGCATCGACCTTTCAATTTAACTCTTCTGCATAAGCACTGACCTTCTAGACTGGAATACATATATGCACCGACCTTACTCTTCTCAATGCATGAACATGCATCGACCTTATAGTGCAGTAGCATGAGTATGCATCGACCTTATTGTGTATAACAATGTAAAAGTGTTGATCATGCCTGACTTCATCATTGCTTTCTTTAGCTCAATCTGCTGATTTCTTACAGTCATCAGTTCTCCACTGTCAGACTATCTTGCCACTCTCCTATGCCACACTTTACAGCAAGCTCATGAAAATGCACATGTAGAACAAGACATTAAACACTTGTTATTATCAAAACCACAGACAACAGTGTTTGGCATCATCAAACCACAATGAATCAATGTAACATAAACACATATGATATCACGTACAGATGAGTCATAGTGTTTGGCATCATCAAAACAACAGGGGTAACAATCTCCCCCTTTTTGATGATGGCAACACTATTTGTCATAAAACAACATGCTGACTCATATCTCAAACAAATCTCCCCCTTTGACTTCATCAAAAAGCAAGTAATAGTTTGAGAAAATCAGTGAAGATAAATGCAAACCATGCATTGATATAATTTAGATAAAAACTATTCTCTCCCTTTCCAAATGAACCGAAACTCCCAGACAATTCAAATCATGTAACCCTACTCCCCCTGAAAATGAGAGGTGATCTCCCCCTAGGACTAATCTGATAGAGGGGAATTGAAGTGAGGATAAGGGTAATATAGTGAGTATCAGGTATGACAATCAAGTTTAAGCAGATCATGCTGACTAATAAGATGCTGATGAAGCAATCTCCCCCTTTGATAGTACAGAGGCATTGGAATGGAAGTAAATCATCAGACATATAGAGTTAAACATACATAATTTCAATGACAGTATCAGCAAAATCACAGGAACAATCATAGATGAGTTCAGGTCATGACCGATTACATCAAGAGCAATGAGCAGAATCTTATATTGAATTGAATTGCAGTGAAGTAGAAAGTTTTCAATGAAATACCAATTTCATAAATTTAAGAATAAAAATGTTTCAGAGTCTTCCATTATAAGGGCTTATGAATAAATTTTTATTGAACAACATAGTTTAAATATGATGTATACAGAGTTTGTCCTTAGAGATTTCTGTACTCATATCTGAAGTCAAATTTTAATGAAAATGAACCAAACCCTCATATGACATTCTTGTTTAACCTCCTTCCATCTTACTTATTTAACTTTCAATGACTCCTTCGTGAATTACAAGAAATAGTATTGAGGTTAAACAGCCATGAATACATCTGATTTTGTCCAAGATTACACAATTTTTTTTTTTGCAACTATTTTCCAAATTTTTCTTTTGTTTAGCAACAATTTTCATGTTCAAAATTCAGGAGCAATTTAGTTTAGTGCACCCTTGTAACTAGAGGATACACATTGTTTAGATGTCAGTATCCTTAAGCACTTGGCATGACTAACTGTCATGCTTCAAATTGAACAGAGATAACAGTAGTATAGCTTTTGACGTGAGGCACAACACGTCTTAGGTGAAGTGACCCAGTTACTCACCACACATCAAGTCATTGCTCTACCATTTTTCACAGATATTTCAATCAACTTTTCAGCAGAGGTAACTAGGGCACTTCATGACATAGGTTTACTCCATTTCTTTTACGGAGGACCCAGTTTCTTGGTGACCAAAGTCATTTCTCTGACCATATTTTATTTTCAGACATTTCTTATAACAATCAAATGTTTAAGAACAATACTCATCTCATGTATCTCAACCAAAGTAAGCCATGATTTTAAAAATTTTCAGATTTCAGAAGGTTTTACATGATATAACATGAATCAACCGGTTAAAGTTTATTAAGAGATTGACTCAGATATTTTCAAGATGTTCAAATCCAAACTCAAGAAATACATGAAACTTAAACTAGTTGAAAATTTCAGACATTCATAATTCTATATAACATAATATTCCTTTTCCAGATTGTTTTCAAATTTATGAACAACGTATACACATTGAAAATTTATGAATTAACAGTCAAGACAAGGGAATTTTGAAGAAATTAGATGACATTCTCAAAGAGAATTTAAGGTAGCCAGCACCATCTCAACAAATGCATGAGCAGCAGACAACAGATTTGAAGGCCATAAGAGTGATGAACTTAAAAGATTTCATAATAGATGAGATCGAAAATCAGATGAAGCTTGAGTAAAGAGATGACCCCTCAAAGTTCAATAAAAGTAACTGAACTGTAGCTGGAATCAGATGAGAAAATAATGAGGTTGACTAGTTGCAGCACATAACATCAGTCAGAAAAGATCATAGCCAAGAGATCAGCACAGACTGAATCAAAGAGCATCGGTTGACCAAAGTGAACAATTTGGTCGACTGAAATAGACAGTAATGGAATTATGAGGCATAGAGCTGGCAATCGATGTATATGTCAGAGTGATGAGCTCCCCTATCTATATGCATTGAAATGACAAAATTCTACGTGCAACATATGCAATGAGCATGGTAGGGAGATTGATGACTTCATACTAGTATGCTGAACTCCCCCTAAAAGTGTGTATGCAATCAATCAATCTTTTTGGTATTTTCAATATGAATGATATGCAATCAATTCTGAAATTAGTATATGCATGATAACAAATGCACATGAGTAAACTATGAAATGTAGGGACTCCCCTTATGTATGTGCATTTATGTCAATCAATCATGTCGACACATGAATGATATGCAATTAACAACATGTACGCATATGCATTGACTCCCCCTAACTAAATGCATTGAATCATCATATATGACATGAAGACCATGTAGGGGGTTATTTAACTAAGCTCATGACTGACTGAATTTATCTATATACAATTTGACCTATAGTACCAGGCGGAGAACTTAGATCCTAGGATCACCTCTCGCATGGTGAAAGCTTCCAGACAGGCTTAATCTGTCCTTATTCATATCACCATTTATTATACCATAAAGTCATGCATGAAGGTGCATCACGAATACAGTGCAGTCCTATATGCAATGCAACTTTTAAAAGTCATTTTGGCAAACACACATGTATGCGGATGAAAAACATATGCAACAAATTTTTAGCGAATGTATTATGACAAGTATCAACCAAATGTAATTAGCATGTGCATGCATCAACTATATGCACTTCAGATTTTCAATCTACAAATGAGTGTGTAGATGAATATTCTGTAACTATCTATGACCTATGCAGATTGCATATGCACATGTAAAGGTCTATGCATGAGCAGACTAACATATGCAATGAGAGGTTTATTCATAACAGTGCAAATGATATTTTCAATCATGAAAACTCATGTAGACCAAAAATTGCAATTCCTCCTAGATCATTCAACAGCTTGAAATGTTTAACACATGAATCAGATATGTCTAGAAATACAACTTTTAAAAGAGAAATAACAATCAACAAACAAGATTATAAAAATAGAAATGAGATTTTACCGAACTCAGGTGCCTTGGTATATTGAACCCCTTTTTATTCTTCAACCCCCAAGGCATTCCTACAAAACATGTTCTTATTTTGCAAATTTTGGTACCCAAGAATTCTTGAGTCCTGAAATGTTAGTGGCACCATTGATTGGTGCTCTCCACATTTTCTGAACATAAAAATCATCAAACTTCATTACAAAGCAATTGTTCATAAAATTTCCAGATTTTCCACAATAATGACAATATCCTAGATTTTTCACAGGTTTCTGATAAGAGTGTTTTCTGAAATTCCGTGAATAACCAGAATTGTTATCATGAAACAATTTCTTTTCTTTTGTATGCCAACAATCCTTGACTGTATGGCCATACTTTCCACAGTGAAAACATGAAAGAGAATTTCTTCTATCAACATTCAGCCAGCATTCATTTACCATGTAGCCTGGTGTTCCACAACTAAAGCACACAATGTGCTGGCCACTTGAAACAGATTTATTTTCAGTAAAGACATGATGATTTGTAGAGAATTTAACATATTTATCATGAGAATGAAATTTTCTTTCTCCTTTAGCATGCCAACATTGTGCAATAGTGTGTTCATGCTTACCACAATAATGACATGAAGTGTAAAGTTTTGTGATCTTCTTATGCATATGAGCATTAGCATGAGAATTATTTGCATGAAAATGAGTGTTTCTGGTTCTCACATGAAAGTTTTGTCTTTTATGACAAGCCAACAAACAATGTTCAGCTTTGTGGCCTCGCTTCCCACACTCAAAGCATGCAAGTGAATTTTCCTTAAAAACTTATTTATTTCTACCAAAAGCATTTTCTCTTGCAGGGAAATTGACAAGTTTAGAATTAAATTTTCCCTTTTGGGCATGCCAACAGTTAGTAGCAATATGGCCTACCTTACCACAACAATAGCAATCAATTTTCTTATTCTGAACAGTAGGATGTTTCCTAGCATGAAATTCTCTAGCATGTATCCTACCAACATTTTGTTCATCGCTTTTCATTATTAGGCACTCATGAATCAGATGTCCATACTTCCCACAATAGAAACATGAGACATAGTTTTATTTTGAAGCATGGGGTTTTACATAGGAGTTCTTGGTATGCATGGTAGACTTGCTGAAAGTCTTTTTCTGAGTTTTATTATTCTATTTCTGAATTTTCTTTTATTCTTGCATTTTCTAATTTTCAGGCTATTTCACTTGAGATGTGGTGGCTACATTTGATGTTTTTACAAACGATGTCATTAGCTTATTTTTAAAAGATTTCTTGTTAACATTATTGTGGCCCAGCCCTTCCTTTTGAACATTTGCCTTAACTCCTAGCAGCCTATTCAAATTTTCTTGGCCATTAACAAATTTTGACAGTGAATTCTTCCAATCCTGAATTTCATTTTCTAAAAAGGTAATGTGTATCTCATAGCTAACAATCTCTTGTTCACTGCAATTAACACATTCATTCAACACCTTGTTTGCAGTTTTATAATTTTTAATTTCTTGTTCCAGATTTCACAATTTTTTAGACTCATCTACGCAAACACATTTTCCTTTTTCGAGAATTATTAATCTATCTGTCATAGCCGAATTTAACTCCATCAGCTTTTCAATCTCTTCCGTCATCTTTCAGACATAGTAGTATTTAACTATTTCAATTCTTCATTTTCTTTTATCAATTTTTCATTCTGAACAAGATCATTTATTAAGGTTTGGTCATCTCTCAATAAATTCAGCTTGTCTTCTAGCTCAGAGATTTTGAAGAGAAATTTTTGGTTTTCATTTTTCAATAAACAAATTTATTCCTTATGCATATGAACATCAGACAAGCAGTCATCATAAGATTGCTTCAGTTTCAAACAGTTTTCACAAGAGGAGTTTGAATTATTCTGATTAATTCTCTTCTTCAATTTTTTATTCTCAAATTTCATTTTCTTATATCTATCAGATATTTCTTCATACATACTCAACAATTCATCAAATGAAATCTCTTCAGATCTAGAGCTTGCCCGAGATGCTGTCTCATTCATTCGATCACTATTGTGATCACTGCGATTGGCCATCAGGAATTGTTCTTCCTGCTTCCTATGAGTAGCAGTCACTATGTCCAATATTTCCTTTCCAGAAGTGCATCCGAGTACAAAAGGAAACAAGTCAATATCAATTGCAGCCATCAAGATATTGAGAACTATGATATTATTATGGTTCTTCAATCTGTCCTCATTGGACCACTTGGTCTGATCATTAGGCAGTTTATGTGGACCGTTAGATACAAGACTCCACAAGTTAGAATTAATGGACTTCATGAAAACACATAGGATGCCAAACCATTCTTCAAAGTTCGAACCATCAAATACCAGTGAATACGTCATTCAATACAATTCAGAGCAATGACTTAAAATGATAAAGCACCAAAAAAAATAGCAGGATCCTCTGCAGATCGTTGGATCTGATGAATCAAAGCCCGCTCTGAAACAAATTGTTAGGATATTTAGGTGCAAGACTGAGATCTAGAGGGGGGGTGAATAGATCCCCTCCAAAAATTTCTTCAATTAAAACTCTCGCTATAAAATCGTGTGGAAATAAAACTAGATGGCTCAAGCTAAACAGATGTTCTATTACAGTTCACACTCAAAATCTTAGCAAGCACACGTTGCCTGAGATTCTACAAAGCACGCAAACAACACTTCACAGCGGTGTTGGATACAGATTGATAACATATAGAAAAACTTCAAATAGTAAATGCTCAAACAACTTGCGAAGGGGGATAGAAGATATGGAATTGGACAGTCACACAAACCACAGTGCACAGAGATTTTACATGGTTCAATCTGCTACCACAGACCTACGTCCATCCCCCACTCAAACCCTAGTGAGGCTTTCCGCTGACAAACAGCTTGAACCGTTGAGCATCACAGCTTGCCTACATCACTGAGCAACACAGCTTGCTATCCATTGAGCCTTATAGCTTTGCTAACCTAAGGAATCAATCCTTGCTACTGAGGCTCACAGCTTGCTTTCCGAGGAACCAATCCTCGATGCTGCCTCACAGCTTGAAGATAGATTCAGAAAAAAATAAGGAAACGAAAGAACAATAGAAAAAACATGAACAAAGCAAATGTAGCTCGATGAGCACAGTGGCCTGGATTTTATCTAAAGACCACAGATCTGAAATAACTCTCGCTGAACACTCTTTCTCTACTCGGATACTTCACTCTTCTTCTTCTTCCTCTAACGATCTCCTTCTCTGCACTCTCTCTTCTTTCTCTCAATTCTTTTCTTCTACTCACTCGATGACACTCTTCTCTTCACCGCGGCTCTCTTTCTCTACTTCTTCTCTTCGCAGCACTACTCTCTTGGCAGCCTTCTGTAACATCTCCCTTCTATCTCAGCCCAGTCGCCCCCTTTTTGCTCGGAGAAGGATGCTTCCTATTTATATGAAAAATAGGGCTTCTGGAGAAGCTTTTTGGTTAAAGTAATTTGATTTCTTTTTATCCCATTGGGCCATGTGGCAGGACGGGATTATTCCTCTACTCATCGAGCCTTGGATCACGTGCCCAAACATAAGCTTCCTGGGTCCACGTGCTACCTTTCCCACCATTCCTGGGATCATGTGTCACTTATGCTGATTATAGGGTCGAACACCTCTATTGAATCTAGACTTCAGTTAAGGGTTTCGAATCCTGTAGCATTGACCTCAGTAGCAACGACTGATACAACTGCATCAACCTTTGACTTAGTGCATCTAGGCACTATTCTAATGCTCTGACCTTCTGGCTTAAGGCAGTGCTACTTCGATCTTCTTTTGCTACTGCTGCTAATGACCAAGACATTCAGTTGAGTTCTATTGACTTCAGGTGCTTCTGATGTCTTGAAGTCTTCTGACTTTGAGAGTTAGACTGACTTGCTAAACTTGTGCTGAAAGTGAATTATTGTATTTGAGCTTGTTGCCGCTGCTATGGTGAATTGCTATAGAATTGTCTAATGGAGCCCTTGAGTTGGTTTTGATGGCTGTAGACTGACTTCCACTAGGGTCCATTAATTTCTTCTGCTGCCTTGACCTTATGCATTGTAATATGCATCGACCTATCCTTAGAATGCTCAGACCTTAGTTGATCACTAGGGTCCATTAATTTCTTCTGCTGCCCTGACCTTGTGCATTGTAATATGCATCGACCTATCCATAGAATGCTCAGACCTTAGTTGATTTGCAATGTTCAGTTCCCAACAACTGCATCGACTTGTCTCTTGAGTGCTCAGACCTTGTTAGTTGGAGCTTTGCTATTCTGCCTTGAGCTGCCTCATAAGTGCACCGACCTCCTCACAGATGTAGCACATGAGTATCTTGATGCATCGACCTATTGGCTTTGAAGTGTTGATATGCTTCGACTTGAGTGATATTATCAACACTGCTGCACTGACCTTTATTTGCAGGAACTACTCTGTTGCCATGAGGCAAAGCTTTTGTAATATCCTGGATTCTTCGGATCGTTATCAGAGAGCTTTCGAAGAGCTTTCGGATTGCTTTCGTTTCTTGGGATGCCTGTGAGCTATAGTTGTTAAACAGGAGGACGGTGAGCTAGAAGGGGAGGGGATGAATAGATCACCGTTTAAAAAATATTTGTCCGAGTCGAGGAGATCTTAGAAGATGAGATTGGATAGGAAGACTGACAATATGTAAAATGATCCGGAACCTTAACCAAGATAAAGCAAGTCACGATCGCAGAACATATATCACTCAGAATTTCATCAGCACATATGCACAAGCACTAAGCGAGCAGTCAGACCAAGGTTTCGATCATCAACAATCACACTTACTTCATGAAGCCAGACAGAAGCATAAAGAAAATAGATGCGCACAACCACGCCACGGAGAACAAGAGGTTTAGATGGTTCAGTCTGCAACCTGTAGACTTACGTCCATCCCTCACTCAAGATAGAGTGAGGCTTCCCTTTCACAAGAAAGAACCGCAGACTCAGTCTACCAACAACACGCTGATCCACAGCTTGGGGATCAAAATCCCTACAGACGCTGAACTCACAACTTGCACCCAGGTCTCACACCACAAGACCTGACCCGGAGATAACTCTCCCTTCCTCTTAGACAAGAGGGAACCCAGCAGTGACCCACCCTCACTGCAATTCAGAGACGATGTCTCTCTTCCTCCTCAGCCGGAGGGAAGAACCCAGGTAGCCTTCTCACTACCTGAACACAAAACCCCGGAGAACTCCTCCCTTCCTCTGATCTAAATCAGAGGGAAGTCACACTGCGACCCAGAGGATTCACCTCTCTTCCTCTACACCTAGAGGGAACGAAAATAGAGTATCGAAATTTGAGAACGAACAAACGAAGACATAAAGAAATATTGAAAGACAATCGAACGGAGAAACAATGTAGCTTCTTAAAGAAGTATAGACAAAACGTAACAGAAAACCATCCTCTCCTTCATCACTCTCTCTCTCTTCCAGGTACGCTCAATGAATGGATCAGGATGACTTCTCCTCTCCTTCCTCTCGCTCTGGCCTCACCCTTTTTCTTGTGGCTTCAGCAGCTTTTCAGGAGCATAAACCTTCCTATATATCCAAACTCACGAGAGACTGAGGGTGTGGGAGACACGCGCGAAGAAGATGCTTCCAGATGAGCCGAGCCACGTGTTAGATGATTATTCCCTCAAATCACGTGCTCACATGATTGGAATAAAGTTCCAATTTGTCTTTAAGTCCCTGTAAGGTTTCAGAGAACATTCAGTCAATCTCAGAAATATTCAAGTCATACGTTTGTTCACACAGATTGCACGGAACTTATCAAGGGACTGAAGAATGCGTCAACGCAGTAAAGCCAAGGCGTTAACGCAATGAGTTTATAATAGAGAGCAGGACCCTTCACAATACACACAAATGCGTCAACACATTAGTGACAGCGTTGACGCATCGGCTTGGTTGTTGATCAAAAGACCTTTGGACCTCAGCCCAAGGCGTCAACGCTTCCATCGTGTAGCGTCGCCTCAGCTCCTCAAGCGAGATGCTCACGCCCTTGGCAACTGGCCAATGCGTCAACGCATCTAGTGTCAGCGTCGACACAATGAACAAGACAGCAAGTGAAAGACGCACAATTGCGTCTCACAGTCAGCCAAGTGCGTCAACGCACTAAAAGCACAGAACCCATATAGATGAAGACAAACAGGTACGAGCTAATGCGTGAACGTGTTAGAGGAGCATTTAATCAGAAGAGCATGATGAAGACATTTTAATCAGAAGATGTGCATGCAAATAAGAAATTTCCCAAGGCTCCTTTCAGAAACTAGATCCATAGATTATCCAGACAATGCAGGATCTTTAACAGTCACCAGGAAGCAACACATAATTTGATTCATAGTGTTAGTCATCATCAAAACTACAGAGATTCAACAATCTCCCCCTTTTTGATGATGGCAACACCATGAGTCAAATTCAGTGAAGAAGGAACACCAACCTAAAGCAGTCTCAATAACAACAACAATAGTTCTCGATAAAACAGCAATGGTGACCTCTCAAAAAACTGAACTCACAGCACTCATTATCTTTTACCCAAAACATTCCAAAAACTTCCTTTTCACTAGCTCAACCTCCTCCTTTCAACCTCTTCACTCCCCCTCCTCCTTTCAACCTTCTCCCCCTTTTACATCATCAAAATAAAAGAGAAAGAGAGATGTTGATGCTGGATTGATGAGAAAAGATGGAGAGAGTTCCAACAGTAGAAACTAAGTGTCAAATCTTAGATGCTTAAGTGGGGCTTTAAGGTCAGTGAAGAATCTTGGAGTTCTGGTAAGAGAAAGAGATTTAGAAGAAGCTTGAAGTTTATCAACTTACGATGAATATGAAAGAAGAGCAAGTGTCAACAAATATGACTGAGGTAGGTGTTAAGGCTCGTCAGAAAGACAACAAGAATTTGAACCATGAAAATAGCCTGTAGGCGCTGAGGACAAACATTCCAAGGAGAGAAAGCACTGTTATAGAGTGTATTTGGCCAGTTACACCTTTGACATTAAGTATGCACCTTGGTCATAGGCCAGCATCCTCAGTTACTCAGTGTAAGAGCCTCATACCTTCTCAGTTAGAGAACAGAGATAGTGACTATTGGTTTTTTCATGAGGAGACACCTTGATCAGAGGCCAGAATCCCCAGTTACTCACCACATGTCATCATTGCTCTGCCAAACATAAATTTTGAATTTCTTTCTTTCTTTTGTTTTTGTTTATGAGAAATGATACTTCATGACTTAGAAAGTTCCCATTTCATTGATGGGATTCCTAGTTTCTCAGTATACAGTTTAAAATACTGATCAGTTTAACTAGCTCTTTAAGAAGGTTGTTTGAAGACAAAGCCAGGGCAATTAAACGTGGTCTTATCACGAAGTCCAATGAAAAGTGTATAACAGAACCCATTTCATATGAGTCTAGTTTGTTCATCAGTCAAGAAACAAAGTAAGAGGATATAGTTGTGAAGGTTAATCTTAGCCTCTTAAGACTTACTAGAAGAAGATTCTGGCTGGACTTTAGTTGCACAAACTTAAGAATGTAGGAAATGAACGAGGTTCTACTAAAAAAGGGATGCTCAAGATCAATTCTGACAATTAATCCAGCAACAACAACCATCTTTCAAACGTTTTTAATTAGTCAAGCTCCCCCTCTCTAGTAGCTCTATCTCCCATTCTACCCTGATAACAGTAGAGAAATAGACCTGATACATCTCAAATCTCAAACCCGCTCCCCCTCACATAGTGACCCCTCCAGAAAAAAAGGTGACAGAACTAACACTATCATCATGGAATTACATGAAACTGAATTCATTTCCACAGATTAGTCAGAGTTTGTAAATACCAAGTTATCTTCTAAATGAAGTGAATTTTTCACGATCTAAAGGTTTTGTAAAAATATCAGCAATTTGATTTGCAGTCCCAACGTGAATTAGTTCAAATGTTTTATTTGCAATTTCATTTCTAATAAAGTGGTGCCTGATTTCAATGTGTTTTGTTCGAGAGTGTAACACAGGATTCTTTGCAATGTTTATGGCACTAGTGTTATCACAAAAAATGGGAGTGCAACCTGTCTCTACTTGGTAATCCTGAAGCTGATGCTTAATCCAGATAACTTGAGTGCCACAGCTGCTTGCAGCCACGTATTCAGCCTCAGCAGTGGAAAGGGCCACTGAATGTTGTTTCTTTGAACTCCAAGAAACTAGGCATCCTCCTAAGAATTGGTAGTGTCCACTGGTGCTCTTCCTATCCAATTTGCATCCAGCAAAGTCTGCATCAGTGTATGCAACTAAATCTAATGTGCGAGAAGCAGGATACCATAATCCTAATGTGTGTGTGGCAGACAGATATCTAAAGATCCTTTTTACAGCAGACAAATGAAGTTCAGTAGGCCTAGACTGATATCTTGCACATAAGCCAACACTGAATTGTATGTCTGGCCTAGAAGCTGTTAAGTACAAGAGGGATCCAATCATACCTCTATAGAGTTTTTCATCCACTTGTTTACCTGACTCATCTGCATTAAGGGTCATGCTTGTGCTCATTGGGGTGGATATTTGCTTCAGGTTAGTCATCCCAAACCTTTTTAGGATATCCAGCGTGTACTTGGTTTGGTGGAAGAATCAGCCATCTAACATTTGATTTATCTGTAAGCCAAGAAAGTAAGTCAGTTCTCCAACTAAGCTCATCTCAAATTCAGCTGACATAAGTTGTGAAAATTCATTACATAGTTCAGGATTTGTTGATCTAAAGATGATGTCATCTACGTATACCTGAACTATGATGAGATCTTGTCTGGAATTCTTAGTGAATAAAGTTTGTTCAACTTTACCTCTGTCATATCCTTTATTCAGTAAGAAACTGGTCAGGCTTTCATACCAGGCCCGAGGAGCCTGCTTTAGTCCATAAAGAGCTTTGTTTAATCTGAAAACTTGATCAGGTTTAGTCGAAAATTGAAATCCAGGAGGTTGTTCAACATAAACTTCTTCTTTTAGAATTCCATTCAAGAAAGCACTCTTAACATCCATTTGTTGAAGTTTTATGTTGTTTGAACAAGCAAATGCTAATAGAATTCTGATAGCCTCCATTCTAGCTACTGGAGCAAAAGATTCATCAAAGTCTACTCCATACTCCTGACTGTAGCCTTTAGCTACAAGTCTAGCTTTATTCCTGGAGATGACACCTTCTTCATTCAGTTTATTCTTAAAAACCCATTTTGTTCCTATTACATTGAAATTTTCAGGTCTAGGTGCAAGTTCCCAGACATTGTTTCTATCAAATTGCCCTAGTTCTTCACACATGGCAGTTACCCAATTCTCATCACTTAAAGCTTCTTCAATGGTCTTAGGTTCAATTTGAGAAACTAAAGCAATTAAATCTTGATTCTGAACATTTCTGAAATGGGATCTTGTCCTAGGGGGATCATGAAGACTACCAATTATATTGGTTACAGGGTGGTCTTTTAAAATTCTGACATTTCTTGAGAACTCACCTTGTTCGGCTGTACTTACTGGGTTCAGATCAGTGGGTTCTTCAGCCGGTTGTACTTCCTCCTCTTGCATTTGATTTAGGAACTCTCCATCATGACTTGTAGACCTGTTATCATCATTTAGACTGTTAGAGATTTTTGTTTCATCAAAAATGACATGAGGGGTTTCCTCTACAGTTCTATCAGTTTTATTAAAGACTCTGAAGGCCCTAGATGTTTCAGAGTATCCTAGGAATATTCCGGAATACTTCTAGCATCAAATTTATCTAAGTCTCTCTTGTTGTTATTATGAATAAAGCATTTTGAACCAAAAATTTTGAAATATGAGACATTAGGCCTCTTACCTTTCAGGAGTTCATATGGTGTTTTCTTATGTATGGGTCTTACCAAAGCTCTATTAAGTATATAACAGGCTGTGTTTGCTGCTTCTGCCCAAAAACTCTTCGGTAGCTGACTCTCCATTAGTAATGTTCTTTCCATTTCCACTATTGTTCGATTCCTTCTCTCCACAATTCCATTCTGCTCTGGGGTCCTGGGAGAAGAAAATTTGTGAGTCAGTCCCTCCTTGTCACAAAAACTAGAAAATGAGGAGTTCTCAAACTCTCCTCCATGATCTGATTGGATAACAGTGATCTTGTGGCCTACATGTTTCTGCTTATTGAAAAAATGTTCAAATTTTTGAAAAACATCACTCTTATTCGCCAAGAAAAATAACCATGCAAATCTAGAGTAGTCATCGACAATGACAAAACCAAATCTCTTACCATTTAGGCTCTGGGTTCTGGTAGGACCAAAGAGATCCATGTGCAAGTGTTCCATAAGCTTGTTTGACAAGCTCTCAGTCCTTATTTTAAAAGAAGCTCGGGTTTGCTTGCCTAGAGCACAGGCATCGCAAGGCTTAGAGAATGATTTGAACTTCAAGCTAGGCATGCCTCTAACTAAGTCAAATTTAGCTAATTTATGCAAGGTGTTAAAGCTAGCATGACCTAGTCGCCTATGCCAGTCAAACATGTTATTCTCTGAATCAGCAGAGAGACACAGATTAGACTCAGACTCAACATCAAGATCCACAATATAGACATTATTGACTCTATTTGCAATGAACTTTATTTTATCGGAGTTTGGTTCTAAAATTTTACAAGCATGCTCATCAAAGAGGACCTTGTGACCCTTGTCACATAACTGACTAATACTCAATAAATTGTGTTGCAGACCTTCGACCAACAATACTTTTTCAACAGAGTTGGAAGTTTTCTTACCGATGGTTCCGGTCCCAATTATTTGGCCTTTGTTTTTACCTCCAAACTTGACTGTCCCTCCTGCTTTCAATTCAAGCTTGCTGAACTTTCTTTGATCCCCTGTCATGTGCCTCGAGCAGCCACTGTCGAGATACCACTTGTTGTTCTCGGCTGCTAGGCTCACTTGCACAATAACAATTTAAGTAGTGTGCTTTGGAGCCCAAGGTAAGTTGGGTCCAAAAATACCGCTCAAATGATTAAGCACAGTTTTGGGGATCCAGATCTGCTTCACCCCTTTTTTCTTTCTGTGCTGAGAATTGACAGTTTTGCTATTGATGTGCATTTCAGTTGTTTCCTTTTGTTTCTCAAAGTGTGTCCAGTTTCTGTTGATAAAAGCTTGGGTCCCAGCCAGACCATAATTTCTAAACTGTCTAGTTGAAGACATTTTATTGACAGTATTCTGTGTGTAGTTAGACCTTCCCATGTTTCTTTTCAAATAGCCCATTCTTTTATTAGAGTCATAGTTGTTGAAATGACAGGCACCTTGTTTCTGGTGCGTGGGCTTGTTGAATTTCTTAAAGACATTTTTTCCAAAATCAGGCTGTTGTTTATGGATGTTCTTTTGTTGTTCAGTACTTTTGGAACTGGATGGGATGTCCAGTTTCTCTTTTCCTTTCTCAGTGTAAAATGTGGTGGTTTTTATCCCAAATGCTTCCTTCTTATTTGGGTTGAAACCCAAACCTTCTCTGTTAAAGTTTACTTTGGTGCCTAACAAGGCGTTCAAATTGCTTTCTCCCAAAACAAACCTCTCAAGAGTTTTCTTCTTATCTTCCAACTCCTTTCGCAGAGATATGTTGTTTTCCAGCAATTCATCATTGACCTTTATAATAGCTTCATACCCTTCCTTGATTAAGTCATTTTGTCTCAGGTTTTCTTCAGTATGTTGATTGGTTTCATCAAGCTGTTTTCTAAATTTTTTAAGTTCATTCTTAAAAAGATTATTCTCATTTCTTACATTTTCCATCTGAGCTAATTTAGCTACCAGTTTGGAATTTTCTATCTTGACGAGTTCTTGTTCTTCATTAACCATATTGAGTTTGCGTTTGATGACTCTATGTTCTTTAGCTAAGGCATTGTACATATCTAGCAGTTCACCATATTTCTCTTCCCAGTCATCAATAGAGTAAGTTACAAAGGGATTGGTTACCTCATTTTCCTCATCGGCCATCAGACATACTCCTTCAGTCTCCTTTCCTGAGGAATTAGTCTCTGAGTCTTCTTCTTCATCGCTCCAAGTGCATACCATAGCTTTTGGCTTTTTCTTGTACACTTTGGAGCCTTTCTTATGGTAGTCCAGCGTCTTCTTCTGAAGCTCAGGGCAATCTTGCTTCATGTGCCCAAAGTTCCTGCAATGATAACACATCACACCTTTAGCATTCCTATCCTTGTCATTGCCATTGTTCGGATATTTACCTGATGAGTAGTTTCTTCTTTTCCTATATGAATTTCCCTGCATTTTCAGGAATTTCCTGAACTCACGTGTGAGCAGTGCTTTTTCACTTCTGTCAAGGTCTGGAATTCCATTAGACTCTCCACACTACTGCTGCTGTTGCTACTGCTGCTGCTGCTGCTGTGTCGTTCAACTTTAAGAGCAACATTCTTGCCCTTTCTGTCATTTCCTTCTCTTGTTTTCTTGAGATTTATCCCATAGGTCATAAGAGACCCTATGAGTTCAGTGACGGTCATGGTTGTTAAATCCTTTGATTCCTCTATCAGAGTAGCTTTTGTGTGCCACGCTGGAGTCAAGGATCTTAAGATCTTCCTGACTATATCCCCTTCAAATATTTCCTTTCCAAATCCCTTGAGGCTGTTTGTGATCAGTGACAGCCTAGCGTGCATATCAGTCACGCTCTCCTCTGACTTCATCTTGAATAATTCATACTCATAGGTTAGGTAGTTTACCTTGGTAGCTATGACCTGAGAGGTACCCTCGTAAATCAACGCTAGTTCATCCCACATCTTCTTAGCTGTCTTGCACGCCGAAATTCGGGCATATTCTTCAGGGTGAACTACGCACTGGATGATGTTGAGCGTAGACCAGTTCAGTCTGGATATTTTGACTTGTTCTTCAGACCACATCTCCTCATTCGGAGGTAAATCATAAGGTCCAGTTGTAATGACTCTCCACAGCTTGTGGCTCTGAGATCGGATGAAAACTTCCATCCTGTTTTTCCAACAGAAATAATTAGAACGATCAAAATATGGGGGACGGGAGATTGACTGTCCTTCAGCTATGTAGCTGCGAGGACCACTGGTTCCAGGATTACCCTGGTCGTTGGACCACATCTCGGGTAAACTTGCTCTAATACCAACTGTTAAACAGGAGGACGGTGAGCTAGAAGGGGAGGGGATGAATAGATCACCGTTTAAAAAATATTTGTCCGAGCCGAGGAGATCTTAGAAGATGAGATTGGCTAGGAAGACTGACAATATGTAAAATGATCCGGAACCTTAACCAAGATAAAGCAGGTCACGAGCGCAGAACATATATCACTCAGAATTTCATCAGCACATAAGCACAAGCACTAAGCGAGCAGTCAGACCAAGGTTTCGATCATCAACAATCACACTTACTTCATGAAGCCAGACAGAAGCATAAAGAAAATAGATGCGCACAACCACGCCACGGAGAACAAGAGGTTTAGATGGTTCAGTCTGCAACCTACAGACTTACGTCCATCCCTCACTCAAGGCAGAGTGAGGCTTCCCTTTCACAAGAAAGAACCGCAGACTCAGTCTGCCAACAACACGCTGATCCACAGCTTGGGGATCGAAATCCCTACAGACGCTGAACTCACAGCTTGCACCCAGGTCTCACACCACAAGACCTGACCCGAGATAACTCTCCCTTCCTCTTAGACAAGAGGGAACCCAGCAGTGACCCACCCTCACTGCAATTCAGAGACGCTGTCTCTCTTCCTCCTCAGCCGGAGGGAAGAACCCAGGTAGCCTTCTCACTACCTGAACACAAAACCCCGGAGAACTCCTCCCTTCCTCTGATCTAAATCAGAGGGAAGTCACACTGCGACCCAGAGGATTCACCTCTCTTCCTCTACACCTAGAGGGAACGAAAACAGAGTATCGGAATTTGAGAACGAACAAACGAAGACATAAAGAAATATTGAAAGACAATCGAACGGAGAAACAATGTAGCTTCTTAAAGAAGCATAGACAAAACGTAGCAGAAAACCATCCTCTCCTTCATCACTCTCTCTCTTCCAGGTACGCTCAACGAATGGATCAGGATGGCTTCTCCTCTCCTTCCTCTCGCTCTGGCCTCACCCTTTTTCTTGTGGCTTCAGCAGCTTTTCAGGAGCAGAAACCTTCCTATATATCCAGACTCACGAGAGACTGAGGGTGTGGGAGACACGCGCGAAGAAGATGCTTCCAGATGAGCCGAGCCACGTGTTAGACGATTATTCCCTCAAATCACGTGCTCACATGATTGGAATAAAGTTCCAATTTGTCTTTAAGTCCCTGTAAGGTTTCAGAGAACATTCAGTCAATCTCAGAAATATTCAAGTCATACGTTTGTTCACACAGATTGCACGGAACTTATCAAGGGACTGAAGAATGCATCAACGCAGTAAAGCCAAGGCGTTAACGCAATGAGTTTATAATGGAGAGTAGGACCCTTCACAATACACACCAATGCATCAACGCATTAGTGACAGCGTCGATGCATCGGCTTGGTTGTTGATCAAAAGACCTTTGGACATCAACCCAAGGCGTCAACGCTTCCATCGTGCAGCGTCGCCTCAGCTCCTCAAGCGAGATGCTTACGCCCTTGGCAACTGGCCAATGCGTCAACGCATCCAGTGTCAGCAGCGACGCAATGAACATGACAGCAAGTGAAAGATGCACAATTGCGTCTACGCAGTCAGCCAAGTGCGTCAACGCACTAAAAGCACAGAACCCATATAGATGAAGACAAACAGGTACGAGCTAATGGGTGAACGTGTTAGAGGAGCATTTAATCAAAAGAGCATGATGAAGACATTTTAATCAGAAGATGTGCATGCAAACAAGAAATTTCCCAAGGCTCCTTTCAGAAACTAGATCCAAAGATTATCCAGACAATGCAGGATCTTTAACAGTCACCAGGAAGCAACACATAATTTGATTCATAGTGTTAGTCATCATCAAAACTACAGAGATTCAACAATAGTTTCTTGTTGATTGGCATAATTTCCTTCTTGGGAACGTTAGCTGTCGAGTCTACACCGTTCGATCTGTTGCAAAGTTGCTGGTCTTAGTCGTCCCGTTAGTCGCGTCTTCACGTAGAGTCCTAGCTTGCATAGCGTCCCTAATCAGGCGTGGGTTCTCCGTGTGATGGTTTTCGGCGTATTGTTGCCATCTCGGTGCGTGAGATCTTTGGTGGAGGTAGGGGGACAGATGCCCTACTCTTTTCAAGCGTTCTCTCCCGAGTTTGAGCCGAACGGTGTGAGTTTGAGCGGGTTTTGCCTTGTTTGGGTGAAATGCATATTCGGGGGGTCTGAGCTATCTTCGTTGTTCTAGGTGACAGTTTGTAGTTTAAATAGATTCATTCAAACCCCTGACATGTTGGGAATCATTTCCCACCAGTTTTACTCCATTTGGTTGAGAATTAGGGCCGGTATGAGCCCGTTTGTCCATGTGACTCGTTTTGGGTCGATATGAGGAAATCGCCCATTTGATTTCCATTTTATGGTTTGTTTGGCCCCTTGCGGCTTGTGGAAGGTCGACAATGTGATTGTGGGTGTTTCCCTATCGTTCTGAGACGATTGGGGCATGGAAAATGGATTTTCGAGCGGATTTTTCATGTTTCACTCCATGACGAGAACGCGCTAGTTGTGTGTGCCGTGTTCTTACTTGGACGCGCTACAACGATGCACCGCGTCTCGTGTAGGAGATGAAGACTTTGGCAATTAGGAATGCGACCCAGGTGATGGGCGTGATCCTTTGTTAATGCGACCCAGGTGAGGGTCACATTTATGAATTGTCGCGCCTGAGGTTCAGGCCGCGTCTGTTAACGCGTTTTAGGTAAGTGCCACGTGAGTGTGTGATTGTGACTCAGGTGATGGGTGCATTCTGTTGATATTGCGACCTTCTGTAGGGGCACATTAATCATCGCGACGTAGAGTATAGACGCTTTCCATTTTTCGTGTCTTATTTGAGTTGTCTCAGGCTCCGATGAACCCAAGATTCAATGCCTTGTTGGCCTTTGGCTTGATGGATGCCTTGAGTGTTCTGTGAGGGTCATATGTGTTACAAGGGATCTCGGAGGAGCGATTTTATCCCGAGCAGTGTGTAGTGCTATGTTCCTTCCAGTTATTGTGGCTTCGACCCCTTGGTTAGCCCATTGTTCTGTGGATGTCTTGGACGTCCTATGAGGGCTGTGACTGTGTTATAGGGTGTCTGAGAGGGCCATTGTACCGAGTAGTGTTTTGTATTATTCGAGGATCATTATGATTTCTGGTCAACCCGGTTGTGACCCAGTGGTTTACACTTGACCTTGTGAGTGTCTCGTCTATCCTGTGAGGATCGAGACATGGTTTTGGGCACTTGGAGATAGTGTCTTACCTCGATTTGCATGCCATGTGGTTTGAGGGCTTTTGGTAATCCCTCGTGTTCTGTGTTTCATGTTATACAAAATTGTGAGTTCGTTGTGAAGCTCGGAGGCTGAGGACTCATTGTTACTATTGTTGTTATGGATCCAACTGTTCTGTGCCGTCTTCCATAATGTGTTTCCTGAGGATTTTGGCTTAGGGACTAGGCTGATTAACGGCGTGTGATGTGATGTTCGACGATCTTCACCCGAGTCTTATGACTCAAGGATCATTGTGAGTAGGTCTATTTGACTGTCCTGAGTCTGGTAGCAATTATATACTGCATTATGCTCTGTAGTACGTGCGATAGGTGTGTGCTTACCCAATTTTATACTTCGGTGTTCACTGTTTGAGTCTCTGTGTCTAGTGAACCTCCACTAGTCGTAGCCTGACGACACTTCTGTGTGTCGGCCCACCTAGGAGTGGTGGCGGGGCAGTTCCCGGTTGACGATTTTTAGGCTAGTTTCCGTGGGCCCCCTTGCTTTGCGGTAGCGTCCTACTGGGGGGGAAACTAGCTAGAGGCCTGGCTCAAGACATTGGGCTTGTGTGTGCACATGTGGTCAGGGGCGGTTGGACTAGCGCCGACGGGCGTGACCCAAACTAGTCACTCGTTACTGTTATTCCTTGTACTTGGTTCGTGTCTCAATTACCACGTTCGAGGTGAGTGGGAGACACTTGAGGTGCAGTGTAAGACGTTAGTGGACGAATCTGGCTATTCTTCTAGTGAGGAGGCGCTTCTGTCACTTGACATGATGACTTTGTTGGACATATCCGAGTGATTTTGATAATAACAAAATCTAAGATGTTTCTCTCCCTTGTATCTCTTTTTCAAGCAAAGCTTCATGCTTTAAACCTTCAATTTTCACCCCATGTCAATTGTGTGGTTATGAATTCTTCCATGGGTTTATTCAAACATAAATCAACTCATACACAAGCCCGTTTCAATCATCAAACAAATGGATAGCTTCAAGAGAGCTAACACTTGATTTTTGCAGGATTGAAGATTGGCGGTCGACCTGTGGACCCCTGGCGGTCGACCTAAAATAACAGAATTGAAATCTGGAATCTGAGAAAGCTGGCGGTCGACCGCCAAGAGCTAGCGGTCGACCTATTCTCCCAGCAGCCAAATGGCTACAGGACGGCCAATGGCGGTCGACCGCTGGCCTTTGTAGGTCGACCGCCAGTCTCGAGCTGCCAACAAATGTTGACTTTTTGTCACTTCGAGAAATGGTCTTTCTCTTGGTATTGTTTAATCCCTAAGCAACCTAACTCTCCAGAAATTGTGGATCTGGTCTGGGGGAGTCTTTGGACCATTCAAGAACCTATAAAACTTATACAAGAGGGTTTGGAAAACCCTAATGCTCAAGGAAGATCAAAGGGAGGCTACCAAGAGGAAGAGAAGGGATTTGGCACGGTAGACGTGAACAGTGCTCCGAGAGGAAAGTTCTTCATCCTTCTTCATACAATCAAGTGCAAATCAGTCCAAGGATTCAAGCTGCATCCAAAGCATACAATCATCCACTAAGGGGGAGCATATCAAGATCCTTCTCTTATGTTTTGAATTCATTCTTGATCTCTCAAAGCTTCATCTGTAATCCTTGTAATCTTTAAACATTCCAGAGTGTGGATCCTCTTAGATCCGTGTGTGTGTGTGGTTGTGTGTTCTTGGTTGGAGGTGTGTGTGTATTAAGGTGTTTCTACACCTTCGTGGGAATCCTCCTTCCTAGTGTGTGAGTGTTGTATGTGGTTGATCTTGTAACTTCCTACAAGATAGTGTGTGGTTCCTCACTGTCTATGAGGGGTGGACGTAGGTTGCCGTTGTGGCATCCGAACCACCTAAAATCGCTGTCTCTGTGTGGTTTGTTCCTTTTCCTCTATCCTCCTTCTGTGAAAATCGTAAGTGTGTTAGTTTAGTTCAGTTTTTACTCTCTTTTATCCTGCATAATCCTTCTTCACCTTATAAAACTTGCTTTGTCTGTGGGCTTTAATTATTTCAAGTTCTCTTGTTAGCTTCTTGTCATACATTTTATAAAAAGGTGATAAAGTTTCATTATTTCTACCATCACCCAATTCACCCCCCCTCTTGGGTGCCATTTAATCTCGGGACTTCAATTGGTATCATAGCCAAGGCTCTTCCTTTCAGAGATCTAACGATCTAGAGCAAGATCCGATTAAATGGCAAACAAGGGTATGGTACCCGAGGGTCATTCCATCAACCGTCCTCCGTTTTTTGACGGTTCCAACTACTCCTACTGGAAAAATAGAATGCATATTTTTCTGAGGGCTCAAGAGTACGAGGTTTGGAGAGTTGTGGACAAGGGTCCTCATAAACTTGGGGCTGATGAAGAACAATGGACACCCGAGGAAATTAAGAAATGCACTGCTAATTTTAATGCCATGAATATCATGCAATGTGCGATACACCCTAATGAATTCTCTCGTGTTTCTATGTACAGCTCAGCCAAAGAAATGTGGGACAAGCTGCGACTCATATACGAGGGAACGTCACAGGTCAAGGAAACCAAGGCAAATCTCCTAGTCACTGACTATGAGCTATTCAAAATGAAACCTGAAGAAACCATCTCCGAGATGTTTGCAAGGCTAACAGAAATCACAAATGGTCTCAAAAGTCTCGGGAAGAAATACTTAAATTTCGACCTTGTGAGGAAGGTGTTAAGGTCCCTACTGTCAGCTTGGCACACAAAGGCCATGGTTATTGAAGACTCAAAGAACCTGTCAACTCTTACTTTGGATGAACTCATAGGGTCACTGATGACCTATGAGATAAATATAAAGAGAACAGTTGATGAAGACATCAAAAAGAAAAAGGTCATTGGACTGAAAGCTCATCAATCCGATGACGAATTTCAAGAAGGTGAATCAAGTGACGGAAGCAATGAAGAGGAAGAATTGGCGAATCCAAGTGAGAAAATTTCTAAGGAAGAAGAGAAACTTTCAAGGAAATTTCAGAAAAGGGCAAAGATGGCCCACGCAGACTAAAGGCGAATCGAGCAAGCCAAGTAGCATCATATGCTACGAATGCAAGAAGCCTGGACACATGAGAGGTGAATGTCCAGATCTAAAGAATAAATTCAAGAAGGATAACTTCAATAAACCCAAAGCCATGGTCGCCACTTGGAGCGACGAAGAAGATGAACCATCTGATGAAGAGATTCAAGAACTTATGGAAAGCTTGTGCCTCATGGCACATGAGGATGAATCCACGGAGGTAAATTCTAACCCTAAATTCATTTCCAATGAACAATGGGAATCTGAATATGAAAAGTTGTACACGAAGTACAAGAAAGTCAGATCTGAAAATATAGCTCTTAAAAAGAAACTTGATGATTCATCACGTGAAGATATCTTTGCCAAATTTGAGAAACTGGAATAGGAATGGTTTGTGGCTTCAGAAGAAAAGGAAAGTCTACTGCAAATAATCTCAGACTGTGATAAAACCAAAAAGGAACTATCATGCAAAATAACTGAAATCGAGGAAGCATGTGAAAGGATCAAAATTGAAGAACAAACTCTAAAATCCACTAATTCAGAACTCGAAAGGAGAAATGGGATTTTGGGTGAAAGAGTTGCTGAGCTTCAGTTCACCTTGACTAAGTTTGTTAAGGGGAAACAAAACCTGGATAACCTATTGGGGGTTAAAGTCAACTTCCAAAAGGAAGGCTTGGGGTACACACCTCAAAACAAAAAATCCTTTGAGCATAAGATCACCACATCCTTTATTCATAGAAAGGATGATAATCATGCTTCATGTTCTAACTCTAAACCCCAACATGCTCAGCCTAAACCACACAGATATCAAAGAACTTTTTCACATGCTAACTGCTTTCATTGTGGTAGATTTGGCCATATGATTTCCAACTGTTGGTTTAGACAAAGCACACCTAACTATCATGTTCCATGGACGAAGAGAACACCCGTAAGAAGTTGGACTAACTCTTATGGACCCAAACTGGTTTGGGTACCAAAAATAATTGCATGAGAATTTTTCTTCTTGCAGATATGTCTTGAAGCCAAGGGGAGCAAATGGTATCTAGACAGCGGTTGCTCAAGGCATATGACAGGGGACAAGAAAGTGTTCTCCAAGCTGCAAGAAAAAGAAGGAGGCTTAGTTGCTTTTGGTGGGAAGGACAAAGGTAAAATAATCGGAGTTGGAGACATATGTAAGAATTCTGAAACTCTGATTGAAAATATCCTTCTGGTGAAAGGTTTGAATCATAATTTGTTGAGCATAAGTCAATTATGTGATAAGGGTTTTAAGATTATTTTTGATATGACTCACTGTTTTGTCATGTGCAAAAATTCAAATGAAATCAAATTCATTGGAAAAAGGAGAAACAATGTGTACACCATTGATCTTCATGATGTTTCAGTTGATAATGTGTATTTGGTAGCTAACAACCATGAGAATGCATGGCTATGGCACCGCAGACTAGGTCATGCTAGTTTTGGAGTGATCTCTAAGTTGTCTAAACATGAATTGGTGATAGGTCAGCCCAAATTGAAATTTGAAAGCGATAATATATGTGAAGCTTGCACAAAAGGCAAGCAAACACGAATCTCATTCAAAAATAAAAATAATGTTTCTTCCGCTAGGCCATTGGAATTGTTGCATCTTGATCTTTTTGGTCCTACTAAAACATCTAGCCTAGGAGGAAAATCCTATGACTTTGTGATTGTTGATGATTTCTCCAGATTCACATGGGTGTTGTTTTTAGCTAATAAAAGTGATGACGTGACGGAGTTTCAAGTGTTTTACAGAAAAATTTAGAATGAAAAGGGTTACCTCATCACCACAATCCAAAGTGATCATGGTGGTTAATTTGAAAATCATGAATTCAGCATGTTCTGTGAAGAGCAGGGGTACACACACAATTTTTCATCACCAAGAACGCCCCAGCAAAATGGAGTAGTAGAGCGAAAGAATAGAACGTTGATAGACATGGCCCGGACCATGCTCAGTGAGAATTCTCTACCCAAGTATTTTTGGGCTGAAGCGGTAAGTATCGCATGCTACATCATCAACAGGGCAATGGTAAGGCCCATTCTGAAGAAGACTCCATATGAGCTCTACAAGGGTAAGAAGCCAAACATTTCTTATCCTAAACCCTTTGGATGCCCTTGGTATATCTTGAACAATGGTAACTCCAATCTGGGTAAGTTTGATGAAAAGAGTGATAAAGGAATTTTTCTAGGTTATGGACTCAATTCTAGAGCTTATCGATTATTCAATAAAAGGACTTTAGTTGTTGAAGAAATTCTGATGGGGACATCACCTCCCATGCCCACATTCACAGCTCGTCTCCTCGCCCCGGTTGCATCCGACATGGTCTAGTTATCTAATTTTGAGTCCTACGTAATTTTTATTTGAGTCATTTGATGTAATTTTCATTTTACTTGAGTCATGTCCCTAGGTCTTGTGCTTATTTCCCTAAGTTTGAGAGTCATTATGATGTTTAGTTAGTTATTGGGCCCAATTCATTGGGTTTGGCCCAAGTGCACCCCCTACCCCCTCGGTTATTTGTCATTGAGTCTGTTGTCAGGGACTTATTGTAAAATGTGGGTTGCCTATATATAGACCCCAGTCCCCCCATTTCAACTTAATGAATCAATCAATGAAAAATTACCATTTTGTGAGTTCTATCTTTATTTTTATGGTGGAGTGAATCCATTAGTGAGGTGAGAAGCCTTAGGGAGAGAATCCCACCCATCCCTCTCTTAATCTCTCTCTTTCACTCCCCTTTCTCTCTCCTCCACACCCAATTTCAAAAATTTTCTCTCTCCTCCCTTCCCAACCACCACTCTCCCACCTACCCCCATTAAAGGCCACTCCCCTTCCCTACACATCCCATTACTCCACCCCCTAGTCCCAAGGGAGCATCCCCAAGCACTAAGCCACCATCCAACCACCTCATCCCTTTCCCAAGCACCCTTCTCTCTCCCCCATGCAACCCTCCACCTCCCAAGACAATTTGAATTTGAATATCCCCTTCCCTCCATAGCCCAAAGTCGCCCAACTCCCTTCCCCATTGAGTAGGCCACCCCCATCCCCTTCCCTCCGCTCCACTCTACAAAGAGCAGCCACCCGATCACCCTTCCTCCACCTTGGCTGAGAGCCTACAGAGAACCAGTGGAGTGCAGCAGTGACCCCGTCTTCCCCCTGATGTCCCTGGAGGTCCAAGAGCTATCGTCGGAAGCGCCTGCCTATCTTCTTCTCAACGGAAGTAGTTTCGTCATCGTCCGAGCACCGTGCTGCCCGGGAGAGCCGTTCTCCCTTGACTGCGCGAAGCTCTCCTGAAAGAGCACCTGAACGTGATTGGAAGCTCTGTCACGACAAATCCATCGTGAATCAAGACAACAGCGATTCTGCGAAGTTTTTCCTCCTTCTGTCTACTTTCAGAATTAAGAAGCGAAACTCCGTTCGGCATTCTGTAGCAGGAGTTATCAATTTTCTCCCTCAGCCATGTGGTTCTGCTTCCCACAGTCTGCACCGACCTGTCGTCATTGTTCAGAGTCCCCTGGTCTTCTCCGGCATTTTTTGGCTTCCCCATTAGTTTTGCTGCAAAGAGGACTCGTCCACGGTTCCAACGACTCTGACGGTGCTCGATTCTGAGTTCGGCAGCTATCAGGGCAACCTCTGCAACCTGCTGTTGGAAACCAGAAGCTGCCAGTCAGAGACTCTGCCTCCCTGTTCGGGCCTCCACCCAGACCAGCATCGAAGACAGAAGAAATTAATAAAATTTGGACGACTTTCTCGGCCTACTACGAAGATTTTCCACATGTTTCGTCCACAACAAAATTCGGTACCAATTGCATCAGTCAATTCATCATTCTCCTGTCAGCACCCACAGAACTGGGCAGAATCGGCAACCTCCCATCTTCGGTGTTCCCTTCTCAAATTTCCCTCCCCGCTTGGCCGACTGAAGGCCCCTCCCTGTGTGGAGGTAGTGTTTGGATGTAACTATCATCTTCCCTTCCCCACGATCCCCCCTTGCATGAGGTGTAGTGTTGTAATAGCTTAAACATGTCAAGCTACCCCGGCGCGGCGTGTGGGGAACCCACGCTTCCCTGCTCGCCCTCGTCTCCGAGCGGGACCAGTTTCTTCAAACCGGTCGAGTGAGTGCTCCAAAACTTTACTCTAATTCATGCTTGTTCTTTCAATATTAGTTCATAAACTCCGCCGACCGTGACGAGAGCCCGATCTTAAGCTCATTTGCTATAAGTGATCATCGTGGGAAGAGAGTGGAACCCGTGCCCTTTGGCACTTCGTCGGACCCTTGATTTGGATAGCCATACCCTTGGGGAATCAAATCTTGGCCTTTCTGGCCCTCTACCAGCAAGGGCCCAGTCCACACAACCTCCCCTTGGCATTGCCAAGTTACCCCGGGTCTTAGTGAGCATCGGGTGAGCGGTTGCCATTATCGGTCCGTTTTGAATGCTTAATTGTACTTGCTTGTTGAGTCCTAGGTTGTGTCACATCAATTGGTATCAGAGCAAGTCATTGACTTGTCTCTATCAAGTCAAGTCCTAGGGCATGCTTGCATTGGTGTCATCATCAATCCGACCCTTGCATTGATCCCCCCGATCATCATGGCCTCCTACTTAGCCTACTCGCCACCCATGGACTTCATCCTAGATAGGGATATTACCTTTGACGGATCACATTCTAGTGACTATCTTAGGTGGGAGGCTACGATAAAAAAGTACTTCGAAAAGACTTGGGTATATGGACCGGCGAGAGTCCGAAAGGCCAAGGGACGACTTCGGGGTCAAGCCAAAAGTAAGTGGGAACACATAGAGGGCTTAAGGAGGGTTGGAAGACAAGAACCTATTCACTCATGGGAAGAGATGAAGGTAGAACTTAGAAAGATCTACATTCCCACCCCTCCTACTCAAGCACCCCTAACCCGAGGAGCACTACCACTCCTCCATCCCCACCCGGCCAACTTGAGACCGACCTTTGGTCTCCACCCCCACCACCCCCAACAATTCATCTCTCAACCATCATAACAACACTTCGCGACCAAGTCCTCTCCCTTAAGACCCAAATAAAATAAACAACCACCTCTCCACCAAATCCCATGAGGATCCCCACACTCCAACCAAAACCTCCTTCTACAAACCTATCTATCCAAACTCAATTGGCCCCCACTACCATCCCTCCACAACCGGGCGATCCCAAGGGGAAGAGACCCCTAACCGACCCGGTTTCCCCAATAAGGACCACCACTCACTCTATTCTCACCATTCAAACCCAAGTAGACCCCGTGTCTATCCCTCCACCTAGAACCATGACGGCCACCACCACCCAACCCAAATCCTGTCACCCAACCCACCTTCCACTTCCAACCCCAATCCTACCCCAACCTAGACCTCCACTACTTCCACTCCCAAACCACACGCTACCAATCCCAATCCAAGTTTCCCTTTACCCTCTACCCTGGGAACACCACACACAAACCCTCATCACCCCAAAAGACTCTCTCACCTCCTTGGTAGTAGAACTCATACCCAATCCAATAGTTGTGAGCACTCCAAACCCACCCCCCACTTTGGAGGAAACCCAAGTCTAAGCTGAAGAAGAAACCTCACACGATGGTCTTTACCTTACACCACCCTCTCTAGTTGGGACGGAGCTCATCTTAGGAGAACCCATTGTTAGTTGGCTAAAGGAGAGCCCAATTCGAGAGACCCCGGCCCATGTTTTCCCTCCCATAGAACGAGACCTTCCCATAGTGCCCTTCTTCTCCTATCACACCACAATCCAAGCATCCTATCAAGTGGAGACCTTAGAGGACCTTCTCAAGGGCATAGCATGGCAATTAGAGATGACTAGCATGTTGACCCCTATAGTCGAACAACCTAGGAGCCTTAGCCTCCTACACCTATGCATAGGGTCTATCACCTCGGTTTGTACTATTGGTTGCTACACTAGCGACCTCCTTCTATTCCTCCCTACACCCGATGAGTCCAACCTTCTCCTCGATTTAGAGCTTCTTATCTCGGGTAGAAAGTCAAGCCCTCCACTCATGGCCGACCCACTTGTCAAGAACATTGGCCCAACTATTATGGAGAAGGATGACTTAGCACCTTTTAAGGATCTTGAGGACATGGAGTTTCTCCCCCTAGGTGACCCATTTTATGATCCATATGATCCATTCCAATGGGAGTCAAGGGACTCATATGACCCAACCATCTTACCAACCACCCACCCTTTCCTACCCTCACCCACCATATTGGGCCAAACCCACCTCATCCATGACCCGGGTTACACCTTGGAAGCCATGACCTTGGGCCACATATCCTTGGTAATAAGGTTGTGCCCCACCCCATGACGACCACCTTCTTAGATCCATTCGATCCTTTCCAATGAGAGTTCAAAGGTTGTCCCACACCTATACACATGGAAGTCACCTTTCGGAAAAGTATGCATGTGTCTAGGCTTACCACACCCCTTGGCATGAACACTATGTTGGGTCCATTCATTCATATCACCCACATGTCAAGTAGAAAGTATGAGTGGTCCATATTCGGATGTCATGATCCACCTTCATTCATCATGGGTCTTAAGCATGTCAGAGGCATCTACAGATGTCCGGGTCCCCCGATATTTATCACCAATTTATATGATAGGGCCACCTACGGGTGTCCCGGCCCACCTAGGCTGACCAAAGACTACACTGCATCATTACATGATAGGTCTACTTTTGGTTACCCAGGTCCACCCATCACTCCTAGAATGTCTGCATTCACAACATTGCATGAAGAGATCCGTAAGCACATTATCAAGAAGAATGTGATTGATAAAAGAGTGGTCGACTCTCATCGGCGTCACCAAGAATTCCACATGGGTGACTTTGTGATGGTGAGGAAGGAGAGGCTCTCCCCGGGAGTCATCTCCAAATTGAGGCTATGTGGGGCTGGTCCCTTCCAGGTCCTGAGGCGCATTGGCGCTAATGCCTATGAGTTAGATCTCCTTGAGGAGTATCGAGTGAGTCTCACATTCAATGTAGCCGACCTAGTGCCTTATAAAGGACACACGGTGGTACCTAGTGAGGATATTGAGCATATTCCCTCCGTTGAGAGAGCACCCACCCATGAGGAGAGACCACCAGCCAAGAGAGCCCAGCGTGAGCGCATTGAACGAATATTGGATGAACAAGTCACTACCACCCAGAGCAAGGTATACGAGCGCTATCTCGACAGGTGGATGGATCGGTCTCATTCGGAAGACCTAAGGGCTGTACCACTTCTACACCCTCCGAGGAGGGAAGGACACTTACTCGACGGAGTCAAGTTCTCCGCACCCCGGGAGTATGATGGGGACATCACCTCCCATGTCCACGTTCACAGCTCGTCTCCTCGGCCCGGTTGCATCCGGCATGGTCTAGTTATCTAATTTTGAGTCCTATGTAATTTTTATTTCAGTCATTTGATGTAATTTTCATTTTACTTGAGTCATGTCCCTAGGTCTTGTACTTATTTTCCTAAGTTTGAGAGTCATTATGTTGTTTAGTTAGTTATTGGGCCCAATTCATTGGGTTTGGCCCAAGTGCACCCCCCTACCCCCTCGGTTATTTGTCATTGAGTCTGTTGTCAGTGACTTATTGTAAAATGTGGGTTGCCTATATATAGGACCCCATTCCCCCCATTTCAACTTAATGAATCAATCAATGAAAAATTATCATTTTGTGAGTTCTATCTTTATTTTTATGGTGGAGTGAATACATTAGTGAGGTGAGAAGCCTTAGGGAGAGAATCTCACCCATCCCTCTCTTAATCTCTCTCTTTCACTCCCCTTTCTCTCTCCTCCACACCCAATTTCGAAAATTTTCTCTCTCCTCCCTTCCCAACCACCACTCTCCCACCTACCCCCATTAAAGGCCACTCCCCTTCCCCACACATCCCATTACTCCACCCCCTAGTCCCAAGGGAGCATCCCCAATCACTAAGCCACCCTCCAACCACCTCATCCCTTTCCCAAGCACCCTTCCCTCTCCCCCATGCAACCCTCCACCTCCCAAGACAATTTGAATTTGAATATCCCCTTCCCTCCATAGCCCAAAGTCACCCAACTCCCTTCCCCATTGAGTAGGCCACCCCCATCCCCTTCCCTCCACTCCACTCTACCAAGAGCAGCCACCCCATCACCCTTCCTCCACCTTGGCTGAGAGCCTGCAGAGAACCAGTGGAGTGCAGCAGTGACCCTGTCTTCCCCCTGATGTCCCTGGAGGTCCAAGAGCTTTTTTCGGAAGCGTCTGCCTGTCTTCTTCGCAACGGAAGTGGTTTCGTCATAGTCCGAGCATTGTGCTGCCCGGAAGAGCCGTTCTCCCTCGACTGCGCGAAGCTCTCCTGACAGAGCACCTGAACGTGATTGGAAGCTCTGTCACGACAAATCTAGCGTGAATCAAGACAAGAGAGCTTCTGTAAAGTTTTTCCTCCTTCTGTCTACTTTCAGAATCAAGAAGCAAAACTCCGTTCGGCATCCTATAACAGGAGTTATCAATTTTCTCCCTCAGCCACGCGGTTCTGCTTCCCACAGTCTGCACCGACCTGTTGTCATTGTTCAGAGTCCCCTGGTCTTCTCCGGCATCGTTTTGTTTCCCCGTCAGTTTTTCTGCAAAAAGGACTTGTCTGCGGTTCCAACGACTCTGACGGTGCTTGATTCTGAGTTCGGCAACTGTCAGGGCAACCTCTGCAACCTGCTGTTGGAAACCAGAAGCTGCCAGTCCGAGACTCTGCCTCCTTGTTCGGGCCTCCACCCAGACCAGCATCGACGACAGAAGAAACTAATAAAATTTGGACGACTTTCCCGGCCTACTACAAAGATTTTCGACGTGGTTTCGTCCCCAACAAAATTCAGTACCAATTGCAGCAGTCAATTCATCAGTCTCCTGTGAGCACCCACAAAACTGGGCAGAATCGGCAACCTCCCATCTTCGGTGTTCCCTTCTCAAATTCCCCTCCCCGCTTGACCGACTGAAGGCCCCTCCCTATGTGGAGGTAGTGTTTGGATGTAACTATCATCTTCCCTTCCCCACGATCCCCCCCTTGCATGAGGTGTAGTGTTGTAATAGCTTAAATAGGTCAAGCTACCCCGGCGCGGCGTGTGGGGAACCCACGCTTCCCCGCTCGCCCTTGTCTCCGAGCGGGATCGGTTTCTTCAAACCGGTCGAGTGAGTGCTCCAAAACTTTGCTCTAATTCATGCTTGTTCTTTCAATATTAGTTCATAAACTCCGCCGGCCGTGACGAGAGCCCGATCCTTAAGCTCATTTGCTATAAGTGATCATCGTGGGAAGAGAGTGGAACCCGTGCCCTTTGGCACTTCGTCGAACCCTTGATTTGGGCAGCCACACCCTTGGGAAATCAAATCTTGGCCTTGCTGGCCCTCTACCAGCAAGGGCCCAGCCCACACAACCTCCCCTTGGCATTGCCAAGTTACCCCGGGTCTTAGTGAGCATCGGGTGAGCGGTTGCCATTATCGGTCCGTTTTGAATGCTTAATTGTGCTTGCTTGTTGAGTCCTAGGTTGTGTCACATCAAAGTCCTCATGTTATTTTTGATGAATCCGAGTGAAAACTCACAAAGCAAATTTCTTCTATCTCGGATGCAGATGAAGACCCTAAGAATTCATCAAATGTTAAAGCCAATGATGAGCCATTGAAGGCAACTTCAAGTAAAAATGAGGAAGATGAGGATCCTACAATTGAGACACTGCAAGAACCACAAGTGCAGCATCCTGATCTGCCCAGCTCCTCCACATTTCTAAAGGATCATCCAACTGTGAACATCATAGGTAATCTGGAGGATGGGGGTGAAAACTAGGTCCTCTCTAAGGCATGTTGAACAGGAGGAGCTGATGGCCCTACTCTCTCAAGTAGAACCCAAGGACATTCATGAAGCTCTTCAAGATGAATACTGGATTCAGGCGATGCATGAAGTGCTGCATCAATTTGAAAGAAATGAGGTGTGGACTCTCGTGCAGCGTCCTAAGAACCATCCTACTATTGGAACTCGCTGGGTTTTCAGAAACAAGCTAAATGATGCGGGATTGATTGTAAGGAATAAGGCTCGGCTTGTGGCCAAGGGATACAGCCAGGAGATGGGAATTGACTTTGATGAGTCTTTTGCACCAGTTGCTAGACTTGAAGCAGTCTGAATCTTACTGTCCTACGCTTGCTCTTTAAACTTTAAACTATTTCAAATGGATGTTAAATCTGCATTTCTTAACGGCTATATCAAGGAGGATGTCTTTGTAGAGCAGCCGCCAGGTTTTGAAGATTCCAAACATCCACGACACGTGTACAAGCTCCAAAAGGCCTTGTACGGACTAAAACAAGCACCAAGGGCATGGTATGAGCGGCTTACTTCTTTTCTTGCTAAAAATGGGTTCAAGAGAGGTAAGGTTGATCAAACACTTTTCACAAGGAAATCAGGTAAGGACATTTTGGTGGTTCAAGTGTATGTGAATGATATTATTTTTGGAGCTTCTGACAATGCCTTATGCGAGGATTTTGCAAAGACCATGCAAGGAGAATTCGAGATGAGCTTAATGGGGGAGCTAAATTTCTTTCTTGGATTGCAGGTGAAACAAACTTCGGAAGGAATTTTTATAAATCAAGCAAAGTATACTATGGAATTGCTGAAGAAATACTGGATGGCGGAAGCAAAACCCATATCAACTCCCATGGCCACCACCACAAAGCTGGATAAGGATGAAAATGGTAAAACAGTAGATTCCACACTGTTTCGAGGTATGATCGGATCACTACTGTACCTTACAGCATGCCGCCCTGACATTCAATTCAGTGTATGTCTCTGTGCCCGTTTCCAGTCATGCCCTAAAGAATCTCACTTATCAGCTGTTAAACGCATTTTCAGATATGTAATTGGCACTATTGACTTTGGCTTGTGGTTTCCCATTGGTTGTTCTTTTAAGTTAATTACGTATACCGATGCGGATTACGCCGGATGCATTGTAGATCGTAAAAGTACAAGTGGGTACTATCAGTTTCTTGGCGGGTGCCTTGTTTCATGGGCTCTAAGAAACAACATTCAGTAGCTCTCTCAACGGCCGAGGCTGAATATGTAGCCGCCGGAAGTTGTGGAGCCCAAGTACTTTGGATCAAAAATCAATTACTTGATTTGAATGTTGAAGTGGATTGTGTGCCGATCTTCTGTGATAATACGAGTGCAATTAATCTCTCCAAAAATCCTGTTCAACACTCCAGAACCAAACACATTGACATTCGGCATCATTTTCTGAGAGATCATGTAGGCAAAGGGGTCTTTGAGTTCAAGTTCATTGATTCTCTTAACCAACTGGATGACATCTTCACAAAACCTCTAAATCAGGATCAATTCAATAAAATCAGGCGAGAACTTGGCATGTGTAAGGGTGAGGGCATACGCACTTAAGTCTGCATTAGGTTGTTTCTTTTTTTTTGTTGGGTAGATCATGTGAGATGCATGCATTGTGTGTGGTTCACTTTTATTGTGTATGACTATTCCTAGCATGTGTGCCTGTACTTATATTTATATACACTTATTCCTTGACATTTTTCTACAACTGAATATTCCTTGATAGATAAATGTGGACTAGTGATCTAGTGCTCTTAGCAGTCTCCATTCAAGGGTTTCCATAGTCGACTCATGCTTGATATCATTCGTGAGTTAGCAAAAGAAAAGAAATAATAAAAAAGAAAGAAGAATGATCTGTGAAAATGGGGGAGTCCAAGGGTCATGGAGCCAACTTCTATCTCCGGTAGTGGCTAGCTGGGGTTCTTCCTCTCTCTCGGGGTCTTTTTTTTTGGGATTTAGGCCCCAGCGGTCGACCGCTGGCTTCGTGCCGGTCGACCGCCAGCGGCGAACCGGCCCGGGTCAACCGCGTCCGAACCCTACTTTAAGGGGGTTTTCTTCCCCAGTTTCTCATTCTATCACTCTCCCTTCTCTCTCCCTTATTCCACCTCCACTCTAGCACATCTCCCTCCCACCTTTCCAGCCCTAAAAACCCCACACCGTTTCTACCCAAGCACGATCCGGTCGATTGGTTTCCATTTCGGAACGTCTCCTCGCCGGCGTTCGTGCACTCGTGCCAACCTTCCTTGAGCTCCAGAGCGTGGAGACGGTGTTCTTAGTTCTTCCCGGTGTCTCCCTCTCCATCCCAAGGTAGAGGTTCTACCTCTCTAGAGGATACTCTCTTCGGCGGGTTTCCTAGTCTAAAATGGCACCTCGAAGGACTGCTCGGCGTCTTCTCCAAGGGGAACCTGGTGCTCAGAGACGTGAAGCTCCGGCCGCACCTCCACCACAAGCTCCCGCACGCAGGTTACCTCCGAGGTCTATCATCGAGCCTCGTCTTGTTGATTTTCAAGAGTTGAATGAAATCCTGCCCGACATCTATACAGTTTTTTCAATGCAACTGGGGTGGCTTGATTTTGTCACTAGATACAATCGCTTCTATCCCTATCTAGTACAACAGTTCTATGGGAATTTGGTTGACAGAAATGGAAGCTTGTATATAATGGTTCAAGGCATTGAGATCCGCATTAATGCAGAATTATTCCATAATGCCCTAGGTGTTTCCTCCCATGGTGCAGACAGTCTTTTTGGGCATGGTGAGGTTGAGGCTAGTTTTATTGCCATGACGAGCTGTGATTTTGTTCGTGGTGTGAGTGACCTCATTGAGCTGAATGCCAACCACTTTCCCGCACTACAACGGGTTATTCATCACATGTTTACTACACTTATTTATCCCAAGAGTGGCAGCCGAGATGAAGTGACCGAAGTGCACCGTTTCTTGTTCTATCATGTTATGAATGGTGACTTGGTTAATATGGGATGGCTCATGACTCAATTGATAACTCGATGTCGTACACATTTACAGTGATCCCTGCCCTATGCCTCTCAGCTCACTGGAGTGTTCATCTTTGTCGGGGTCCCATTGGAGAATGAGCAGTCTGTTCTAGTCCGCCATGATGACATTTAGAATGAGCATAAGCTTTTCTCCGATATGGGATATTACAGGGATGCAAATGGTGAAAATTCGCCGTGCTGTCCCAGTTTATGGGGAAGAAATTGGCAGTGAAGAAGAACAAGTGCCGGACCCACAGCAAGATAACCAAAATGCACCTGCACCAGTTCAGCCTGTAGATGTGCCTCCTCCAGCAGATCTCCCTCCTCCACCGCAGCACTTTCATGGGGAGTCTTCTACTCAGGGTGCTGGGCATTCCACTTGGGGGGACTATGAGCTCTTGACAGGCGCCTTTTTGGCATGGAAACTCGGCTTGAGTCCTCTCTTGGGCGTTTGGATACTTTTATGGACACCATGACTGACGAATAGATACCTTCACTCTTGCTCTGGATGATCTTTCTCTCCACATAGCCACTCTCTTTGCCAGCCATGAAGATAACCGTGAGGCCTTTCGCACCACTAACCATACCCTTCTTTCCCTCCGTAACCAACTCCGTCATTATGAGGCCATTCTTCATAACCTTGAGGATCGTCTTCCTCCTCCTCCTACTCCTGCTCCTGCTGGTTCCCCCCATGGTGATGGTCCACCAGATGGTGTTCATGGCGAGGAAGCTGAGGGTCACCCTGCTGTGTAGCTGCTTTTTGGGTCTCTAGCGTCCCTTTTGTCCACTTTTTGTATCCCCTCCCTCTCCTTTTTGCTGATGTCAAAGGGGGAGAAGTAGGCTATTAGGCTTATGTATATATATGCTATGTGTGTTTGGTGTTTGCCTGCTTGCATGCCTGTCTATCTCTTGCATCGTAGTTTGAGCATATTGTATGCATTAGTGGTTGCATTCATTAGCGTGTCAAGCTCATTTCTCCCTTTTGCATTCAGTGTACCTTGTATGGATCAAATGAAAATGAATGGAAGAATGCACTCTTTGACGTTACAAGATTGGCTCCTTTCCTTCTCACCTCTTGTCAATACGGTAAATAAGTATTGAATGGTTGGTATGAATTCGTTGACATGCTTGTGTTGGTAGTGATATGTTTGGTGATATAAGCATTTCGAATGCCTTCAAATTGTGAGTCTAGAAGATTCAACTTGATGGATTTCCACGTATCTCATATGTGATTGACGAAGCTTCTAAAACTCTTTCAAAAGCACATTTGTGAAAATGCAATTCTACTGCCTATGTTTTGTCATCATCAAAAAGGGGGAGATTGTTGAACATATCCGAGTGATTTTGATGATAACAAAACCTAAGATGTTTCTCTCCCTTGTATCTCTTTTTCAAGCAAAGCTTCATGCTTTAAACCTTCAATTTTCACCCCATGTCAATTGTGTGGTTATGAATTCTTCCATTGGTTTATTCAAACATAAATCAACTCATACACAAGCCCGTTTCAATCATCGAACAAATGAATAGCTTCAAGAGAGCTAACACTTGATTTTTGCAGGATTGAAGATTGGCGGTCGACCTGTGGACCCCTGACGGTCGACCTAAAATAACAGAATTGAAATCTGGAATCTGAGAAAGCTGGTGGTCGACCGCCGGGAGCTAGCGGTCAACCTATTCTCCCAGCAGCCAAATGGCTACAGGACGGCCAATGGCGGTCGACCGCTGGCTTTTGTAGGTCGACCGCCAGCCTCGAGCTGCCAACAAATGTTGACTTTTTGTCACTTCGAGAAATGGTCTTTCTCTTGGTATTGTTTAATCCCTAAGCAACCTAACTCTCCAGAAATTGTGGATCTGGTCTGGGGGAGTCTTTGGACCATTCAAGAACCTATAAAACTTATACAAGAGGGTTTGAAAAACCCTAATGCTCAAGGAAGATCAAAGGGAGGCTGCCAAGAGGAAGAGAAGGGATTTGGCACTGTAGACGTGAATAGTGCTCCGAGAGAAAAGTTCTTCATCCTTCTTCATCCAATCAAGTGCAAATCAGTCCAAGGATTCAAGTTGCATCCAAAGCATACAATCATCCACTAAGGGGAGCATATCAAGATCCTTCTCTTATGTTTTGAATTCATTCTTGATCTCTCAAAGCTTCATCTGTAATCCTTGTAATCTTTAAACATTCCAGAGTGTGTGGATCCTCTTAGATCCATGTGTGTGTGTGGTTGTGTGTTCTTGGTTGGAGGTATGTGTATGTATTAAGGTGTTTCTACACCTTCGTGGGAATCCTCCTTCCTAGTGTGTGAGTGTTGTGTGTGGTTGATCTTGTAACTTCCTACAAGATAGTGTATGGTTCCTCACTGTCCGTGAGGGGTGGACGTAGGTTGCCGTTGTGGCATCCAAACCACCTAAAATCATTGTCTCTGTGTGGTTTGTTCCTTTTCCTCTATCCTCCTTCTGTGCAAATCGTAAGTGTGTTAGTTTAGTTTAGTTTTTATTCTCTTTTATCCTGCATAATCCTTCTTCACCTTATAAAACTTACTTTGTCTGTGGGCTTTAATTATTTCAAGTTCTCTTGTTAGCTTCTTGTCACACATTTTATAAAAAGGCGATAAAGTTTCATTATTTCTACCATCACCTAATTCACCCCCCCTCTTGGGTGCCATTAATCTCGGGACTTCAGACTTGTGTTTTCGTGACTTGTCGGGTAGTCTGTGTGTGGCTTCACCCGAGGTCAGTGTAGCGTACACGACGATGAGATCATGTATGTCTTGTGCCTTCGATTGTGTAGATCTTTGGTAGGCTCTTGCCTATTTTGGTAGGCTTTTGCCTATTTTGATAGGCTTTTCATGATAGAGTTTTGTGATTTGACAATGGATCGGTAACGCCCAACTTTGTGAGATTGGGGTTAACATTTCTGTTACTGTTTGGAGTAGTTTAGAGGGTCGAGGTTCCTCCGGCTGCCGTGTTTCTATGTTACGGCTTTCCTCTTTACTTTTACTGTTGTTCCTACTCCTGCTTTGTTACTGCTTTGCTTTAGCGTAGTGCTGCTGTTACTGCATTATTTTGTGGTAGGGTTCTGCGGCATCCCTACTGAGCCAATGATAGGAGGCTCACCCCTGACATTTCAGGTGTAGCTATGCTTCCTCGTGCTGGGAGGTTCCTACTGCGTGGTTCTTAGTGCCAGCATTGCCAGTGTCGGGCTTTCCCCGACATGTGGGTATGTTCTCTTTCCTATTGGATTGGACTTGTCTTTCTGTGGACAGGACTTTGTTAGTTTTAATTTGTTATAGAAAATGTAATTTTATTTCTGCTACTTCAGCAATCCTGATCATTGAAATTTAATTGCTTACTGCTTTATCTAGAAGTTCAATGTACTATCACATATTGTTCTATCCCTTCAGAGCTTTTCCACTCTTGGGAGGCCTCGTAGGTTCCAAGTGGTATCTGGTTTACCCGGTATCTGGAGTCTGGGTCTTCACAGCTTCAATGGATCGAGACATTTCCTTAGGCTTGACTTCCTGACGAGTGGTATATCAAGGCTTGGCTTGAAGCATCGACCTGTTGGCTTTGAAGTGTTGATATGCTTCGACTTGAGTGATATTATCAACACTATTGCACTGACCTTTATTTGCAGGAACAACTCTGCTGCCACGTGGCAAAGCTTCAGTGGATCGAGACATTTGCTTAGGCTTGACTTCCTGACGAGTGGTATATCAAGGCTTGGCTTGAAGCATCGACCTGTTGGCTTTGAAGTGTTGATATGCTTCGACTTGAGTGATATTATCAACACTATTGCACTGACCTTTATTTGCAGGAACAACTCTGCTGCAACGTGGCAAAGCTTCGGTGGATCGAGACATTTGCTTAGGCTTGACTTCCTGACGAGTGGTATATCAAGGCTTGGCTTGAAGCATCAACCTGTGCCTTCTACTTGTCATTGTCCCATTATCGCAGTTCTAGGTGCATCAACCTTAAGGACATAGTGGGTGAATGTGCACCGACCTTACCTGACAAAGAGAATGTATATGCACCGACCTGATAGCACATGTTATTTATGTAGTGCACCGACCTGATAGAGCAAGACTTCTTCAGTCGCATCTACCTTCTAGACCAAAAGTACACATGTGCATCGACCTTCTAGCCCGAAAGTCATATGTGCATCGACCTGTTAGTACAAGGCCGATGGGAGATGCATCGACCTTTCAATGCAACTCTACTGCATAAGCACAGACCTTCTAGACTGGAATACATATATGCACCGACCTTACTCTTCTCCATGCATGAACATGCATCGACCTTATAGTGTAGTAGCATGAGTATGCATCGACCGTATTGTGTATAACAATGTGAAAGTGTTGATCATGCCTGACTTCATCCTTGCTTTCTTTAGCTCAATCTGCTGATTTCTTACTAGTCGTCAACTCTCCACTGTCTGACTATCTTGCCACTCTCCTGTGCCACACTTTACAGCAAGCTCATGAAAATGCACATGTAGAACAAGACATTAAACACTTGTTATTATCAAAACCACAGACAATAGTGTTTGGCATCATCAAACCACAATGAATCAATGCAACATAAACATATATGACATCACGCACAGATGAGTCATAGTGTTTGGCATCATCAAAACCACAGGGGTAACATTGAGTTGTTGTTGTTTTTGAGTTCTTTTGAGAGTGGGATTGAGTTGTTTTGGGAGTTTGGGGAAGAGCTTTGAGGGAGTTGATTTTTTTTAGTTTCATTTGGGTTCTATCGGAGTGCTTGAGTTCCAGGAGCTGTGAGAAATTTATGCCTATATTATTTTGAGTTGTTTTTATAATGTCTGTGATAAGGAAACGAAGGGAGAGAGGGGTTGAGGCTCATTCATGTTGTAACTGTTTTCATTCTTACAGTTCTTGTAATTTCTCTGGTTTTAGTGGATTGCCTCAGTCATTTCATCTTGATAGTCTTTGATTTAATTGCAATGCATTTCATAAAGTTGTCTTTTAAATTAAGTTGAGTTGATATTGTCCTTCTTGTTCATTACTTTGGTTAACCTCTTTATTTGTCTCTTCAAAATTTTGAGATTGTGGTAATTCTTCCGTTTTCCTTTCACGTGTCTCTTGAATTCTCTAAGCCTAAATTTTAATCGTTCCTTCACTTTGTTTAATTAATTTTAATTTCTTAATTTCAATATAAACTTTTCAACCAAACTCTCACGGTTTTCAATCTTAAAATCTCAAGATTTTCAACTCTAAAATATAAACTTCTCAGTGGATTCGACTCGGTCTCACCACTTAACTACTCTATTTAATTTATGGGCTGAATATTTAAGTTTGGTAGTTGACGTATCAACGACGTGCGTTTTCACGCTATCAATTTTTGACGCGGTTGTCAAGAAAGTTTATGATTTTTAAGTTGATTGTTTTATGTATTTGTACATAAATTGACATTAATAGTTTTTTTCTTTTTGTTTTGCATAAAAACAAAAAAAAAGAAAATCAAACCTAAAAAAAAATCCAAAAAAAAAATATGTTGAGGTAAATCTTCTCTCCCTTTGCCTCTCATAGTGAAAAAAAAATATGAGGGATTGCTATCAAGTATCCTAACTTTCTCCCTCTTGATCTAGTTTCTTTCTTCATATTATTAACTTCCATAGTTAGAAATTTTCCAAAAAAAACACACAATCTTGTTGGTTAGATAGGTTCATTAATTAACAAAAATAAAAAAAGGGCACTTGAACCCACATAAAAAATGCATTCCAAGATTAGAAACCACACACCATGTTATAGGGCATGCATCATTTAGGATTACATTTTTTAGTTGTTTCCATTATTTTCTAATTTCTTGTTGTTAAAGATTGCGGGGGACAAGGTGAGATCTCTAATTGTTCTTATGTAAAAAAAACATGATCATGCATTTTTCATGCTTGCATAAAATCCCTTATTTGAACATTGTTTGTTACACATTATTCTAAAATATCTTAAGGGCATCTCCCATAACAACATAAGGTGGGGATTTCATCACCCTCCCTTGGCCCACAATTCACGAACTTCTTTGCATCTTTTGCATCATCCCCAGCCTAATAAAAATTAGTAGACATTGGCCCGAGGATTACACTGAGATTAGGTGTACCTTAAATTTATAATCTTTTTTGTAAATTAGTGTCTAAGGCTAGAGGTCCACGGCAAACGCCATAAGCGGTAAAGTGGTTATTTAATTAGTTCCTTACGAAAGCAAGGGGGGCCTCCCACTTCCCCACCTCTTATCTGGCCAGTTCATAAATTTGAGAGTGGACTTAAGTTGTATCTATATCGCTTTATGAAACCCAACTTTTAGATCTAGGTCACACATAGGTGTCATAGGTTAATTATTTGATAACATATTTTTGTCTTCAAAAAAAATCAATCAAAAAAAGGGGGGCTATATTTTGGGCATAATTAAATCTAACCTTGATTTAAGGAGCCCGAATGTATGCATGGTAGGAGATCTCTTCATCCTGACCTAGCTCAGCCTAACAGCCTTAGAAACACTAGGGTTGAGTCTGTGGAGATGGAGGCCCAAGAAGAAGGAATTGTCGCCCATCCTAGAACATTGAAAGATTACATATATCCTTCAAGGGCTAGCCAACCGTCTTGTATCAAGTTACCTGAACATAATGGGCATTTTGAGCTAAAATCAGGAATTATCCAAATGTTGCCTGTCCTTAGAGGGGAGGAAGCTGAGAACCCATATCATCATGTGAGAGACTTCGAAGAGATTTACAACATAATGAGCTTCACCCACCTAAGTGATGAGTCCCTTAAGCTAATATTATTCCCATTTTCTTTAAGGGATAAAGCCAATAATTGATTATACTCATTAAGGCCTCGATCGATTAAAACATGGGATGGCCTATCCACTGAATTTTTGAGAATTGTTTTTCCAAACCACAGGATTGCCACCATTAGACAAAAACTCAATAGCTTTATCCAACTTGATGGTGAAACCTTGTGGAGATATATGGAGTGATTCAATGATCTATTACTGCAATGCCCTCACCATAGATTTGAACAATGGCGATTAGTCCAAATTCTGTATGAATGGTTGGATTTCAACACTAGGACTATGGTAGAGTCCATGCATAATGGAGAGTTCACCAATAAGCGAGCGGAAGAAGCTTGGGCATTTTTAGATAAAATTACTGAAAAATCACAACAGTGGGAAACTATTAAGGAACTAAGGAAGGCAGTCATAAGGGGAGGTTTGTTCCAAGTGGACAAATAAGTTGATATGGAGGTCAAAATGGTAGCATTGGCCAAAAGAATAGAGGCCTTAGAAATGACAAAAATTGGGAAAATTTATGAAACTACCAAAAATGTTGAGCCTTCTATGTGTGTGTTGTGCAATGGATTGGATCACCTGGTTGAAAATTGCTCTGAAATCCAAGCCTTTAGGGAGACTAGGGCACAAGCCAATTCATATCAAAGACCTAACAACAACCCCTATAGTGACACCTATAATCCAGGTTAAAGGAACCATCCCAACTTCTCTTGGACGTCCTAGAAGGCTCAAGCCCAAAACTCCCAAGCCCATAATTTTCAAAATAAGGCCCAATATCAGACCAACTTCCAAAACCGAGCCTTTAACAGAGGTCAACCTGCACACCCACTACCTACACAACCACATCAACAATTTGTCTTGCCCACTTATGGCCAATCATCTCAATCTTAGCCATCCGTGCAAAATGATGATAGGCTTTTACAACAAGTCCAACAACTTCTTTTGGCTCAACAACAATCCCTTACTACCCAACTTCGATAAGCTTTTGCTAGGATTGAGGTCCAGGTTGGTCAGATGGCTGAGGCCAATATGAGGAGGGAACTAGGCCAGCTACCTAGCCAAACCATAGCAAACCCTAAGAACTATCCACCAGATTTTAATCAACAACCCACCTCGCAAGTGCCACCCAAGAAACCTCACATTGAGAATGCCAATGCCATCACTACATTAAGAAGTGGGAGGATTCTTGAAGACCCATATGAAGTGGGAGAGGGTAAAGCTAATCCAAGTCAATTAGAGACTTTCAACCCTACCAAGAGGGAGTCTATGTTCAAGTCAGTCGACCATGAGGGGCATGAAAAGGAAAAAGAGAAAACCCAAGTTGATGAGACCCCTGATAATTATAAGCCCAAAATTTCTCTTCCAACTATCCTCGAAGCTGAAAAGGAGAAAGGAAAACCACATGCCCAAGCCCATGAAGATGTCGAGAAGAGTAAAATAGAGCCTGTTAGGGTTAAGTTGAGGGGAGGAGATAAAGGACAGAAGAAGCTTGAGGACGACCCTAACCTATACCTACCAAAAGTTCCCTTCCCAAGTGATTTAGAGCACAAACCCACTAGCAAGAAGAAGCTAGCTCAAAATGAAGAGTTCATGAAATTGTTTAAACAAGTCCAATCAATATTTCACTTCTTGATGCCATCAAGCATGTTCTGGCCTATGCCCGATTTCTCAAAGAATTGTGCACACAAAAGAGGGAGCCTAGGACAACCACTAAGACGGTTTTACTTTCAGAAGATGTAAGTGATGTCTTATTAAACCAACTCCCACAAAAGAGAAAGGATCTCGGTGCCCCACTTATTACATGTGTCATTGGAGACATTTCTTTTGATCGGCCTTGCTAGATCTAGGAGCTAATGTGAACCTACTCCCAACCTCAGCTTTTGAAAAACTTGGAATCAGAGTGCTCAAACCCACATTAGTTGTCTTACAACTAGCTGATGGATCTGTTAGAACACCATGTGGTCAAATTGAGGATGTCTTGGTTAGAGTGGATAAATGTTATTTTCTTGTTGACTTCCTCATTCTTGATAGAGAACCACTACAAGAGCTTCATCCCGGGCCTATCATTTTAGGTCGTCCATTCCTAGCAATTGCCAATGCCATCATCAATTGCAAAACTGGCACTATGGACATCTCAATTGAGGAAACTAAAGTTCAACTCAACATATTTTCTCATCACATGAAAGCGACAGAGGATTGTCATGTCATCAATAACATTGATGAAACTAATTCGGAGAATCGACCCCTTAATGAAGAGGTTAATACCCAAGAGCTAAGCATCTTACATGATCCACCCTGGCCTGTGAAAGTTGAGCCTCCACACGCACATGCTTTTGGGCTTCCACTTCCTGACATTAGGGTTCCCTCACAAGATAAATGGAACTCATTCTCGGAACCCACCCCCTATCACTTTCTCAAACAAGAGGGGGCTATGCTAACTAAATCTTCATTTGATTTGACATCTGATAAGGAGGCTCTAATGAGTGTTGAGGGGAGTGTTGCAAGTTTCGCACTAAATCCATTGGCATACATGCATAATAGTGAGCCACCAAAACACGGAAAGCCTAACATGGAACATGTAGTAGTTAAATGGCTTGATACTAAACCAAGGCTTAAACAACTCATTAGGGTGAGTCCGTTGGAATGCTTATTGACAAGGTAAATGTGAAATATTCACCTTGAATTGAGCTGTATTGCGTCTGGATGAAGACGTTAAACTTAGCACTTCTTGAGAGGCAACCCAAAGTTTTTATAAGTTTTTTCAATAATAAATGGATTCTTGGAAGGTAGCCCAAGTTCCTAACAATTTTATTGTGGTTTTGTAGGTTTAAATAAACAGCAAGTTGGGCGGGATGATTGAATGAGCCCTTGTCGATACACCAAGTGTAGTGCCGCCATTTATTCAAGTGAAGATGCCATCAAGGACCAGGTTGTACCATTCCTTCCCAGAATTTCACGTTTACATTGTTCTATTCTTATACATTTCTCATGCCATCAAGGACAATGTCATTTAAGTTGGGAGGAAGGGAATTGATGTTGAAATATTCATATACAACATATTGTTGATAATATGATCTAAAAAAAACTAACTCTCAATTGAGTTTTCATGATTCAAACCTCATAAAAGAGAATCTAGAATAGAAAAGACTATAGAGAAGGACGATGAAATATCTTTAATATCTAGCCAGGAAACTGACTTAGAATCTCCTAAAAGTCCTATAGCACTAGAAAAAAAAGAATACATTTGCACACTAATGAAGCAAGCAGGGCAAGCATTCTACCATCTGGTGCGGTGTCTGATATTTTGCACTTTCTAGTGAAGAGAGATTATTGGAAAAAGCTACTTGCCAAATCAAGTGTGAAAATCACACCAAAAAAAACCATGGAAAATACCTGGATCTTAGTAACCGAGCCTGCTTCTCCAAGGAAAGAGTTGAGGTTTGCCTCAAACGGTGAAGAGATGTGCAGCACCATGTGTTATGAAAAAGAAAGAAAAAAAATACGGCAGAGTGAAAGCTGCCATGCTTAAAATTCTGATTTGGGAGGCGTAGAGTTGAAAGACACTATCTGAATGGCAATATGAGGGATGCAATTGTCTGGCTGTGGATTTATATTTCACGAGCACGAGTGCTATTGAACTTTGGGTATATTCTAAGAAAGTTATGTGCATAAATTTCAAATATTAAGGATAGCGTGCTTCAACATTTCCAAAGTCCTTATTCTAAATAAATTTTGTGAAGAACGATCTTGACATGGGGCATGAAACTTTTAAACTCTTATTGGTACCTAATTTTTAATTTATTTGCGTTACTAAGGGATTAGCCATGAGTAAGTTGGGGGGTGTGATAAGCATTCATTGGTATATACTTATTCATATCACACACATTATTTTTGGGCTTTAATGTAATCAATTATGCAGGTTTTACATTTTAATCTCAGTCCAACACAAAAGTGAGATTTTTCTATAATTAATTAAATTTTCATGCATAACATAATCATGGGACTTGAGATATATGAATCGAAATTACATGATTAATACTATTGTGTCAAAGGGGTTAAATTAAAGTTTTTTTTACATGAGCCACAAACTTTGATAAGGTTTTGGTTTTATGTACAGTGTCACTCCACGACAACGAAGAGGAAGCCCACCGGCAAAGCAGGGCCGTTGCATTCACACAATGTGGGCCTCATCAGCGGCGACTGACCGAAGCCAGTGACGTGAGCATCACGATGGGCCAACCTGCACACCCCTCGCCGTGGCCGCGTCTCCACCGTCTCTAACCACAGCGATCCTACACTCTCTCTACCCTGCATCACACCGCCTCTCTCCCATGCTCCCAGCCCATGAATGCAGAACAACCGCAATCTCCTCTATGCATGCACGTGGACCCTCGTGTGAACAGTGGCCCCTTCGCAAGCTTCACAAGGCCAAGCCTTGGCCTTCTTCATGCACTCATGGCTCCCCATGCACGTTGGCTTCTTCACACGCCAGCCGCTCCCAGGTGTCAATGCAAACGGCACCAGCGAATGACGGCCACAGAACCCGGCCGAGCTTCCTCCCCCTTGGGGATCTTCATACGAGCATGGGCTCCCTTCACGTGGGTATCACCCTCCGTCACATGGCAAACGGCCCCCGTCACCCACCACCAAGCTAGCCACACTCAGGCCCCCTTTACCCACCACCATGCTCACCCTCTCACTCTCTCTCTCTAACACCATCGTTGCCCCCATTCTCTCTCCTTTCTCTCTCTAACCTTCTACCCACCCCACAGCTTTCTCACCATAGCCTCCATTGCTCACACTGCACACACAACCCTTCCTCTCTAACCCACATCCACCGCCGCGGCCATGCACATGCACACACCTTACACACCCCATGTCATACACACAGCCATGCACAATGCCAAGCAACCCCATGCACTCCCCACGTCACTGCCCCCACTACTGTCGTTCCCTTCACCATCTTCTCCCACACCATGCACATGCACATGGCCAAGGGCCTGTGCTCACCCACTGCCATGCACACCTCGTCGCCCTCCATCTCTCTCCTTCTCTGCTCACTCTCCCCATGCACACCACAGCCAACCTATCCCATCTCTCTCTCCTGTAGTCATGCACGTAGCGCCCACCGCCAACAGTCCACACCGCCTCATCTCACCCTCTCTCTCTTTCTCACTCCTCTTCCCATGCATACAATTCACATACCTCTGCACAGTCTCACCGTCACCCTCTCCATCCCACTTCTCTCTTCACCATCTCACCCACTCTCTCTCCACCTTTCTCTCTCACATGGCCATCCCCATGCACGTAGTACCCCATGCATGGCCCCCTTTTACTGCACACATCACTGTCTCACACCCTCTTTCAACATCTCCACACACTCACCACCACTCCCACCTCTCTCTCACCTTCCCATGCAACCCATCTACCTCACTTCCCATGCACCCACACAGCCAAGGGCCCATGCACATCTAACCCACTACGTTGCCTCCTCCCCATAGCCTCTCTCCACCGCAGCCACCATCTCCCATGCAAACCACCGCCGCTCTCCTATCTCTCTCTAACCCACCCACTGCGGCGGTCCTCATCTCTCTACTTCTCTCTCTACCCTACTCCCTCCTCTTTCCATGCAACACTCCCCCTCCATCTCATCTCCTCACCGCGACCCACCACCCTCTCCACCCACTCCACACACAAGTCACCCTCACATGCACTCACTCACGTCCTCTTCATACACATGTGCACATAGTACCCCATGCATGGCCCCCTTTCACTATTCTCCCATGTCCAAGCACCCCCTTCACACCACCGTCTCTCCTATGCACACGCATGCACGAGCCCCATCGACACCACCATCAGCTGGCGGTCGTTCTCCACGGAAGGTCCCCTCCGCCATCGCCCACACGCCCCCGTGTCTCATGGCTGGCTGCCTCCTCACATGGTCGAAGACTCATGCGAGCTCCCCTTCATGCGATGAATGACTGATAAAGAGGAGAAGGATAAAGAGATGAAGACGGTGGTTGGCATGGGTTTCACTTGGCAACTTCAATGCTGGATTAAATGAGCAAACAAAAGTGGTTGCACCGAAAGGAGGTCTTAATTTGTGGGTCACAACGGGAAAGTAACATGTCTAATGGGTAAGTTTGGCCCTATAAAAGGGGCTTAAGGTGGCAGAGATGGGAGTTGTTAATTTTTGGGATGTTGTTGTTTTTGAGTTCTTTTGAGAGTGGGATTGAGTTGTTTTGGGAGTTTGGGGAAGACCTTTGAGGGAGTTGATTTTGTTTAGTTTCATTTGGGTTCTGTCGGAGTGCTTGAGTTCCAAGAGCTGTGAGAAATTTATGCTTATATTATTTTGAGTTGTTTTTCTGGTGTCTGTGAGGAAATGAAGGGAGAGAGGGGCTGAGGCTCATTCATGTTGCAACTGTTTTCATTCTTACAGTTCTTGTAATTTCTCTAATTTTAGTGGATTGCCTCACTCATTTCATCTTGATAGTCTTTGATTTAATTGCAACACATTTCATAAGTTTATCTTTTAAATTAAGTTGAGTTGATATTGTCCTTCTTGTTCATTACTTTGGTTAACATCTTTATTTGTCTCTTCAAAATTTAGAGATTGTGGTAATTCTGTCGTTTTCCTTTCACGTCTCTTAATTTCTCTAAGCCTAAATTTTAACCATTCCTTCACTTTATTTAATTAATTTTCATTTCTCAATTTTAATATAAACTTTTCAACCAAACTCTCAAGGTTTTCAATCTTAAAATCTCAATATTTTCAAGTCTAAAATCTAAACTTCTCCATGGGTTCGACTCGATCTCACCACTTAACTGCTCTATTTAATTTGTGGGCCGAATATTTAATTTAGTAGCGGGCGTATCAATGACGTGCGTTTTCACGCTATCATCTACTAGCCCAAGATTCGATCATAATCAATTCTAGAGATTTTAATTAGGTCCCTTATATTTTTTCTAAAATTTAAAATGTTTCATTTTAATTTATTTCAAGAAATTTTAATTATTAAATCTATTTTATACAATAAAAATATAATTGCATCATTACTTAAATATTTTAATTACTAAAATTAATTTAAAAAATTTTATTTAGTTAGTTAGTTTTTTCAGTTACCACACTTTGCCGAAGAGGTATTTCTCTTTTTTAGAGATATACATGATAATAATAAGAATATCATAGTATAAATATAATATAAGTAGTTTAGGATATATATATATAATTATTTTTAGCGAGATTTTACCTACTATTTTTACTGGCAATATCGGTGATTAGCTGGTATGGTATTATTTTATACTGAGATGAAAGAATGAAGAAAAATTATTTGACTTTGACATATTTACTATAAATTAAATTATTACTTAATATTTATATGATTTATTTGTTTAGTGGCTTAGTGCGTACGGTTAAACATATGAGATTGGGAGTTCAAATCTCATATCATTTAGTGGCTTAGTGTTTATGGATAAACATATGAGATTCGTGTACGGGATATCTTTCCCCACCGGCCGTAAGCAGCCGGTGTTTATTTACATCGGATTGAATCCGAGCACCTTTGTTCTGTGCTGAAGAAGAGCATGGATATTTCTGAAGCCAAGGATAGGGGACCCGGTACATCCTGGAGCTGTAGGGTGACTGTTGCGCTTGACTGGAGGGGTTAGTAAACTGGGGCCCGGGAGACTGGTTGCACACTGGGTAGTGTGGGTAAGAAACTGGGACCCAGGTACGGGCATGCATATTCAACTGGTTTCATACTTTATAGGTGCCACATGGGCTTTACAAGTGGGGCCGAAAGGGGCGAAGTACATCAACTGCAAGCCGCGGGATAATTCCGACAAGTGGCTCGATCCCCAAGTCGTTGCAGGATAAGGTCGATTATCCGCGTGTTTTTACATAGGCTCTCCGCAAGGAGCTAGGGACATGTCGGAATCGCCGAGGGAGGGCTAGACTGGATGGCAGCGGCGGACACTGGCTGGCGCTTAATGGAGGTCGGATGTGGCTCGAGATGAGTAGTCGGGTACAGCTCCCGGAAGGCGAGTGTCTTCATGCTAGAAGTTAGGGCCAGTCCCGAGAATGTTTCTTTTGGGCCAAGGTCCGACTAACTCGAGTCACCGGTTGGGACCGTCAGTGGCCGGCTTGGGGTGAGCGGCGGGCAAGTGGTCGATGGCAGGTGCAAATCTAGCATTATGACGTGCGTGTTGTTATCATAACGTGCCATATGCGGGTGGACTCGATGTACGGGTGTGATCGCTGTTATCATAATGCCACATACGTAGGGGGATGGACTTGAGTGAGATGGCTAGATGCCATGCGAGGGGAGTACGTTTGACATACCCTCGGCATATACGAGCCGATCAACAAGCCACCCAACACGCGCTTTGCTCCTCACGTTCTTGCCCGAAGCCTTGGGGCTTAAGTCCTTGCGCGCTTGCAGGTTCGGGTTGTTGTCCATGTATCTATGTATCCGTATGCCCCTTGAGCTTGTAAGGGAGGTTTTATAGGGGAATGTGAATGGTTAGGGGGGGTTTACGTGGATTGGGTTGGAGGGGGTGAGCTGGTCCGCGTAAACCCCCTAAATATATATATAAATATATATATATATATATATATATATATATATATATATATATATATATATATATATATATATATATTGCTTCTTAGAGGGGGAGGGGGTTTACGTGGGGAAAGTCCCCAATTTTTTTCTTTTTTTCTTTTAATATGGATGCTGGGTTTATGCGGGCCAGCCCGGGGGGGCTGGTCCGCGTAAACCCCCGGGGGGGTTTATACGGGGAAAGTCACCAGTTTTTTTCATTATTTTTTTTTCTTTTTGTGTGTGTGGGGGTGGGTTTACACAGACCAACCCGGGGGTGTGGTCGCAGACGCTCAAAAGGTGTTCGGGGAAATTCTCGACACACTTTGGGTTGCCGAACGGCCTGGGTTGTTGACTGGTGGGCCTTAGACTTGGCCCTAGGGAGAGGATGGTAGCTCGTAGTAGCCGCGGGGAGGCGTTTTGAGAATATGAACCCTGCCTTGGTGAGTCGTGCCGAGTGGCATGGCAGATTGACGGGGCAGCCTTGGGTTGACCCGGGCGCTAAAGATAAACGGCTCATCGCCGTGCGTCTGAGGGTCGGGGGTGGCCCCAACTTGCCGAAAGGTTGCCATAGGATACGGCTAGGGCGTTCAAGCCGCGGTTGGCCCCCGGCCTGCTGTAGAATGGCTGGGAAGTACGTGCTCACGCGATGTTCGGGAGAATTCTCGATACACATGCACGAGCCGTATGGGCGTGGTAAGGGCTCTCGGAGCCCGTAGTTTACTAGGAAAAGTCTTCCTTGGACTTTTGAATGCTAGAGGGAGGCGTCTTGAGGATAAACCCCGGCCTCATTGTTGAGTGCCACTTACCGTGGCTTGTGGTCAGGGTGCCCTCGGGTTGGCCCGGGTGGCTTAGTTGAAGGCGGGTACGCCCGCTAGATGGGTGATCGAGGGTGGCCCCAATCATTTGCTGATGTCTTCGTGGGTCATTACTAGCTGGTTGGGACCCTTGGTTGGGCCGGGTGTGACATAGAAAGGGCTGGGTAAACAATGCCTTGAATATGTTTGGGAAAATTCCCGAGCCCTTATTTCTTGTTATTTTTGCTGGGAAAATACTTGGTACAACAAATGCCCCCCACGGGGTGTGCGATAGAGACGGAGACGAGGGCGGATGGCCCATGAGCTCCCCATTTTGTCTCGTTGTAGTTGTATTTTATAGCACCCCGTATTAAAAAAAATTATTATTATTAATATTTTTCAAAAAAAAATATATTAGATAAACTCTAGATTAAGTAAGAAGTTGGAACACGTAGTTATCATATGTAAAGAGTATTCACTTAACAAGTGGATTCCTAGTGTAGTTGGTTAAGTAACTTGCCTTTCAACCTAATGACCAGGGTTCAAATCCTAGCATCCACCATTTACCTTTTGTGCCAATTAATTATATATTATAAGCTAGCAACGTACAGACTTGGAAGTGCAACGTAGGAAAAGATGCCAATGTACAGACTTTGGCAAAGCAGCGATGTACAGACTTGTGATGTACAGACTTTGTGAATAGGCTAGCAATAGCCAATGTATAGACTTTGAGAGGAAGTGATGTACAGACTTTGAGAGGAAGCCAATGTATAAACTTTGAGAGGGAGAGGATGTACAGACTTAGTGAATAGGCTAGCAATAGCAATGCACAGACTTTGTGATGTGCAGACTTTGTGAAGCCAATGTATAGACTTTGAGGATGTACAGACTTGTGATGTACAAACTTTGTGAATAGGCTAGCAATAGCCAATGTATAGACTTTGTGATTTACAGACTTTGAGAGGAAGTGATGTACAGACTTTGAGAGGAAGCCAATGTATAGACTTTGAGAGGGAGAGGATGTACAGACTTGTGATGTACAGACTTAGTGAATAGGCTAGCAATAGCAATGTACAGACTTTGTGATGTGCAGACTTTGTGAAGCCAATGTATAGACTTTGAGGATGTATAGACTTTGAAAGTGTACACATTGAAGAGGGATCGTGTATGAATGTGGGAGACAGACTTTACGATCTGGGCCATGGATTGGCTGTCCAAACATTATCCCTTATCTCTCCAGCCTGTACAAACTGTAAAGCCCCATTATTTCAGATCTTGCCTCCCATTTGGCCATGACAACCCTATCAACATACCCCTCTTGCTACCCCCATTCTAGGCTAGCTAAGGTTGGGACAAAGCTCTGCAGGGATTACAAAGAAGGGTTCTGCTGCTACGATCTTCCAACAGGTAGGTGTTCTCAACTTTTAACTAAACTAGTAGCTAATCTAGGATGATTAGTCTAGACATTTAGTATTAGGCTCATTTCCATGCGATATTTAGTGTTCATAAAGCATGTGTTAGCTTAAATCTAAGATGATTAGTATGTATTAGCTTTATACCTAAGATAATTAGCATGTATTAGCATTATACCCAGAATAATTAGCATGTATTAGCAAATATTAGCAAGTATTAGTATCATACCTAGAATAATTAGCATGTGTTGGCTTAAATCTAGGATGATTAGCGTGTATTAGCTTCATACCCAAGATAATTAGCAAGTATTAGTCTCATACCTAGAATAATTAGCATGTGTTGACTTAAATCTAGGATGATTAGCGTGTATTAGCTTCATACACAAGATAATTAGCAAGTATTAGTCTCATACCTAGAATAATTAGCATGTGTTAGCTTAAATCTAGGATGATTAGCATGTATTAGCCTCGTACCAAGATAATTACCATGTAGTAGCCTTATACCCAAGATGATTAGCATTGATTAGCATGTATTAGCTTCAATCTAGGATAGTTGGCATGTATTAGCTTCATATCCATACGATATATCCATTTAACGCAAGTTTTATCGTGTTTTTACGTAACTTATTAGTTTAACTAACCTGTTAACATACCTAATTAACATGTTAGTTGATCTACTAACTAACTAGCATACCTAATTAATATGTTAGGTAGCCTATCTAGAAACCTTGTCTCCATTTAGTTCCTTTAAAAATAAAAACTTGTATGATACGTCATGTTAAAAATTTGATATTTATGCAACTAAAGCATGAACCGAGTGCATGAATAAAGATCTATAATCCTTACAGTTTTCTCTATCTATCCATGTCATCAGTTTTACCTAAATAAACTTAAATCAAAGGTTAATACCCTAGCTTAATCAAAGATTAATACCTTAAGCCTTTTTGAACTGCAGAGTCGACCCTGCCAGTTCACCGCATTGACGCGATGAACAGCAGAGTCGACCCTGCCAATAGATTTGAACTACAGAGTCAACCCTGCCTGTTCACAGGGTCGACCCAGCCTGTTCGCAGGGTTGACTCGATGAACTGTAGGGTTGATGCGATGAACGGTAGAGTCGACCCTGCCAACAGATTTGAGCTGCAGAGTCGACCCTGCCAGTTCACCGCATTGACGCGATGAACGGCAGAGTCGACCCTGCCAACAGATTTTGAACTGCAGAGTCGACCCTGCCAGTTCACCGCGTTGACACGATGAACGGCAGAGTCGACCCTGCCAACAGATTTTGAACTGTAGAGTCGACCCTTGCCAGTTCACCGCATTGACGCGATGAACGGCAGAGTCGACCCTGCCAATAGATTTGAACTGCAGAGTCGACCCTGCCTGTTCACAGGGTCGACCCAGCCTATTCGCAGGGTTGACTTGATGAACTGCAGGGTTGACGTGATGAACTGCAGAGTCGACACAGCTGGCTCATTGCGTTAACCTGATTGTTAGGCTTTCACTTTTGTCATCTCCACTGATAGATGGCAGCCTGAGAGGTGATATTTAACTCCTGACAGGGTCCTCTAAACCCTGTATAATTCCCAGGAAGGGCATCCCACAGTGAGGGTGTCGTTTCTAAAATTGTCAGGTGGCCCGTAAGGCACCTCTCTTATCTAGTTTTTCCGTGTATCAAACGTTACTGGTTTCCACTCCTAGTTCATCCCTACACATCAATGCGCCCTTGGATTCCATTCCATAATTCCACCTTATATATATCATACTGGTCAAACTTTGAAATTCATATTGGCTATAAATGAGAGTGGATGTCAACAAACATGATTAATGTTGTGCATATAGGGCCCGGTCTGGTCCTAGGAGGAGCACCCAAAGGTACTTGTACCCATGGGAGTTTATTGACCATGGTGTTTGGCATTGCACCGGAGTACTTGCTTGCTAGGCTTTAGACATTCAACTCATTCTCGTGATATTACTTGATTGATTTGACTTGAGACCCGCAGAAGGGTAAAGTTTTTGCTTGAATGAAATTGATAAATAGCCAATTCCAGTTTTACATGCTTGAATTTATATTACTTTCTATTACTTGCTTGACATGAGTTCTTACTCTCTTGGAATGATTTTGTTAATTCCAGTTATTACTTGCTTGAACCTCTTGCTATTACTGCATTGAAGTTGGAATCCTTATACTCTCACTTGTTATTCCTTCACTGCTCTTGTCGATTTTTACAATCCTTGATATCTACTCATCTACATGCATAGTTTTACTGACATTAATTGAACTTGTAAACCACTTAAAGCCAGTTAAATCTTGAGATGTAATTCCTACTGAGCGATTCACTCATCTAGTTGTTTTCTAATATTTTCAGGCAATTTGGATGCCAACCAACACTCAGAAGGGAATGAGACTGAGTGATGAGTGTTAGAGTGAAGTTATCAAATTGTCATGTCCCTTTTGTTATTGTATTAGTTCACTTATGTCAGTTGTATCAATTCATCTATGTCATTTGTATTAGTCAACTTGATTAGAACTGCTCAAGATTTGAAGCCTAGTCGTCGGACTCTGGGAACATATGTATTTGTCCTTTGATTAGTTGTGACAATTGTCAGCTCGTACTATTTGTATTAATTTCGAGTTAAATCTTAGTTATTTGCGCACTCTGATATTTACATGATTGACACGATCTATATAGACGCGTCACGCCTCGGGTAATCTTCTGCGCTCGGGGAGTGACATATTTGGAGCTTTATATGCACTTCACGTACATGTATTTTCTTCATGTGCTAGCTTTTTATATATTGCCAACACCGTATACTCACCCCCCCCCTCGCTTTTGTGCTTTTGTTCTACAGCTATGGCGAGGTTTGGTTGAGACGACTAGGCTCAGGGGCATGCTGCCCGTGAGGAGGATCACTAGGTGAGGAGGATCGGGTGGCCCTTGCCTACTTTGCACTCGCCCATCATCACCGCGGCTAGAAGTGGACAGATTGACTTGGGGCGGTCGTTAGTGGCTGAGGGTCTCCTTGGAGTGGGGACGGGTGGAGCTGGAGTTGTAGAGTTTGCTAGGATCTCTGAGACGGTTGGTATTTATGCATATGATCGCTCGGGAGGCTACCCGAGAGAGTTCTCTTTGGACTAGCATCTGTTTGAGTTCATGAACAGCTTCGTCCCTACTGGTATGGAAGACGGAGACCCTTCTGTAGCTGAAGGGCGCCGCCGGCTGGAGCGGGCCATTCTGCTTGGTAGGCACATCCTGTACAGGGTCGCATTCTATAGCTTCCCAAGTTTCTCGACAGATTTTTAGAGACAGAGGCAGTTCCCCAGCATTGATTGCCTGGGGTTCTTCAGCAGGGCAGACCAGTTCGGGGTTCATGTTGGAGCACTGGGTCCAACTTCTTGGGACCTACATGGCCATCACTGAGTTGAGACTGAGGGGGTGATGGGGTCAGTGCTAGATCCGTCAGGGCTACAGTTTGCAGGAGAGAGATACGATGATCACAGTCTTCTGGACGGGATACTTTTTTTTAATCTGATGAATACTTGCAAGGAGAGGCAAGGAGAGAAACTCGACCCCGCCCACCCTACAAGATGATTTTATAGATAAATCAAGCTAAAAGATGATAGAGGGGGGGTACAGGGGACAAGCAATGTCCGGGGGAGGGGGGGCACCCTGCCAAAGAGGATAGCACGGCCAATACAAAATGTGGGCAAGGCCAAGATAACCGAAAGAGAAACAACAAACAGCCTAGCAAAGGCTCAGCTGGAGGACCAAAATAAGATCCCAACCGGCGATGAGACAACTTAGGCTTGGCCTCGAGAGTGAGGAGAGTTAGCGTTGTGCGGTTGGCGCTGAGAGTGTCTTCCGTGGGCCCAATGGTGCGCGCATCCTCAGGAGGCTGTAAGGGAATACGAATCGCCCCAGGGGAGGGAACCCACAGCCGAAGCTCATCACAAACACAGTCCATAGTAGAAGGACAAGCAAGCTCACTGGCCCCACCATACTCATGACGCGGCAGATAGTTGTGAGCTGGTATGGCCGCTAGTCAGTGATCTCTTCGCACAGATACCACCAAGGGGGCATAGAGTGGTTGATGGGCATAGTTCACCATTATAGGATGCTCCTAGACCGGGCAGGGATTTGATATGCAGTGACGGCAGTGCTATGCGGGTACCCTTGATACACAGGGCTTATTTAGGCACTGGCAGAATGCTTAACCACCGGTGGAACACAGTGGCGACTGTAGAGGGGGAGACCTCACTAGACTTATGTTCTCTTTTCTGGATATCAGGCTTGCCGATCAGTGGCGAGGGCTATGAGGAGGTGGTGCTGGATGACCTCCATCGCCGCCACACTAACGGGCTGGGACGATATCGGGTGTCTCAAAGCTATCGGTATTTGTTGAAGACTTGGAGAGACTTAGCTCTGGCAGGTAGGGAGAAGGTCACACACACTCCGACGGTGCCTTTGAAGGCATGGGTCCGTCATTTCTACAATGGGCCCTTTTGCTTCTATAACGAGTTTGCGGGAGACCAGACCCCTTGGGAGAGTACACAGAGGTGGAGCTGCGGTTCCGGACTTACTCCCGATACATCTATGCACCGAGAGAGGGGTGGAATCCCCATGGGTTGCCAGACGTGACTCATTTGGCTGCATACTTGGTGTATTGGTTGGCGACTTTCGTGGTCCCCCACAGAGAGGAAAGTCTTCTACGGGCAAAGCTACTATGGCCCGCGTGCTTGCTGGTGGAGGGACAGAGGCTGGATGTCACGACCCGAACGGATAGCAGTGGAAAGCATGCTCGAAACGTGGCAACGAAACAGTCGTGTCAATCAGAGCATACATAAAACAACACCAACGACACTAGGAGACCATAATTTAACAAAAGTATAATTTTATTGATATCGAGAATTTAAATGTATGATTTGACTTGACTTATAATAATGGACTCAATAAAAGAAAATAAATAAAAGGGAAGAACATGACTCACGATACTAACTAGACTTAAGAAAGTAAGGAAAAAGACTCGGTCTCTAAGCTCCAGGTCCACTCGATCACTCTAGCCCATTCCCGATTTCGCGAACTCCATCTATTGCATTACCTAAAAAATGTTAAAGAGAGAGTGAGCGAGAAGCTCAGTAGGATTTATATCTCTATCGTCAGGCAATATTTAAGTAATTACCAATTTAATCATGTGGACAGAACTATATGCATAAAACAGGTAAATCCGGGAGACGATAAGCAAAGCATATTCATAATCAGCAGGAACTGTAGAGAGTTGAATTGAAGAGATTATGTAAATAAATTCAATCAAGGTATAATGAACTAGTATCAAGAAAAACTGTAACTGATCACGCACAAGTGAACGTTATCGAGCAATTTGGCCATTTATCAAGTCAAGGCAAGTCAAGTCACGTCAAGCAAGTACTTCTATGCAATCATGCATGTATAAAAAAGTTTCATGAGAATGTGGAATGTCGTAGACTTTCACTCTAGCAAGTACTTCGGTGCAATATCTCACCATGTCATTAAAACTCCCATGGGCACTAGAACTTTTCGGGCGCTCTCCCCAGGACCAGACCGGGCTCTTTTGGTGCCTTGGCATTGAGGGTTGGATCAGAGATCCCATGAAATCTAGACAATCCACAATATGTAATGGCCAAGAGTTCCATGGTCAAGCTATGTTGCCAAGGTAATAAGCGTAGGAGTATGGATTTCTTAATTGAATTCCAACCAATAAGCTCATTAATCGAAAGGAAAAGTCATTTAACAAAAATGACTTAAGATGTGCAGGATTTCTAGGAAAATGTTTGCAAAATAGACCCAAAAAGGTCATAATCTCGAGATATTATAGCCTAGAGAGACTATATATATTGGTTCAACACACAAAAATCATGAAAAAATGGAAATTTTTGGAATACTGGATGAAGATGCGGTTAGCACTAGACCGCTACTAGAAGAACGCGGTCACGAGAGAACTGTTATCAGACGGGTCAGACCAAACAACGAGCCAGGCTGATGAAAGAACACGTCCACCATAGCTGACGTGTTTAAAAGAAGGCATCAGGGGACACCTGGCGCCTCTAAAGTCAAACGTCCTAGTTCACAAGAACGCAGTCTAGCCTAAGTCGCTACCAGGAGAAGGTGGTCAAGCCAAGGCCGTGATCTGCAATCTGGACGGAAACTCGGCAAAATTTGGATAGAACCTTGTTCCACCCTGAGTGGAATTCAATGGGTTTAGGATCTAGTGGTACAACCTGCTCGGCGTCGTAGTGGGAATCCCAGGCTCACGGAGACTTACGGAGGTATTGAAACATGAACACCTAGTCCAGTGAAAGGAATATCCGACGGAGAGGCATTCGATGTCCAAGAATTTAAGGCTAAAGATATGCAAAAAAAAAGGAGTAGTCGGTAAGTCAACACCATCGGAGTGGCATGACCCTCAAACAACCTTATGAAACTAGCAAGTAATAACAATAAGGATGAAGCAATGAACAATAAGGTTCAAGTTACTAGCAGAAATGATTCACTATTTCAGCAGATTATTCAACTCTTTTAGACATATGATAACATGAAGATGATTAAGTTTAGTTCAACTGTTTCATATCCCCTAATAAGCAGTGCGTTCTGTCATGATATTACCCTAACAACGTATTACATAACATTGAATAACAGGGCTCAAAATGCGATAAACAAACCGAGTTTATGCTGGAAGACAGAGTTAGAATGCGGTCATGTAGGAGTCGCTATCTAGATAACGCGGCCAACTGGAGACCACGATCATAAAAACATTATATATATATATATATATATATATATTCAAAATATAGCATGATGGCATCTATGGTAGTGGACGTGTCTAAAAGAAGGTGCCCAGAGGAACTAATGAGGACATCAAAGTGGGGACTTAGTGAACCGGCCCCATTGGTAGAGAGGTCGCTCCCGTCCCATGGCCCATTAGGCTGGGCCCATCTAAATTTTGGGCTTTTCCCTTTCAGTATGATGTAATTTTCTTTTTATTAGCATTTAGTTCTTAGTGGGTCAGTTAATTGGGCCCAAAAGGCCAAGTTAGCTAGTGTGTCTAGTTCAGGGTCATAGGTTGCTTATTGTTACCCCCGGATAGTGGGGTCTTTTTTTCATTTGTTATGGAAAAGTATGGTCATTTGTAAACCTTGGCCTCTCCTATAAATAGGGGACAAAAGGGCACTCTTTGGTAGAGAATTAGTGATTTAAAGAATTGGGTTTTCCTCTTGGAAAATTACTCCTCCCTCTCTCTTGAGTGTGCACCCCCTCTCTCTCTATCTCCTCCCTCTTCCCTCCTAGATCGACCAGCCTCTCTCTCCTTTCTCTCCAGGTCGCAACCAACCTCTTCCTCCTTCCCCTCCCCACCTTGCCACATCAGCCACCTTCCACTCCTTGAATATCCCCTCTCTCCACAAATCCGGAAACCAACCCCCTTATCACCTTATCCTTTCCTAATATCCTTCTCAAATCAAATCCTAGCCCTCCAATCCTTCCCTCTTTCACTCAAATCAACCCTAATTCTCCTAGAATTCCTCCATCCCTTCACAAAAAATATCAAACACCTATTTTCTTCTCCCTTTCAAGGAAACCCTAGCCGCGCCCCATCTCTCTCTCTTGGCCAGCCGCCCACCCTAAACCCTAACCTTAAGTCACCCCCTCCCAATACCCCATGCCCTCCAACCTCTAGCACCCCCTTCCCCACTGCTTCCCACGCCTCCCACCCTCTCAGGTTCGTCCACGGTGTCACCAAAATCCCACGGCGTCGCCCACGACCATGGCCTTGGAGCTTTCTCTGTTCTACTGCATGCAGATCCGAGATAGAACTTGAAGCTTGAGTTCCAGATGCCACCCTGACATCCACAGTTCGAATCAGAGTGATCCCTCTTCTGTGGATTTGTTCTGCTTCGAGTCTACTTCGATCCAGAGGTGGTCCGACATCGTTTCGACATCGACACAGCCTGTGGCGCTCGTTTCCGTGAGACTACGCTGAATCTGTGAAGCCCAGTTCGCACAGAACGCGAACGCAAGTTGCAGAGCCTACCCCGACCACCCTACCACACTGCCATCCTCGTCCTTCCTCGTGGGCATCCCTCTCTGCGTCCCCGACACCCTACCACTGGTTTGGATGTGTTCGGAGTCACGGGCAAGCCGTACCATCCCGTGCCGTGGGATCACGCCTATATGTGAATCTCTTTTCCAGAGCCTCACCTCGTGGACAACCACACCCAGATCAGCAACCAGAAGATGCTCTTCTTTTCACGGTACGGAGAGGAACATGTCTAGCACCACCTCCCACTGATCTCATGTCGTTCCGACTTCTGTGGAGTTCGCACCGGCCGCTACAAGCAGACTGCGCATGTAACACCCTCAAATATAGCTAAGTTGTACTCTATATCATCGAGGCGCCTTTTCAAGTATCGGCTCAGTTCTTGGAAAGAACTTCAAAGTTAAGCGTGCTTAATGGGGAGTAGTACTAGGATGGGTGACCTGCCCAGGAAGTCCCCCATTCTGGAGCCGATCACTGTTAAAAAGGGATAAAATCATGAGGCCGGTAGGCCAAAGCGGACAATACCTCGACGGTATAAAGTACGGGGTGTGACAGAATGGTATCAGAGCCATACCCCAGTCAGAAGTGTGGGAACTAAGTGCCATGCAGGGCAAAGTGCTATGCTATGGGAGCCACCTCTTGAACCCGCAATGGGATAAAGTGCTACATAGTGGGAGCCACCTCTTGAGCCTGTAGGGGCTACCTCTAGAATCCTACCTGCCTGGGGGTTTGATTGGGTGCTATATGTGTCCAGCGACGAGGACGTCGCCTATATAAGAGGGGTAGATTGTAACACCCTCAAATATAGCTAAGTTGTACTCTATATCATCGAGGCGCCTTTTCAAGTATCGGCTCAGTTCTTGGAAAGAACTTTGAAGTTAAACGTGCTTAATGGGGAGTAGTACTAGGATGGGTGACCTGCCCGAGAAGTCCCCCATTCTGTAGTCGATCACTGTTAAAAAGGGATAAAACCATGAGGCCGGTAGGCCAAAGCGGACAATACCTCGACGGTATAGAGTACGGGGCGTGACAGCGCAGACCTGTCCTGCAGGACAGATTCGTGCAGGTTGTCTTCCACGACCTGCCCTAGCTTCATGAGACCTCAGAACGATGCCAAATTTTTAGGAGCGCTTCTACACCTCCCCATCTCCATTTGAGAGTTGACGGCATCCTCTTCGAACCTCTGTGCGCAGCGTACCAGGGGAAACAAGTCGGCTCTGTCATGCAAGACAGACATTGGGCAACAGGCCCATGTCCCTTCCCCTTGCTCCCCCCCTCCTGCGTGAGGGTAGTTTTGTGTTAATTCTTCCCATCCCCATGATCCCCTGCCTGCGTGAAGCGTAGTGCCATAAGGCTGTACGAACATGTTTGCATCAGAAGCCGCCGTTGACGTTCCCATGCGCCTGCCCGCCCGTCCCGCATCAAATTGGTATCAGAGCAAGTTCATTGACTTTTTCTAGCCAAGTCGGGTCCTAGGCCGTGTGTGACTATGCCCTCAATGCTTGATGGATCCTGCCTCATTTGCCATTGTAATGGCCAAGTTCGGGGAGATATCATCAGCGTTGGACTCCCTCGAGGCCCGCATTGATCGAAGAATAGCTCACGTCGATCGACTATTTTCTCACCGGCAGCATGTTTACCCCAGCCGTTCTTTCCAACCGGAGGCCCACAAGGAGCCACCTTACACTACCCTTCAGCCTCTGTGGCTGGCATGTGTTCCCCTTCCACCCGCAACTCCCCCTTCAACGGAGCTACAAGTCGCGGTGATTGAGTTGCTGTCGGAAGAGGAGCCGATACAGGTGGAGATCTATCAGCCGAAACCCAAGCTAATTGCCCGATATGAGGAGCAAGAACTTGAGTGGGAGTTATGGCAGTGCACTACTGAACCCACCCCATTCCACCCCAAGCAAGAACCTGCCAACACCGATGTGGTTGCTATAGCGGCTCCCACCATCCCTCCCGATGCCCTTCACCGATCGCCGGAGCTGCACCATGTTGATCCTGTGTGGCACGAGTTCTGCACGGCCTATGAGAAGCGACACCCTGACATCCATCATGTGATCATTTGCCTCGACCCTTTGTCATACCCTCTGGTGATCATCATGGTCGTGCTTCCCCATTTCAAGATTCGGGGTCGAATCTCTTCCAACCAGGGGGGTATAATGAGGACATCAAAGTGGGGACTTAGTGGACCGGCCCTGTTGGTAGAGAGGTCGCTCCCGTCCCATGGCCCATTAGGCCGGGCCCATCTAATTTTTGGGATTTTCCCTTTCATTATGATGTAATTTTTATTTTATTAGCATTTAGTTCTTAGTGGGTCAGTTATTTGGGCCCAAAAGGCCAAGTTAGCTAGTGGGTCTAGTTCAGGGTCATAGGTTGCTTATTGTTACCCTTGGATAGCAGGGTCCTTTTTTATTTGTTAGGGATAAGTATGGTCATTTATAATCCTTGGCCTCTCCTATAAATAGGGGACTAAAGGGCATCATTTGGTAGAGAATTAGTGATTGAAAGAATTGAGTTTTCCTCTTGGAAAATTACTCTTCCCTCTCTCTCTTGAGTGCGCACCCCCCTCTCTCTATCTCCTCCCTCTTCCCTCCTAGGTCGACCAGCCTCTCCCTCTTGTCTCTCCAGGTCACAGCCAACCTCCTCCTCCTTCCCCTCCCCACCTTGCCACATCAACCACCTTCCTCTCCTTGAATATCTCCTCTCTCCACAAATCCAGAAACCAACCCCCTTATCACCTTATGATTTCTCAATCTCCTTCTTAAATAAAATCTGTGCCCTCCAATCCTTCCCTCTTTCCCTCAAATCAACCCTAATTCTCCTAGAATTCCTCCAGCCCTTCATAAAAAATATCAAAACACCTATTTTCTTCCCCCTTTCAAGGAAACCCTAGTCGCGCCCCATCTCTCTCTCTTGGCCACCCACCCACCCTAAACCCTAACAATAAGTCACCCCCTCCCAATACCCCATGCCCTTCAGCCTCCAGCACCCCCTTCCCCACTGCTTCTTACGCCTCCCACCCTCTCAGGTTCGTCCACGGCGTCACCAAAATCCCACAGCGTCGCCCACGACCATGGCCTTGGAGCTTTCTCTGTTCTGGTGCATGCAGATCCGAGATAGAACCTGAAGCTTGAGTTGCAGACGCCACGCCGACATCCCCAGTTCGAATCAGAGTGATCACTCTTCTGTGGGTTTGTTATGCTTTGAGTTTACTTCGATCCAGAGGTGGTCCCGCAATGATTTGACAATGACACAGCCCGTGGCGCTCGTTTCCGTGGGACTGCACTGAATCTATGAAGCCCAGTTCGCACAGAACGCGAACGCGAGTTGCAGAGCCTACACCGACCACCCTGCCACACCGCCGTCCTTGACCTTCCTCGTGGGCATCCCTCTCTGCGTCCCTGACACCCTCCCACATGTTTGGACGTGTTCGGAGCCCCTTGAAAGCTGTACCATTCCGTGCCGTGGGATCATGCCTGTCTGCAAACCTATTTTCCAGAGCCTCGCCTCGTGGATGACCATGCCCAGTTCGATGACCAGAAGAGGCTCTCCTTTTCACGGTACAGAGAGGAACATGTCTGGCACCTTCTCCCACTAATCTTACATCGTTCCGACTTCTGTGGAGTTTGTACTGGCCACTGCAAGCAGACTACGCAGACCTGTCCTAGGGGACAGATTCGTGCCGATTGTCTTCCACGACCTACCCTGCCTTCTTGAGACCTTAGAATGATGCCAAATTTTCAGGAGCACTTCTAAACCTCCCCATGTCCATCTGAGCGCTGACGGCATCCTCTTCGGACCTCTGTGCCCAGCGTACCATGGGAAACAAGTCAGCTCTATCCTGCAGGACAGACATAGGGAAGCAGGCCCATCTCCCTTCCCCTTGCTCCCACCCTCCTGCGTGAGGGTAGTTTTGTGGTAATCTGTCTCATCCCCATGATCCCCTCCCTGCGTGGAGCATAGTGCCATAAGTGATGCGGAATGGACCACGGACTCGAGACCAATTGATATGGATCCTTGGACTCTAAGCAAACTCGCGATCATCCCTAGCGAGGGAAGCGTTCGGACGTGCGTGGTTGAGAAACTGGCAAAGAGCTAGGGTGGTCAACTCACAATTTCGTGCCCAGGTCGGGTCACGGGACGGTCTCACTCCCTCTCGTAGCAGTGATAAAATTAAGCGGGCTAGAATTCCTAACTCTCAAATAGCGGCATATGAAATATATACGAAAGAAGCAAATGCCAAGTAAGGGAGCGGACACGGTACCTCCACGCGCCGGGCATGGGGAAGACAACCCCCGCCAAGTACGGTAACTCCTGGTAAAAATAATCACAATAATTAAAGAAGTTAATTTGCTGCTCAATCCACACAGGGAGGTAAAGGCCTACAATGTGGGGCCCGGGAGGACCGATCTTGGGTTGACGGGCAGCAACGTGGTCACTCGGTTGGTGCGACTCGGATGGCACAAGCTGTTGGTTGTGGGGCCAACGGGCTACTTGGACGATCGAACTGGGTGGGATGGATCCCGCTGCCAAGGGGCTGCCTGGTGGAATGATCCTTGGGAAAGGGTCGTACTGGTTCGCCTTGTGGAAGGCGAGTCGGCTAGCCAGGTGGTCGATGCGGCTTGCTGTCCACGGGCTGGTTCTTCTATTTTACAGTGCGTGACCCGACGATAATGGCTGCTGCGATCAGCCCCGACCTCTGATTGATGCGAGACTGGTGCCGTTGGAAAGCTGACTCAGAGAGATACAATCTAAAGTCAAATAAAGAATTTTGTCTGCCTCTGTAATGGCCTTGGTCGAATTTACAACATGCTAGTTCACAGAACCAGATCTGACAGGACAAATTTGGATCTGCCTAAGAATGGGCATTTACTGTGACTAAAAGTTCAGATTTGGGAGTTGGGCCCTTTATAAAAGTTAGAGAGGGGGAAGCAAGGAAGATGCCAATATTTTTTGTGGATTTTCTAGAGGTGATTTGACAAGGGCAATGGATTTTTGACTGGATAGGGGTCAGATCTAGACTGCACAGGATAGAACAGATTTTTGGCCTGAATTTTAATTTTTCAGAAGGGAAAAAGAACTCCTAAATTCGTGGAAAAATGTGTGGAAGTGGGTTTTGGTGGGCCGAACACCCAGTCCAAATTTGAGCTCAATCATAAATGGGGAAGGGGGTCGAACAATGGAAGAATAGGGTTACTATAACAAGATCTGCACAGGGACAGATCTGTGTGGGTCTAGAAACTTAAATGGAAAAGAAAATGATTTGAAGGCTTAAATTCGAAGGAATTTTTCTGGAGATGGGGGTTCATGTGGGAAACCTACCATGAAAACTTCAGCTTCGTCCGATCTGGGGTTTGGGAGAAAAAAATCCCGGAGTAGGCCTCTGTCCAGCTGAATAACAACCTGGACATCAACTCGGGAGATGCTTCGCGGTGGCTCTTCGGTGGCACGAACGGCGGCGGTGGTGGCAGAGATAGAACTAAGAGGGGCAGAGGGCGAGATGGAAGAGGGTTTCACACCCTGGAAGGCTGGAGGAATAAGAAGAACAGTAGGACGGGAGAGTGGGGCGCACCCTTCTTGCCTTGGCAATATTCACTCAATTTTCTTCCTTAATTCCCATAAAATGAAAATACAAGCCTTTTATATGGAAATAAAAATGACCATTCCTACCCTTAGATCTAGGGTTTGGGAGGGGCACTAAGGGGATAAGAGAATTAATTCTCCCATGTGTTTTTGACCCAAAAAAATAAAAATAAAAAGGATATTAAATGGGGGGCGCCCCCTTGAAAAATGGGGAAAGAAGGTTGACATTTCTTCCCATTTGTCCCCCATTTGTTCCCTTTGAATGGTCAAGCTTCTAGAAGCCACCTAAGACATTTGACCAGCCCCACATGGGCCCTAGGACTTAGGTGAACCAATGGGGAAGAAGGTGGGGGCCCCAGCTGGACCTACTAGACTTTTACAAATAAACCTACTAAAACCTAAAGACTCACAATTTGGCTTATACTTACCATACAATTGCGTACCGAATTACACAAGGGTATAAATGTAAATAAAAAAGACACAAATGCAAACTAAAATGTACATGCTTGGAGTAGATTCTCATCAATTCTCCTTGAGTGGGAAGAACTCGACCCCGTCGAGTAAGGGGTGTGGCTGCTTGAGTAGCTCCGTCGGATCCGTCACCATACCAAGTAGCGCAGGTATGCTCCACTCCAAGTAATCATCACCTGCTCATTCCGTATATACTCGATATGCACAAGCTGCAGTGGGAACGAGGCTAGTGGTGGACACTCCGGGGTGGGGTCACTCTCAAAGAGGAGGAGGCGGCTCGAAGATTCACTAGGAATCACCGCTGGGTCCCTGTAGGTGACTAGATCCGGGACATGGATGTAGAGCTGATCCCATACTCCGGCAAGTCTACAACGTACGCATTAGAGCCGACTTGCCTCACACTCGCAAGGGACTGACATCTACGAGCTTGCACAAGACACATGCAGACTCACCATGCACTGACAAATGTATGCATAGACTCCTAACAAACAACAAAAAACAAACCACACAATGAAGAAAAATAGACTCATGCAGGACCCTAGACTTAATGTGGTGACATCACCCCTAGGTGGTCATCATCCGAGTGATGCATCCTGGGTGTCCATGGGTTCTTCCGGATCTTCTTCATAGAATTCATCAGCTAGTTCCGGCTCGGCCTCATAGCTGACAGACACAATCCCAGAAGGCGAGGCTTCTCCAACCCTTTTGTCCCCTAGGGCTAGTGAGGTACGAGTGGAACATTGACCGGCAAAGTGGCCAAAACCATGACAATGATAACACTGCAGTCGTGACCTACTAGTCTCTCCGATAAGTGGTCTCTTACCCTTATCCTCCCGACGGACAGGGGGTGTAGGCAACAGGGGTGGAGGTGTAGGTGCCGGGGAACGGGCAATGGGTGTCGGGGGTGGGCATTAGGTGCTGGGGGTTGGCATGGAGGTAGATCCAGGGGTGGGGGAGGGCGAGGCCTTGGAGCGAAATGCACCTGACGGGTGGGCTCCTGAAGTCGAGCCATTGGGGCCCTCGGGTATGGACCTAAAGAGCTACGAGGCTCGGCACTACGGAGAGGGACGGTGCCCAACCGTTGGGTAGACTCGAACTCTCCCTCGAACTGCTCCATCTCGAGAGCAACCTGATACGCATCCTCCAACTTGTCCACTAGGCGGCGGAAAAGCTCATAGCGTAGGTGTGGTCGTAGACCACACCAAAATCGGGAAACGGTTAGGGAGCTCTCCTCCGTGGCGTCACATCGCAGAAAGTATTCATCGAACTCGGTGATGTAATCGGAGACGGACCGATCTCCTTGGGTGAGACTCTACAATCTGTCTATGAGACGCTGGCGGTAGGTGGTTGGGAGGTACTTCTTCCTAAGTTTGTCCCTCATCTCATTCCAAGTCTCAACATGGGGCTCCTGTCGGTGAAACAATAGGTTCTCCATGTTTCTCCAAAAAGTTTGTGCATGCCCTAATAGTTTCATCTTGGCAAACTTGACCTTCCAATGGTCCGATATCTCAAACCACTCGAAATATTGATCCATGTCAGCCTCCCAATCAAGATAGACCTTTGGGTCTAAGAACCCGTCAAAAGTGGGTGGGTCTGCACGAACGGTCCTGAGGGTCCGCTCGTCCTCATCCAACTCACGATTCCGTCGTTGAACACGACGGTCACAACCATATCCCCCATTTTCATTCTCGGACCCATAATCAATGACTTCGGGGACTTGACGCCTCCTATGATCTACTCCTTGAGCCTTAGGAGCAGCAGGTGGCTGAACCGGTTCCTATTGACCATGTGTTGGCGTGGGATGCGCCTCAACCGGGGGTCTCTCTAGGACGGCTACCCTCCCTACCAGACCATGAAAGGACTGGTCCGACTCCACAACCTTATCCTCTAAGGCCTTCATCCTTCCTTCCAAACGAGCGCCTAGGCCATCCACTCGCGTACTCAATCCTTCCATCTTGTCCACTCGTGTAGTCAACTCTCACATTTGTTTCATAAGAGCTCGAAACATGTCAACCACCGATGACTCATCGGGATTAGGGACTCGGGGATCTACCATAGGTGGTGGTGGTGGTGAGTATAGGGTACCCCTACTAGTGGGCATGCAATGGACACGGGGTTGGAATGCACCGACCAAAGTGAAGTGATGAACCTAGTCTTAACCAATATCTGGTACTTGGCAGAGTTACGGGATCCGAAGATCCTCTCTCGTAAATGTGCTACCTTCCTGATAGGCGTAACCTAATGTTCGGGCAACACCTTTTGATATACCGAATAAGAGAATGCAAATGCAACCTTGGACCGACTTAGACTTAGGCTCCTAGACATAAATAACTCTTTTTTTGTGTTTTTAAACAAGACTACCCTAGACTTGACTTGCTCTGATACCAATTTGATGTGGAACGGACCACGGACTCGAGACCAATTGATATGCGATCCTTGGACTCTAAGCATACTCGCGATCGTCCTTAGCGAGGGAAGTGTTCAGACGTGCGCGGTTGAGAAACCGACAATTTCGTGCCCGGGTCGGGTCACGGGACGGTCTTGCTCTCTCTCCCAGCAGTGATAAAATTGAGCAGGCTAGAATTCCTAACTCTCAAATAGCGGCATATGAAATATATACGAAAGAAGCAAATGCCAAGTAAGGGAGCGGACACGATACCTCCACGCACCAGGCATGGGGAAGATGACCCCGGCCAAGTATGGTAACTCCCGGTAAAAATAATCACAATAATTACAGAAGTTAATTTGCTGCCCACTCCACGCAGGGAGGTAAAGGGCTATAATGTGGGGCCCGAGAGGTCAGATCTTGGGTTGACGGGTAGCAACGTGGTCACACCGTCCGTGCGACTGGGAAGGCGCAAGCTACTGGTTGTGGGGCCCACGAGCTGCTTGGACGCCCGAACTGGGTGGGATGGGTCCCGCTGCTAAGGGGCTGCCTGGAGGAACGATCCCTGGGAAGGGTCGTACTGGTTCACCTTGTGGAAGGCGAGTCGGTTGGCCGGGCGGTTGATGTGGCTTGCTGTCCATGGGCGGGTTCTTCTATTTTACAGTGCGCGACCCGACGAGAACAGCTGCTGCGATCAGCCCTAACCTCTGATTGATGCGAGACTGGCGCCGTTGGAAAGCTGACTCAAAGAGATACGATCCAAGATTAGAGAAAGAATTTTGTCTATCTCTGTAATGGCCTTTGTCGAATTTACAACCTGCTGTTTCACAAAATTAGATCTGACAGGATAAATTTGGATCTGCCTGAGAATGGGCGTTGACCGCGAATAAAACTTCAGATCTGGGAGTTGGGCCCTTTATGAAAGTTAGAGAGAGGGAAGCAAGGAAGATGCCAATACTTTTTTTGGATTTTCTAGAGGTGGTTTGATAGGGGAAATAGTTTTTTGACTGGATAGGCGTCAGATCTGGACTGCACAGGACAGAACAGATTGGAAAAATGTGTGGAGGTGGGTTTTGGTGGGCAGAACACCCAGTCTAAATTTGAGCTCAATCAAAAATGGGGAAGGGGGTCGAACAATGGAAGAATAGGGTTGCTATAACAAGATCTGCACAGGGACAAATCTGTGTGGGTCTAGAAACTTAAATGGAAAGGAAAATGATTTGAAGGCTTAAGTTCGAAGGAATTTTTTGGGAGATGGGGGTTCATGTGAGGAACCTACCCTAAAAATTTCAGCTTCGTTCAATCTGGGGTTTGGGAGAGAAAAATCGGGAGTAAGCCTCTGTCCAGCAAAATAGCAACCTGGACAGCAACTCGGAGATGCTTCACGGTGGCTCGTCGGCGGCACGAACGACGACGGCGGCGGCAGAGATAGAACTCAGAGGGGCAGAGGGAGAGATAGAAGAGGGCTTCACACCCTGGAAGGCTGGAGGAAGAAGAAGAACAGTAGGAGGGGAGAGAGGGGGCGCACCCTTCTTGCCTTGGCAATATTCACTCAATTTTCTTCTTAATTCCCATAAAATGAAAATACAAGCCTTTTATATGGAAATACAAATGACCATTCCTACCCTTAGATCTAGGGTTTGGGAGGGGCACTAAGGGGATAAGAGAATTAATTCTCCCATGTGTTTTTGACCCCAAAAAAATAAAAATAAAAAAGGCTATTAAATGGGGGGCGCCCCCTTGAAAAATGGGGAAAGAAGGCTGACATTTCTTCCCATTTGTCCCCCATTTGTCCCCTTTGAATGGTCAAGCTTCTAGAAGCCACATAGGACATTTGACCAGCCCCACATGGGCCCTAGGACTTAGGTGAACAAATGGGGAAGAAGGTGGGGGCACCATCTGGACCTACTGGACTTTTACAAATAAACCCACTAAAACTTAAAGACTCACATTTTAGCTTATACTTGCCATAAAATTACGTACCCAATTACACAAGGGTATAAATGCAAATAAAAAGGACACAAATGCAAACTCAAATGTACATGCTCAGAGTAGTTCCCATCAATAAGGCTGTACTCACAGGTTCGCATCATAAGCCATCGTCGACGTTCCCATGCCCCCGCCCGTCCCGCATCAGGAACCTACGCTACTATTTAATACAGAATAATATTAAAACAAAATAATTTACGTTCACAGATAGCGCCTATCACCGTTGATGCATATAAAAGGACGCTTCCATTGCCTTGATGTGTTCATAATCATCGATCAAATTTTTAAACGGACACCAAGGCGCGGTCTATAGGGCAGCCGAGGTCTCAGGTCGCAGTCACTGGCTCGACCGTGATCTGGGACCGAGCCTGCCTTCCGGTGAACCTCGACACGCTTGGATTGAAATGACTATAGGAATCGATATAATAAACGAAAGTTGGGCAAAATAATATCATTGGAAAGAGTACTCGAAGACGAACAAGATGACATGCTTTGATTTAGATTGGGCTTGAAAGAAACCTACCTTAGATCACTTTAAGATGAAGGGGAAAAAGTTGCCAGAACCCTAACTCGACTCACCTTCCACCGCCAAATTCTCCCACAATCGAGCACGCCACTGGCCGGCGACGCAAATAGGGTTTCTAGGGAATGTGGCCTACATATTTATAGAGTTTAATAGAGCACCTAGGGCTCGAATCAATCTAGAGAGTCCAAGGTGAGAAAAACTGCGTGATTTCCGTAGGTTGACCAAATCCACCGCCGCCACTTCGAATTGAAGCTCCTAGGGTTAGGGTTAAGCGAGAGAAATCGATCATCTAACATGGGCCAAGGGTTTGGGTCCGATCTGAGCTCATTTGAGCTCGAATTAAGGTTTAATTTGATCGAATTTGGGTTGGGTCATTAAAGCTCCGAGTTAACCCTAAATCTCTGGTTTTGGACCTAATCTAAATTTATTTTGGGCTTCTTCCTTTAGAAAATTTTGTTCAAAATATTTTATTCTATGAGTTACACATTTTTATATATTTTTATTAAAATTTGTATCGTGATGGTAATTAAATTATATTATTGTATCCATTATTTTATTTCGAGAATTATATTCATTCGAGGTTTATTTTGAATCCAGATCATCATGATTGTGCTTGAAAAATATTAAATTTCTTTTCTTATTATTTTAATTAAATTCATAGCATAATAATTATTCATTCTTATTTATGTAGCTTGGCCCTTCATAAAATATTCAATTATTATTGTATCTTTTAACTAAGGAGGATCATTGAAGTCGTTAGGTGACGAGTTAATTAGAGTATAATTATTTTAACCTTTTCAATATATCGGCCTTACTTTCACATTCGGTCTTTGATCAATTACTTATTCCCTATTTTTCTAAATTTATTTTTCTTTTCTTTTGTTCATTTTTATTTATTCTCATGAAATTTTATCTAAGTTCAAAATTTAAAGCAAATTTATATACTAAATTTGTAGCATGATTTCATATATTTTTTCTCCCTCATTTTTCATTTTAGTATACATTTTATTTTTAATTTTAACCTTAATTAATTGATTGGGGTGTTACATTGGCGTTGGCCCCTGCGGCATTGGCCAACATCTACCACGGGCTAGGCGTGTTGTCAGTACACCCCGTGCCATGAGAGTGGAGTTTACTTCTGCCGACCCACTACCTTAGTGTGTGGGCGGGTCTACTTTTTCCCGAGCTGGTGACGAGGGTGACAGTGGCGAACCCGGCAGCCCCCTTACTCTTCAACTTCTATGGTCAGCCGAATGGAGACGCAGCAGAGCAGCTAGAGCGAGCCAGGAGGGCCCTGTCCTACTTGCCAGGCAGAGGTGACGATGGGCTCCCATTTGACTGCGGGTCGAGAGGCTTTTGACCGGTTCTGGTGCCGTCGAGTGACGGGGCAACCTGCGCCTTACCACACCAGTGAGAGCCGGATGCGCCTGTTTACACTGAGTGGGTGATCAACACCTGACCGACAGTGTTAGTGCTGCACTGGTCTAGCGCCAGTGTCCTCTAGCCCTACTACCCGCATCGATTCGCTAGGAACTTCGGGTATGACCAGGCGATCCCGCCGAACAGGAGTTTCCTCTAGCGGGTCGGGTGTATAGGGGCAAGGATAGTCACTTGCTGGCGGCCGCTTGGTGGGACTTCAGTTGTTGAGGGGAGCCGAAAAAGTTACTGACACCGGGGCTAGATCGCAAAGGGAGATTTGACGTCCACCACGCCCGGTGGTGGTTTGAGGATAGCCATTTATATCGCCAGAAGGCTTCAACAATCAAGAAGGTTGAGGAGAGCCAACTTCTGCAGGAGGATCAGCCTCCCATTTCACTAGATGTGGAGTACCTGAGGACCCACTTCTCCCGGATTCACCAGGATGTGGAGCGACTTGAGCAACAGCGGCCCTGAGATGGTCGGGCTTCCTTGTCGTTGAGGCGAGGCTACAGTGGGGCCATCGAGCCCCTGAGGCCGGCGTAGGTAGGGCCTGTGGCATCTACAGGAGCTAGGATGTCGAGGCCGGGGCCGTAGAGGACTTGGTGGTCTCAGTTCCGGGCCGCCTGTGGCTTTGGGAGGAGCACCACCCTAGACGGAGTGCTCCCGAAGGGGACTTTTACCGACATTGCCATCAGCGACTGGAGGCACCATATTGCCCATGCGATCGGATTGGCCGGGCCAGTGGAGTTCGTTTCTCCTATCTAGCGTGCCTATACACTGAGGGATATCAAAGAGGCAGTTGCGAAGGCCGCCCGAGTATTAGGGTTGAAGTCTGAGCAACTGGTCCCTCTACCACTAACTTCCTTCAAGGCTTCAAGTAAGACACACTCTTTATTGTGTTGCCTCAACCTCATTTCTTTGTTTGTTAGGCTGAGATATCATTCATTTATGTGTCTTGTTGGCAGGTTCCCTAGCACCGAAAGACCATTCCTCAGGGGGGGTCTACTGGGAGTGGTGACAGGGACATTCAGCCCAGGCGGAAGCGCCCCCGTGTGGGCATTGGAGTAGCGAAGGCCGGGGAGTCCTCTCGTAGACACGGGGAAGACGAACACATTGAGGCGGAGCCAGCTCTGAGTAAGTGCCACGCTCAATCCTTCATCTTTTGCCAGTTTAGTCATTGTGGTTGACTAACCTTGCACATTTGGCTTATGTTGTAGCTCCACTGGAGGCCGGGGCAGAGGGGGCTTTCTCGCCGCCCATGGAGACCAATGTTTTGCTAGATGAAGATATCGAGTGTGATATCGATGTCGATGAGGTTCTCCAAAGGATGGAGGAGACTGGCCCTAACGTTGATGCATTTCCTCACTTTGTGTCAAGGAAGACTGCCGGGAGTAGCCAGCCAGGTAGGGTTCCTAGGACTGGTAATGCTCTATCTATAGCAAAGTCTTCTTCTGGAAACTGATATTGCCATGTATTTACATGCAGAGACAGCAGAGACGGCGGGGACCTTTGTCCCTCTCGGAACTAGAGACGAAGTGCCCACTTCTGTTGGTGGGCAAGAGCTTGAGGCACCTTAGGATGGCTCAGGTAAGTTCCAAACCATTATAGGGAGGGTTAAACTCTTCTTTCCTTGCATTTGTTGTACTGGGGTTGTTGACTGGATTTGTTGTCTTATCAGCCAGCTGATGATCAGGCTATTGCCTTGGATATGGTCCAGGAGCTGGTTAGCACTGGGCTATTAGTGGAGCTTCCCTCTTTCAAGGTCGAGCCAGGAGTAGCAGCCGGTCTGATGGCCCTCGTTGCTGGAGCCGCATCCATTCCATCGGCGTAGCCGACGCCGGTATTGCCTCTTCCTTCCTTGTCAGCAATTGTCACACCCGAGCGCGAAAGGAACTTGAGACTGCGCGACGAGTTTATATCATTCATGTCAATCAGAGCACGAGGTAATTTGACACAAAAGATAGAGTACGCTAAAGAGAAATAACCAAGTCCAATTTATTCATCAAACTAATATTCCAAGGTACAATTTTCAATACTTCCAAAGTCACTAGACTCAATAAAAGAAAAATTACAATAATGACTCAAGAAAATATAAGGACTTGACTATGTGACACTCGAAATCAGTTCTACGCTCATCACTCTTGGCCATCCCCATCTGATTGAGTCTCGTCATCGAATTATCTGAAAAATAGGGGAAAACACTAGATGAGTGAACGCTCAGTAGGAATTACATCTCAATAGCAAGCTTGCTTTAAGTAAATTACATGTTACATGAAAGTGCATTAAGGCTATGCATGAATGAATTCAAGATAATATCAAGAGGGAAATAACAAGAAATTAGCAAGTTTTCAAGATGAATAATGTAAAGTTATCAAGGATATCAAGTCACGTCATAAGAATTGGCTATTTAATGTAGCAAGTAAATACCCATTCTGGGCCACGCAAGTCACGTCAAGTCAAGTCTAGTCAAGTACGAGATGTGGAATGCCATAGATTAATCGTGAAAGTCATGCACTCGGTGCAATGCCACACTGTGGTCAATATAGCTCTCATGGGCACAAGTACTTTCGGGTGCTCCTCCCAGGATCAGATCGGGCCCCATTAACACCAGGCATTGAGTCATGTATTTATCTAGACATTCACTATAATTTATAGCCAATAGAGTTTCAAAGAAATAACCCATTGTAGGAACATTAAGGTAGATTCACATAATAGAGAGCTCAAGGACAGCACCTTGTGTAAAGATGACATGGCAATAAATCTCCAATAAAACAGGACACACATGAATCTGGGACAATTAGCGTCCACTCAGGTCGCCGCCAATTATAGAATACGCGTCCACTGTGGTGGTCGCCAATTTTGTGAATAGTACAGGCACGAAGAAATAACATCACCTGTGATGGCCACTATTTCAGTTATGGCGTCAACTGTATTGGACGCTAATTCCAGACAGTGACAAGACTCTCACAGAACGTAAAAACAGCGCTCTATGATGGCTAGGGGATCATGTTTCTTCAGATTGACATGACTAGACACAGTTTCCAGGGTTTTTAGGATACAACCTGCTCGACCATCTTGAGGGATTCCAAGACTAGCAGAGACTTACAGAGGCCTTAGAGAAAGAACTTCCAATCCGGTGAAGGGTCATTCAGTCTCCAAGAAATAGGGTATCAGCGTAAAACTCATGAAACATGGACTCCATCTCGGCCAAGAGACAGTAGTACCAATAGACCCACGGTGTGGGTCAAAACGTGATAAAACTGTAAGACAGGAAATAGCGTCAAACCAAGAAGGCGTCAATTAAAGAATACGCGTTATTGTGAAGCGACGTCAATTCTTTATTAACAGAATTTCAAATAGTTAATTTAAAAATTTGCATCTTTATGAGGAGGCGCCAATTCTAGAAATTTCCAACATTCAATTAAACTTTACTTATTGAGGAGGGTAGATCCAGTCTGGCCCACGGGTAGCCCAATAGCGACAGGCCCAAATCAGAATCGTCTCCTTAAGCACGCCCAAGAGGCGCTCGAAGTTGTTAGGATCAGTGCTGAGGATTCAGAGGGGGGGGGGGTGAATGAATCCCACCCTTAAAAACTTTTCGGCTCAATAATAAAACTAGAACTCTAACAAAGCAAGACAACCAATCTGAAGAACATGTAGAATATCCTTTTAAACCAAATATCAAATACGTAACCTGCGCCCAAATAAACAACTAGCGGAAGCAGGACATATATAAACGAGAATGCAATGTAACCTGTGAAGTAGATAGGAGATATGGAGCAACCAACCACTGCACATAGATTTTTAGGTGGTTCGGTCCATGGACCTACATCCACCCCACACTCAAACTGAGTGTGGCTTCACTGACAGCTGGGCAACACAGCTTGCCAACAGACGCTAATACACAGCTTACCAAGGGGAACAACCTCCCCTCTTCCTCCTACACGGAGGGAACCTCTAGCAACCCACGGTCATTAGAAACCAGAGACTCACGTCTCTCTTCCTCTATATCAAGAGGGAACCGCACTAGTAGTAGCCCCGCTACCAGTGAACCAGCCAGTAGCACTCTGCTACCAGCAATCCACCAGAGGCCTAGCCTCTCTTCCTCCTAGCCCGGAGGGAACCCACAAGTAGCCCCCCTGCTGCTTGCAAACCATAGATCAGATCTCTCTTCTCCTCACCCACCAGGAGGAACCCGACCTTAGTCCAGAGGATCGGAAGAACAATGATAACCAAATGAAAAAGGAAAAGCAAAAACACGAAATGAAAATAACTTCAGCAAACAGAAAGCTGAAAAATGAAATGCACAATGTGCCTCTCAACGGAGCTGACTGGCCTAGATCTGATCCATGGTCCAGTAGGAACAGATCTCCCTCGATCTCACTCTCTTTCTTCACTCTCTCTCTTTCTCTTTCTTCTCTACTGCACTTCTCTTCTTCTCTCGATCTCTGTTCTCCTTTTCTCTCTTTCTCTTTTTCTTTTCTTCTGCTGGATCGTGGAAGCTCTCTCTTCTTTTTCCCTTTCTTCTCTCAGCTTCTGCTCTCTAGCTTCGATCACTTTCCTTCAGACAACCGAGACTCCCTTTTATAGCAGCTCGAGCAGAGGCAGCACTAGGCGCGTGTGGCCTCCACATTTCCCGCCCAGGTATTTGGCCACGTGTCAGCACCTCAGGTCCTTGGATCACGTGCCAGACACCTGCAGGATTAAAGAAGTGTTCAGTCGATGAATAAAATTAACACAGGCTGTACATCGTTAAGCAATGTATAGACTTATAGAAATCAATATAGCAAGTGTGTACAGTGTGAGGGAGTGTATAGACTTAGAAGTCTTCATCCGTGCTCAGTGTATATACTTGCTGAAGAATGCATTATCATAACAGGAGAGTGTGTAGACTTCAGTGTAAATCATGAAGGAATTGAGTGTATAGACTTGAAACAATAGTTAATCAAGTGTGTATCATGTGAGAGTGTATACACTTGGAGGTCTTCAGCGTCTTCAATGTATAGACTTAGTTAGTTCAGGGCAATCCATAGCAATGTATAGACTTAGGCGTTCTGTTCAAGACAAAACCAATGTACAGACTTCATGCTGTAGATGTTGATCAACAGACCTTTGGACATCAGCCCAAGGCGTCAACGCTTCCATCGTGCAGCATCGCCTCAGCTCCTCAAGCGAGATGCTCACGCCCTTGGCAACTAGCCAATGCGTCAACGCATCCAGTGTCAGCATCGACGCAGTGAACAAGACAGAAAGCGAAAGACGCACAATTACGTCTACGCAGTCAGCCAAGTGCGTCAACGCACTAAAAGCACAGAACCCATGAAGACAGACAGGCTGTACAGACTTTGATGGTGTAAGACTCTTAATAAGACGATGAACTGTGTATTGACTTGATGCCCAACGGTGATGTATAGACTTCGACAAGCTTGAGCCAGTGTATAGACTTTGCCAGAGTTAGACGATGCATGAGACGCTCGGCTGTACAAACTTGCAAAGTTTGAATGAGACGATCGGCTGTAGGACCGATGTACATACTCTGAATGTGAAGGCAGGCTGTATAGACTTGAATCGCTTGAAGCGATGTACAGACTTGGTGAGGCTCAAGCAGTGTACAGACTTGTGAAGGCTTCAGCGTTGTACAGACAAGGAAGTACCACTGTGGATGTATAGACTTGATGATCCACTGTGGATGTATGGACTTGACGACCCTGAGCCAATGTGTAGACTTTGCGCTGTACAGCCTTTAGGCTTTGAACGCTTGAGCTGAAGACAATGTGCAGACTTAGCGATGTATAGACTTGGTGAACACTGCAACATCAATCGGTTGTATAGAGTTGGGGCTGCATAGTGCACTATATAGACTTGGACCAAGGCATGAACAGTGGAAGCTACAGTCCAATGTATGGACTTTAAAAGGATTTGAGCGTGAGACTGTATAGACTTGGGAGATTGAGCTGAAGAGTCGACGCATCAGCATAATGAGTTGACGCTCTGTTGTGTAGACTGTGCAGACAGAGTGTAGACAAAATTAAGTAGAGCATGTTATCTGACAGCCAAATGAACTCCTTTCACTTACATGATAAAACAACATTATGATCAGAGAATGACTGAATAATAGCATGATGACACACACAGCAAGATGACTCACAGTGAATAAGTCACTTCAAAGGCCAATCATCAAAATCACCATTAAAACCATCATCAAAATCATATGGGCACAACAATCTCCCCCTTTTTGATGATGGCAACACTACACAGTGAGTCAATCGGATGACTCAAACTATTCTCCCCCTTTGACGTCATCAAAAAGAAAATAGTTTGATAAATTAAAGCAACCAGCATGCTATAATTGAAAAACAATCTCCCCCTTTGGCAAAAATCTCCCCCTTTGATATAGTCAAGATGAACCATGGGAAGGTAAGAATGCATATGCAGATGGAGATTTCAAAATGCAAGATCACAATTCTCCCCCTTTAAGAGTTTCTATGTAGCATGATGCATATGACATGGAAACTCCCCCTGAATAGATGCCAATTGATATGCATGTTGCATGACTTCCAATTGATATAGTTGAGAAGAAGACCACCGAGGCTTTCAACGATAAGGTCAGTTCAATGAATCAAGGACAGTGAGCAGAAAAGATTCAAATAATCAGATTTTTCAAAGAGGCTTCAACTATAAGAATTTCAGTCAGATTTTCAAGGGAATGTCATTCTCATAAATCTAAATCAGAATATTTCAAAGTCTTCCATTATAAGGGCTTATGAATGATTTTTATTGATCAGCATGGTTTAAACATGATGTATGCAGAGTTTATCAATAAAATTCTGTATTGATATCTAAAACCATGGTTTAATAAAAATGAACCAAACCCTCATATTTATCTTGATTAATCTCCCTTTCTCTTACACAATCAAATTTATTAACTTCTTTCGGAATTACATGCATTAGTATTGAGATCAAGCAATTATGAAGTCATATGATTTTGTCTAGGGTTGTAGCAATTTGATTTTAGCATTAATATCAAACATTTCAATTTGTTCAATAAATTTTTTATGCTACAAATTTTACGAGCACTCTAGTTCAGTGCACACCTTGTAAATAGAGGATATACCTTGATCAGAGGCCAATATCCCTAAGCACTTAGTGTGACTAACTGTCATGCTTTATATGAACAGAGATAACATTTACACATCATGACACACTGCAAATCATTTCTTGATGAGTGAGTTGTATTTCTCAGTGTGCATGCCATTGCTCTGCCTGATTTTTAATGAATTTTATTCTGCAGAGTTGACTAAGACACCTCATGACACAGTCCTTTGGACATGGTTTCTCAGTGACCAAAGTCATTGCTCTGACAACAATTATCTTTAGACAATTCAGACAAATTCCTTTGCTTCAAGTCAATAATAATTTCATGTACTTAACCAATTAAAGCCATGAATTCAATAATGCAGATTTCAGTAGATTTTACAAGACACAGCATGAAACAGATGGTTAATGTTTATTAAACATGCTTCAGATATTTTTTAAGAGATTTTAAAGCCAAACTCATTGAATACATTAAACTTAAACCACATGAGTTATTTCAGTCATTCACAAAAACGTATAATAGAAGATTTCTAGTTCAAGAATTTTTCAGATTGATGATTGAGATAGTCCCATTGAAAATCTTCATGACAGACTGATAGATTTCTGAAGCTAAATGATACCAATTGATATAAGAGATTTTGAAGCTTAGTGTTTTCCGAATATGAGCAAGGTTTGTCAACAAAAATGACAAGAAGGGATATGCAATGAATTCTGACAAATGTATGCATTTGACAACCTATATGCAATGCATTGACTCCCCCTGACAATATGCATTCAGACAATCTTTTTGACATTCTCAGTTTAAGGAAATGCAATGCACTATATGTATGCAAAAACTCAACACTGAATGCTATGCAAGGACATGCAATTAACTCCCCCTGAAAACATACAATGTTTGCCATGAGACACTGAACATATGATTTTGATTTATACACATTCAGACTGTCCTAACCAGCAAAGTGACCCATGGTACTAAGCGGAGCACTTGGTCTAAAAGACCACCTCACACATAGTAAGAACCTCCAGACAGACTTCCCTGCCTTTTGGTACCTTACCATTTATATACCATTGAGGTCATGCATGATAATTCAACATGCAGTCCTATATGCAATTCAGAATGTTTAGTGAGCTATTGCAACACACAAATTTCAAACAATATTCACATTCAGTTCAGATTTTCAGAAATTTCAGAGTGCATGATCAGAAAATAATGCAACTGGCAGATGATGAATGAATATGCAAGAACAGATTTAATATGCATGCACTAGATGAAACTAAGAACAGGATATGCAAGAATACATCAAACCAGATATGTAATGAGTTTCAAAATAGGAAATGTAGAGAAATTACCTGAAAAGTGTGAGAATGGGGTTTTTCATTCTTGAGTGCCTTGGATCATTACCCCTTTATTCCATCCAAGGCACACCTGCTAGGCACCTTCCTATTTTCCACTAGCAGGAACCCAAGTGGTCTTGGGTCTTGCATAGTAATTATCCCCTTTTGGGACTGCCTGCATCTTTTTCTGTGCCAAATAGTCATCAGAGTTCATGATAAAATAGTTATGGATTGAATGCCCAGACAGCCCACAATAGTGGCATGAACTAGTAGGTTTCATGTTCCTCTTATGTATACTAGCATGAACTTGAGCATTATAAGAGTGAGCATGAGGGTTTCTGTTATTATTATGAAACTTTTTCTTTTCATGACCAGCTACCCTGCAAGCAGCAACTTGGTGGCCTGGTCTTCTGCAATTTAAGCAAACAGGAATTCTTTTAAAAATAAGTTTGTTCCTATCAAATTCTTTGAAATTTCTATTCCTACCCTGGACATGCCAGCAGTCCTTGACTGCATGGCCATGCTTCCCACAATGGGAGCAGAAAGGGAACTTTCTTCTAAAAGAGCTTGCCCAACATTCAGTGGCCTTGTGCCCAAGCTTGTTACAATTAAAACATTTGACATGCTGGTTCAGAGAAGCAGTTTTGTTTATATTAAAAGCATGTTGGTTAGCATAAGATTTAGCATGATGTGAGAGTGGTTTTTTCTTTGCATTAGCAAACCAACATTGAGCAAAGGTGTGGCCTAATCTACCACAATGAGAGCATTCACTTTTCTTTGAATGAACAGTAGGTTTTCTATGATGATATTTCCTAGCATTAATCATTTCAGCATTCAAATCATCCAGTTCGTTTAATTCACACTCATGCATCAAATGACCAAATGTATGACAGTAATGACAGATAATCTTCTTTTTAGATGCATGTGAGTGTGTGTGAGGACTGTGATTAGCAAACACTGATGGACCCTTTTTATTTATTTTCTATTTTTCAATCATTTTCTGATTTTTATCATGTTTTTCTGTTTTCTTAGCCTTATACTGAGGTGAAGATGAAATAGAAGGCTTTTCCTGTTCAGAAGATTTAACAAAAACAGTTTTCAAATTGGATCCATCGACCTTCCTCATGACTGGACTGTAGCCCAGTCCCTCTTTCTTAACATTATCCTTTGCTCCCAACATTTTCTGAGCAATGGGCTGTTTGTCTTTAGAGGTGGTGGCTACATCTGAACCACTTACAAAAGATGTCATAACTTTGTTCTGAAGTTCCTTCTTGTTTATCTTATTGTAGCCCAGCCCTTCCTTCCTAGGGTTGTTTTTTATACCTAGTAGCTTGTCTAGGTTTTTCTGCCCATCAACAAATTTAGACAAGGAAACTTTCAAATCCTGAATTTCATTTTCTAAAGAGGAAATATGTAGCTCATAACTGGCAATCTCTTGCTCACAGCAATTCATAGCTTCATTCAAAACTTTGTTAGCAGTTTTATATTTTTCAACTTCCTGTTCCAGATTGCTCAGATTATCAGAATCTTCAACACTCACAGTTTTTCCTCTTTCTAAGGCTAGCAGTCTCTCAGACATAGTGGAGTTCAGCATTTTTAATTTCTCATTTTCTTCATTAAGCTTGTCATTCTGAATTAACTCATTTATCAAAGTCTGATCTTCTGAGTTAGTTTCAAGTTTTCTTCCAACCTTGAATTCCTTCAAATCTTTTTCCTTCTTTTTAATGTTTTTCTGTAATTCCACATTCACAGATTTGATGGCTTCAAGTTTTTCAGCAAATAAGTTCTTCTCCTGCTCAAGTTTCTCAGATTTTTTATCATTTTTATTAGCAGATGTTCTCAGAGAATCATTTTCAGATTTCAGCTTGTTTAAATCTGAGTTCACACTTTCAAAGTTTTTCAGCAATTTTCATACTGGTCATGATAGTTAACAAGAGTCTGATTATCATTATCTGAGTTGAATTTTTCTTTGAGTTCAGATATCACATTTATATGATCGTGATTTTCAGTTTTCAATAATGAAACTTGTTTCTTCAATATTTGAAAATCAGACATACATGCATCATGAATATTTTTCAATTCAACATAATTTCTACAAGGAGAACTTGAACTATCTAAACTAGTACCCTTCTTCAATTTTTTATACTTTTTCCTTAACAGTTCATGAGATTCAAATAATTCAGCATATGCATTCTCCCAATCTTCTAGAGAAAAATTCTCGAAGAGATTTACCTCATCATCATCATCTTCTTCAGTTTGATTGCTGCCTTGATCTCTTCTGTTGGCCATCATGTAGCTGTCCACATCTTTCTCCTGAGTTTGCTTTAGTGTATCCAAAATGTCTTTAGCAGAACTGCAATCAACGAAGCATGAGTGAAAAGCTCTATCAGTAGCTGCCTTCATCAGATTTATAGCTATCTGATTTTCTTCATGCAGTGATTTTTGACTATCAGTCCATTTGGACTTTTTCATTGGTAGTTCATGAGGACCATGTGAAATTACTTTCCACAGGTCTGGATTCACAGATTTAACATAATTCTTCAGACTAGCGAACCATGCTTTAAAATGCGTACCACAGAAAATCGGTGGATGAGCCATGAGAACACAACAGATTAATGCAACAGGAATATTGATGCACTAAAAACAAATTAGCACCTAAGACTGCAAGATCGAATCTACAGGTCGATGGACCTTGTATGCAGACACCTCTCTGATACCAATTGTTAGGATCGGTGCGGAGGATTCAGAGGGGGGGGTGAATGAATCCCACCCTTAAAAACTTTTCGGCTCAATAATAAAACTAGAACTCTAACAAAGCAAGACAACCAATCTGAAGAACAGGTAGAATATCCTTTAAAACCAAATATCAAATACGTAACCTGCGCCCAAATAAACAACTAGCGGAAGCAGCACAGATATAAACGAGAATGCAATGTAACATGTAAAGTAGATAGGAGATATGGAGCAACCAACCACTGCACATAGATTTTTAGGTGGTTCGGTCCATGGACCTACATCCACCCCACACTCAAATCGAGTGTGGCTTCACTGACAGCTGGGCAACACAGCTTGCCAACAGACGCTAATACACAGCTTACCCAGGGGAACAACCTCCCCTCTTCCTCCTACACGGAGGGAACCTCTAGCAACCCACGGTCACTAGAAACCAGAGACTCACGTCTCTCTTCCTCTATACTAAGAGGGAACCCCACTAGTAGTAGCCCCGCTACCAGTGAACCAGCCAGTAGCACTCTGCTACCAGCAATCCACCAGAGGCCTAGCCTCTCTTCCTCCTAGCCCGGAGGGAACCCACAAGCAACCCCCCTGCTGCTTGCAAACCGGAGATCAGATCTCCCTTCTCCTGACCCACCAGGAGGAACCCGACCTTAGTCCAGAGGATCGGAAGAACAATGATAACCAAATGAAAAAGGAAAAGTAAAAACATGAAATGAAAATAACTTCAGCAAACAGAAAGCTGAAAAAATGAAATGCACAATGTGGCTCTCAACGGAGCTGACTGACCTTGATCTGATCCACGGTCCAGTAGGAACAGATCTCCCTCGATCTCACTCTCTTTCTTCACTCTCTCTCTTTCTCTTTCTTCTCTGCTGCACTTCTCTTCTTCTCTCGATCTATGTTCTCCTTTTCTCTCTTTCTCTTTTTCTTTTCTTCTGCTGGATCGTGGAAGCTCTCTCTTCTTTTTCCCTTTCTTCTCTCAGCTTCTGCTCTCTGGCTTCGATCACTTTCCTTTAGACAACCGAGACTCCCTTTTATAGCAGCTCGAGCAGAGGCAGCACTGGGCGCGTGTGGCCTCCACATTTCCCGCCCAGGTATTTGGCCACGTGTCAGCATCTCAGTCCTTGGATCACGTGCCAGACACCTGCAGGATGAAAGAAGTGTTCAGTCGATGAACAAAATTAACACAGGCTGTACATCGTTAAGCAATGTATAGACTTATAGAAATCAATATAGAAAGTGTGTACAGTGTGAGGGAGTGTATAGACTTAGAAGTCTTCATCCGTGCTCAGTGTATATACTTGCTGAAGAATGCATTATCATAACAGGGGAGTGTGTAGACTTCAGTGTAAATCATGAAGGAATCGAGTGTATAGACTTGAAACAATAGTTAACCAAGTGTGTATCATGTGAGAGTGTATACACTTGGAGGTCTTCAGCGTCTTCAGTGTATAGACTTAGTTAGTTCAAGGCAATCCATAGCAATGTATAGACTTAGGCGTTCTGTTCAAGACAAAACCAATGTACAGACTTCATGCTGTACAGACTTGATGTTGATCAACAGTCCTTTGGACATCAGCCCAAGGCGTCAACGCTTCAATTTTGCAGCGTCGCCTCAGCTCCTCAAGCGAGATGCTCACGTCCTTGGCAACTGGCCAATGCGTCAACGCATCCAGTGTCAGCGTCGACGCAGTGAACAAGACAGAAAGCGAAAGACGCACAATTGCGTCTACGCAGTCAGCCAAGTGCGTCAACGCACTAAAAGCACAGAGCCCATGAAGACAGACAGGCTGTACAGACTTTGATGGTGTAAGACTCTTAATAAGACGGTGAACAGTGTGTTGACTTGATGCCCAACGGTGATGTATAGACTTCGACAAGCTTGAGCCAGTGTATAAACTTTGCCAGAGTTAGACGATGCATGAGACGCTCGGCTGTACAGACTTGCAAAGTTCTGAATGAGACGATCGGCTGTAGGACCGATGTACAGACTCTGAATGTGAAGGTAGGCTGTATAGACTTGATTCGCTTGAAGCGATGTACAGACTTGGTGAGGCTCAAGCAGTGTACAGACTTGTGAAGGCTTCAGCGTTGTACAGACAAGGAAGTACCACTATTGATGTATAGACTTGATGATCCACTATGGATGTATGGACTTGACGACCCTGAGCCAATGTGTAGACTTTGCGCTGTACAGACTTAGGCTTTGAATGCTTGAGCTGAAGACAATGTGCGGACTTAGCGATGTATAGACTTGGTGAACACTGCAACATCAATCGGTTGTATAGAGTTGGGGCTGCACAGTGCACTGTATAGACTTGGACCAAGGCATGAACAGTGGAAGCTACAGTCCAATGTATGGACTTTGAAGGATTTGAGCGTGAGACTGTATAGACTTGGGAGATTGAGCTGAAGAGTCGACGCATCAGCACAATGAGTTGACGCTCTGTTGTGTAGACTGTGCAGACAGAGTGTAGACAGAATTGAGTAGAGCATGTTATCTGTCAGCCAAATGAACTCCATTCACTTACATGATAAAATAGCATTATGATCAGAGAATGACTGAATAATAGCATGATGACACACACAGCAAGATGACTCACAGTGAATAACTCACTTCAAAGGCCAATCATCAAAACCACCATTAAAACCATCATCAAAACCACATGGGCTCAATAGAAGTGAACGGCCACGAGGAAGCCTGACGTACACGAGCACGAGCAGCCCACTTCACAATTGTGAACGGCCGGTTATACCACCGATCCATTTTGGCTCCCCTGCTGAAGTGCTTGTTCCCAACGGAGGCCGACCAGGCCATCCAAGAAGTCCACAAAGGACTTTGCGGAAGCCACGTAGGGGGGCGAGCACTCGCATGGACACTGATTAGGCAAGGATATTGGTGGCCCACCCTACATTAAGACTGCCTCGAGTACGTCCGGAGGTGCCCACAGTGCCAGAAATTCTCCCACCTGCATCATCAGCCGGCTGTGCAGCTTCACTCCTTGATGGAACCTCGCCCATTTGCTCGGTGGGGGGTGGACATACTAGGTCCCTTTCCCAAGGCACAAGGGAGGAAGAAATTCCTCATAGTCGTCATTGACTACTTCACCAAATGGGTTGAAGCTGAGCCATTGGGAAAAATTACGAGTGAAGCAACATGGAAGTTTATGCTGCGAAGTATTATATGTCGGTTTGGGATCCCGTGAGTTCTTACAACTGACAACGGCAGGCAATTCACGAGCGTCGCCTTCCAGGAGAAATGCTCCGAGCTAGGGATCTGGAACCATTACACGTCGGTGGGACATCCCCAGGCCAACGAGCTAGTGGAAAATGCCAACAGAACGCTTCTCCAAGGCATCAAGACCCAGTTAGACCAAGCTGATGACTCATGGGTTGACTCAGTCCCGAGCATCCTATGGGCCCACCGTACCACTGCCCGGGCGGCCACCGGAGAGACACCGTTCCATCTAGCATACGTCGCAGAAGCGGTAATACCGGTGGAAGTAGCCAACCCCTCCTTGCGAGTGGGACACTTCGATGAGGCTAGCAACAACCAGACAATGCGGGAAAGCTTAGATTTGCTCGAAGAGGATAGAGCAAGCGCGCAAATGAGGCTCATAGCATACCAGCAGAAGCTGGCTCAATATTACAACGCCTGAGTCAAAGAACGACACTTCTTCCCTGGAGATTTGGTACTACGACGAGCAAGCGTGTCTGACCTAAAGGGGACCGCAGGGAAGCTCGCGCCAAATTGGGAAGGCTCGTATAGGGTAACGAAAGCACTCGGCAAGGGAGCATACAGGCTGGCAACATTGGGGGGGAAGAGGTACCTAGGACGTGGAACTCTATAAACCTCAGAAAATTCTTCCAGTGAATTGTTACCAGTCATACTCCACGAAGGTAGCCTAAGGGTTTCCTAGAGGTGAGCACGGCTCCCCTCGAAAACAAGAAGGTAACCCACAGGTTCCCTAAAGGCGAGCACTGCTCCCCTTGAAAATGAGAAGGTAACCCATGGGTTCCCTAGAGGCGAGCACTGCTCCCTTTGAAAATGAGAAGGTAACCTAAGGGTTTCCTAGAGGCGAGCACGACTCCCCTTGAAAACGAGAAGGTAACCCAAGGGTTTTCTAGAGGCGAGCACGGCCCCCCTCGAAAATAAGAAGGTAACCCATGGGTTCCCTAGAGGTGAGCACTGCTCCCATTGAAAATAAGAAGGTAACCCAAGGGTTTCCTAGAGGCGAGCATAGCTCCCCTTGAAAATAAGAAGGTAACCTAAGGGTTCCCTAGAGGCGAGCACCGCACCCCTTAAAAAAGACGGCAGCAAGCAAATGGGGAACGCAGATACTACAGAGCATACACGCGGAAGAGCCACCCAGGGATATGCGGAAACCTTCCAAGAAAAGGTACACAATGAACATCGACTCAAATCAAAGAATGTTTTATTCCTTGAGTCCAAATACAAGCAGCCAAAGATCGGCAAGTCACCCCCACGTGACCGATTTACAAGCATATGACAAGATGTACTCAACCGTTGTAACATGCAACCCTAGTCTCTTGTCCCTTGGGCACCGTCATCATTCGACTAGCTGCTAACAGTTAAGCGAACACCTATCACTTCTTTTACGAAGAAACGGCCGCTCCTCGGTCACTTGTTCTGACAAACCGGACCAACAGAAGGAGCCACCTATGCCAGAGAAGAGGGCCAAACCTTCCGTCCCTCGACCCGCTCATGAGAGGTCCTCACCTAGCATCCTTTTTGTTCTGTGGAAGCGGACCAACAAGGATGCCACTGGTAGAGAAAACTGCACCAAAAGAATTAGGTCGGTTGGTCCGACCACCCCTGGTTGACGGGGGGCACTGGAGCAAAGAGGCCCACACATTATGAAGGCCAGTACATCATGCTATCCATGCCTGCAAACTAGTAGGCAAGTCTTACTGTGTAGCACCCCGATTTATTAATGAATAAAATTTTGAGAAAATTAATAAGAAATTCCTTAAGGAATAGGATAAGTAAAATTTTGACAAAAAAATTGGAAAAATTAGAATCTTGTAGAGGATGAAACGTTAAGTAAAATTGATTTCTATGACCAGCCCAAATAAAATTTGTAAACAAGCCGAATTAGCATATTAAGGCCCAAAACCACACTTAGCCTAATCGTACATTAAATCGTGAAATTCGAGCCCAATACCCGATCATTTAAGCTTAAACTAGATTCAAAAGAACGGCTAGGATCATCTCATCATTTCCCCTCTGATTGATCTTCGAAACCCTAACCCTAGAGAGCGTATTTCGGATGAGAACGACGGCGGCACCCTAATCTGGGCGATTCGCACGCAACCGAGTTTGTGGACTCTTATCTCCGCGATGGAACCCTCTAGAATGCAATTGGACCTATAAAAATAACCCTTAGCCACCCTAGAATCGTTTGGTTGTTGTGGCAGCCGGAGAGGAGCTCGATCGAGGGAGAATTTTGACGATCATCGGCGGTGTGTACCTAGCGCGATCGGCTTCCCTCTTCTTCCTTCATCCTTCGATTAAGGTAGGTGATAGCAAGCCAAACCCTAACTATTATATGTGGATAGAAGCCTCGTCTTGTCCTCTTTCCATTGGTCTAGAAAGCCCTAAATTTTATCTTGTATCCTGCTAGGATTTTGGGTTTAAAATTTAGTAGAAGCATGCTAGAACTAGGGTTAACTATGTTCCATCTCGATTTAAGTAGGGATTTCAGGCACTAAATGTCCAATTGATCATGATGTCTTATATAACTTTTTATGCTCGTTCTATTGACTATAAAGCCCTAATTTTCATGATGTATATTGAGCATATTTAGTTATTATTGCTAACCCTAGCCAACCCCGCCGGAGACGGGCAAGGCGGAGGGGCGGCAGACTGATCTAACTTGTGCGGCCTCTCGATAGACCGCCCATACTCTGTAGGCGGCCGGTTCTTGACTGTTCATATGTTTATCTTCGATTGCTTTTATAGATTGCATAGTAGAACCCTAACCACCCTTTTCTTCAAGCGGCCAGTCTCGGACCGCTCATCTTCCCCAGCGGCACCCTACAGACTGCACAACCCTAGCAGGCCTTTGGACCTGAAGGAGTGTGAACGGCCTATCGGGCGACCGTCGAGGCGTGTGAGCGGCTCTGCACGAACCGCCCAACTACATAAAACTGCTTATTTCTTCACTTAAGCATGATTTATCTTAGTAGGTTCGTGGCTAATGGTAGGTTAAAAACCCACATGATAACTGGCACTCATGGAAGTAAACAATTATGAATTTTTACTAGTTGTCTTCACTTGATTCATCATGGTCTTAACCTATTTCAATATATTAAGTTCAACATGATTTCTTAAACCATGCTACTAGGATTGATTGATAGTCGTTCTACTCCGGTAGGATTGGCTGACCGCTATACTTGGTTTTTGATGATTTGACAGCCTCATTTCCTTGTAATGGTTGGGACTCTCCGCCGGATACTCCTTCCGTAGACTAGGACCTTCATTACAGGACCTCCGTAAGCCCCCGCGAGCCTGGGATTCCCACTAGGACGTCAGGCAGGTTGTACCACCAAGACCTGAACCTGTTTACGTGATCGAACCGCTTGGATTGTCATGTTGTGAGTCACGGCTCAAATTGGACCCCCTGAGGCTTGAACGGCCCAAAAGGGACCGCTTATCTTATTGGGCGGACTGGTATGAACCGTACACCCCTGGCCAAGTTCCACTTACATTGGTCAATTAACCTTGTTGTACCTTTGACCAAATCATGATTTGATCGACCCAATAAGCCATAGGCTGACCAGTGGAGAGTGGGCTGGACCCTGGTTCAGTTCTGCCCCACTTATGGTAGCCCGGAGCCCATTTTTGGGTTGATGTCTAGTCTTCTAGTTAGGCCCAGTTTTGAACGGACTGATTTGGACCGTCCATGCACTTGAGCAGATCTTAGTGGACCGTTCATCTATTGAGTGGCCCTATAAGGCCCATTTACCTTGTTCTCGGGCTTCCAGCCCTTCTGGCCATGAGCGGCCCATTATTGACCGTCCATTTATTTTAACGGCCCGATATGACCATGTATCTTCCAGAAAATGATTTTTGTGGTTGTTCATGTTTGAATCCAAGGACCTGTTGGTTCTTGATAATTTGAACTTTCTGGTCAAAATATCTCTTCGACTTACCCTTGGAATTCTCCAAGGTAAGTTCTATACCTTGTCATATTGGCCATTTAACTTGATTAAAGTCTAGACATACTTAGGATCTTGGATCCATTAAACCAATGCCAATGCATCATAAGGGCCCGGTCTGGTCCTGGGAGGAGCGCCCGAAAAGTACTTGTGCCCCGGGGAGTTTGAATGACATGGTGAGACATTGCACCGAGTGCATGACTAACGTGATGTCTACGACAATAATCTATTAGTTGAATTTTTCTTGAATTGGTTAGTTCTTGCTTGTTGGCCAATTTCCAGTTACATCATGGTATCACCTTTTCTTTATTCTATTACTTTGTCATATCATCATTTCATTTCGCTCTTTATTTTCGCACTTAAAATGCAATTAATTGGTTAATTGTTTAAACTTACCTGTTATTACCTACTGAGCGTTCGCTCACCCAGTTGTTCCCCTCTTTCAGGTAGCTCAGGTGAGGATTCGCAGACTGATGGGGACGGGCAAGAGTGATGGCCACGGAGCGAACCTGTTAGAAGCCATGTGAAACCAGTCTTAGTTGTTGTGTCTAGTTATGTTTAGATTGTGTGTGTTTTGAAAGAGTTGAAATTTCGAGATTAGCAATTTTAATATTGTCAAGTGGATGTTATGTTGGAAGTTGTTTAAGAGAGTTTATGTAACGTGGATCTTTAAATGTAATTTTAGTTATGGAGTTATTTCTATTTATGGTATTGTGTTGATCTTTAGCTTAGCATACCATGTCTGTAAATCAACATATTTTCATTAATTGTTTCTACTGCCAGTCCCGATATTCCACGTCGGGGCGTGACATACTGCCCCGCCTACAGCCATCTTCAAGCGGAATAGTCTTCCCCTCGGCTCAGGAGGATGCTTCCACCCAGGCTCATAGAGTGGAAGAAGGGAAAACAACTTCCGCACCATCATACGCCCCGTCACGCCTGAAGGAAAGCGCCCCAGTAGCGGGAAACGTCTCGACACGCACCTGCAAGGAACAGGGGGGAGCAGTCATACACCATGGAAATGAGATGGGCAAGAAAGGAGCCTCGCCCATCACCAGAAAGGGTCCATACAGGGAGATTCCCCATCCCCTTAGGGACGGAACCTGTCCAGCTCAAAGAGCAAAACCCCCCTACCGTCGTACAAGCGGTTGACTTTATCCAAAGCCTCCTGCCAGCCATCCAAATATCTGTGCCTGTAGTCCTCAGAGGCAGGGCCATGCGCTCCCGGCTCCGGCCATGGCCGCCACGGTGCTAGGGGAGGATCCCTCCGAAGGATCAAGGGTTGACGACGGGCCTACTGAGGTTCGTCGTCAGACAAAGTACTGACTCCCCTGATGACATCTCGCAGAAGGGCTCTCTCCTCAAGACCCACTGGGCTGGAGATGGCCGGAAGCTCACCACGGAAGCCGCTATTTATAAGGAAAGGCGATGTCCCTAGATAAAGAAGGACTCTCACCGCCTCGAGCAAATCTGTAGAAATCGAAGCGACGAATCCTAAAAGTCACGCCCTTTCAGAGTCCCTATCAAAGGTATCGGTTCGTATCTCCAAGAGATTTTGTTGCCGTTCAGAAGGAAGGAAAATACATGAAAGAAAGCCCAAGAGTTGCGAAATAAAGGAAAGGCTTCTATTTCAAGGCAGAATGATTATAGAGAGACGGCAACCACCGTGGAAAAGACAGAAGGAATTAAAAGAAAGCGGGGGGCACCCTCTCAAAGGCTTTCCCCGAGTACATCGTCACGTGCCCTGGGCTCTTCAGGCTCACATGCTGCAATAACTCCAAAGGGAGGAAGATCATTGACCGAGTACACTACGTGGCCCCCCATGGTCGAAGCTTCGACAGGTGCTCGCTCGTCCATGCTAGGGCAGGCGACGACTATTTGGCACCAGTTTCCTCGTTGCCAAGCTCCCCTTCGCCACCATCAGCCTCCGGGCCATAGGGCGTCGAGGAGGGAAGAAGAGTTAGGATGACTACGTCGAGGCTCTCCGCTGTGGCATTAACAGTAGCGCTCTAGCCCTCCCGAAAGCCACGATCGTGTGCCGGTCGATAGAACTCTAGGGCCACCGTGGTCAGCTTGTCCTGATAAACTGAAGAGGAGCGGAAGCTCTCCATCACCTCCTCACCTGCAGTAGACATCGATGAGCGCAAACGAGTAAGCTCCACCTCGACCTCCGGGGCACGAGTGTTCAAGTCTTGGACCTGCGCCCCTAGTTGGACCACACGAGCCTCGGCCACGTCGGCCTGGGCGCGGAATAAATCCCGGTCCCGCTCCATCCCGGCCAAGGATAACCCTTACTGAACCATCTGCTCGCGAAGCTCGGCGTTTGCGTCCTCGGATCCCTTTAAGCGCTCCTCGAGCACCTCACTGTTGGCCGAGAGCTCCGCCTGAAGGGCCTAGATGTCTTCTAACCTTTGGGCAAGGGCATCAAAGTGATACCTCTACAAGCCAAGAGCATGGGTGACCGAGCACACACCCTGGGTGGCCAGAGCCACCAACTTCTCTTCTGCCTCACAGTCAAACTCCTTGGTGTGCTCGTGTAGGTGAACACTCCTTCCCATAAGTGCGACAACCTTTGCGACCTCAGAAATTCCGGGCGCCGTCTCCCCGGGCGGCGAGGACAGTTGTAGCAAGGGGACCATGGGAGGAGGAGAGGAATCAACGTCGAAAATGGGAGCTTTGCCCCTATTTTTTTCCGATGCTGCGGAAACCAACAAAGGAAAAGAAGTCACCAGCAGATCGGCCGATGGCGGCGGTGGAGCCTCAGATGCAGCTGGTTCAGATGACGGAGGAGGCAAAATGCGGCCCCGGGCCGGGGTGGAAGCCCTGACTCTTTTCTTCATATGACGCTGGTTGTCTAGCACCATCAGGTCCTCCTCGAACAGGGGGGCATGACTGCCGCTCGCCATGGCGGATTCTTCTTCAGCTGTGCTAGCGGTCCCTTTGAGAGGATCCTCCTAAGGGTTCAACCCCCCGCCTACCGCAGGCACTACTGGTGAATGCACCAGGGGAATACTGGTAGGAACCAAAAATTACAACCTCCCCAGAGTAAAAGCGACCTCAGCCTGAGGGACAATGATCGTCACCTCACCAGCCCCGGGTGCAACGTGATCAACAGGGCGGGGAGTGCACCGTGGCAATTTGACGATCTCGTAGCTCCACACAGGAACCTCAGGCACCCATGAAAGCAGAGCAAGAATAAGTTAGCCCAATCAGTCATTAACGGATAGCATAACAAGGAATCGAGGCTAGTACCCTGTGGCAGTGGAGGACTCAATCCCAACTCCCGGAGTAGCCTCGGCGTCAACACGAAGTCCGCATCAACCATGTAGAACCAGAGGATGGCATCGACCTTCTTGCGATCCTCAACATTGGCCGGAGGTTTCCTGTCAGCCCAAACAGGACGAAAACCCCTCGACCTCCAACTACCAGAAGAGTCATGGTCGGTGTATTTGATGAGATACACGTACCGCTGCGACCAACCCTTGAGATTGGCCGCAGTTGTGGAGACTTGGATCTGGTTCCGTCCGGTCCGAGCTTTGAGGTAGGCATAGGTCGTATCGGACAGGCAACGCTGAAAGAAGTAGAATTACCAGAGAAGGTGGATGTTTGGCTCCATTGAAGCTCTTCGACACGCATAAACAAATCCACAGAGGATGGGGTAAAAATTGGGAGTTATATCCCTTGGGTGCCGACCGTAATGGTGGAGGATGGATGCGCTGAAAGGGTGAATAGGCAGGTGAAAGCCCACTTGGAAAGAGGCCACGGGGACCATAAACCCGCCCGATGGCAGACTCAACTGATCGTCATCCATAGTCAGGAAGATAATGTCGAAATCGGGCAGGATCTGGAAGGCTTCTCGTAGCCCGTGAACCGCCTTATATGCCACCAACGGCGGGGATGCGGGTGGACCAGCACCGGCACCTGAAGTGCTTGGAGAGCTATCGCACCTAGCCGCCATTTCTTCAATAGAAGAGGAGGAGCTGACGCGAAGGTTTCTCCTACGAGGAGGCATGACCACTGAAGATGAAAAAGGCGACAGAAAAGAAGGTCCTCACCGGGTGAAGGAAGGAGACACCTACGACGAACACGACAAGTAGCGTACTCGAACGGGGTTTAAAAGGAGACCCTGCGGTGGTTCTTATAACTGCCCACATCAAACCAGTACTGCCCCCTCGGGGGGCAGGTGGAAAGGCGCCAGTTGCCATTACGGTAAGGCCACCAACGCCAGATGCCCGTTCGAGCCCGCACGCCCAGAAGAGATAGAGCGCCGATCATGATTACAGTTAGAGGCACCTTGCGTGCCAAGCACGACACCGGACTCATCGACTCCCACGCCAACATGGGGATCAACCTCAAATCATGTGTTCTGACATACCCTCTCATGTTCTACTCTCGGCCCCCTATAGAGTGCTCAGCAACCAAGAGTAGGGGGGAAGTGAGGAGGGTAGATCTGGTCTTGCCCACGGGTAGCCCAATAGCGGTAGGCCCAAATCGGAACTATCTCCTTAAGCGTACCCAAGAAGCGCTCGAAGTGAACGGCCAGCTAAGGCGCGGCCCAACCCAGCCTAGCCATCAGATTCTACAGCACGGGAAAGCACGTTAGTCGTCGGGGGACCTTCCAACAATTGAACGTTAACCCCTACCACGTCGGCCCAGATCCCATAACTGGCGAGCACGTCCCATGAGCACCGTAAGACTCGCCCAGGGACCAGTCGACGTCGGGCTATTCGCCCTCCAACGGGAAAATCTGACCGCTATAGCGGAAAGAATTTACTCCACTTCCTACGCCTTCCCTATCAAGGGATAAGGCTCCTCGCTCCAAGACAACCCCTATAAGAAGGGGAACGATAGAGAAGAGCAACACGGTGGATTATTCTGCCAAGGTCTACTACACAAGATAATAGAGCTACTTGCCCTACAGAGCTACGAAAGGGAAGCACTGACGATCTATGTTGAAGGGAAGATTCTCCTCTGGCGACCTTACCACCCAGCGAGTACTCGCCGAGTGAACACTGGGAGAGGCGAGCACTCATTCTGAGGATCTACAAGGCCCTTCGGCCCTAAACTGCGATTTCCTTCTCTCTCTCCCTCGCTCTTCTCTATTCCTTATTAACCAGTTGCTGACTTAAACATCGGAGGGTTGTCCCCAGCGGTAACACCCGGGACTCCTTCTGACGCCTTTCTGGCTTCTGGTGTTTGCAGGTCTCCACAGGTGCAAGACGACTTCCCCAACAAATAAATAGAGAAGGTGGTACGTGGCTTAGGAACCATTTTCCTACCTCTACACTTATAATTGGCGTCCGTGTACAGAGGCGCCATATCTTTTAATAGCATCCAGGTAACAGACGTTAATTCATGATTTTTTAGTTTTACTCATATTTAATAATTTACAGGATTTGGCGTCTCTGTACAGAGGCGTTATTTCCATAATTCACATCTGCTCAAGCAGACGCTATTTCCTTTCTATGTACATGGCATAAGGCATCAGGCAAATAAATTTTTTGGCACAAGTTACTGTTCATTTCTTTTAGGATTGTATGAAAAGTAGCACTATGATGTTTATAAGGAATTTCAAGGATCATTAAGTATAGAAATTAATAAAAAATTACAAGGATCCTAAAAACATGCTCATGCAAACTTTTACACATCAGGTTCGATACTTATTTAATTTTTGAACATGTGTTAATTATTAATTACGTTGAAAGAAATAGCGTCAGGGGTAGTGGGCGCTCATTAATTAGCGTCTACCAGGCTGTCGCTAATTCAATAAATAGCACCCTTCTGGACAGGCGCCAATTAAATAGTGTCTAATGTTCCGGTCTCTATTTTCTTATGAAACAGAAAGCTCAAAAAATGATGAAACTACGCATGGAACATAGAATCTACGTGAAGTATGGTGACACAATGCAAGCATGCTTCTATTACTAGCTAGTTCTGCCTGTTATAGAGATAACCTACCTTGATTGGGGTTGAACTGATGTGACACACTAAGGAGGTATGCAGCAAAGAGACAAAGATCCTTGGACCTATTCCGCAAGCACAATCACAAAGCAATAAAGTACTAGATTGGGGCCGAATCGCCGTCGCACACACACGAGCCCGGGTGACTTGATGATGCTAAGTGGAGGTGATGGATCAAGACCCTAGCTGGTAGAGTGCCAGCAGGGCTAGGGTTGCCCTCCCGAAGGTACGAGGCCCACGCTTAAGGGGCTGGCCGGGTGCCAATTGGGGCACTAGGTCCCTCTCTCCCATAGCCCACGGTGACCGCTCGTAAGTGGAACACACGGCGTCGGGCGCTCTCTCTCTTGCTCAATGGAGCAATTCCGCGGATATTAGATGGACAAATACGGATAATGGAGCAAAGTTCAGAGCTTACCCTGGTTGGTTTGAAGAAACCAACCCCGTTCGGAGACGAGGGTGAGCGGGGAAGTGTGGGTTCCCCGCACACTGCGCTGATGAAGCTTGATCCCTGTTTAATAGTTACAAGCACTACACCTCACACAGGAGGGTGGACTTGGGGTGAGGATATCTGTATTACAAATCAAACACTACCTCCGCATAGGGAGGGGCGTTAAGCCGGCCAGGCGGGGAGGGGAGAGTTGCTCGGATTGCGCCGACGGAGCACCCGGCCGAATCTGCCCGGGTCCAGAACAGCAAGACAGGGGGTCGGTGTAGCCGCCGCTGTGAGCTCCCCCAGACTCAGAACTTGATGAGACTTGCGCCAAAACGTCTCTGACGTACCCAGGCACGACTGTGAATTTTTTTGGGCGGGTCCGAAGTCTTCACCGGCAGGGGCAGGCTCTGGAACAGGGTCCCTGCGATCAGGTTCTAGAACAGGGTCCCTGTGATCAGGCTCGGACTGCTCCCAGGAGGCAACAGCAGACAGATGAAATCACCACGATCACTCCCGGAGTCCAAACGAGGTGGGATCAAGACGAGCACGACCGGGGGTGAGTCTTCTTCGAGCAACAAGAAAGAACGGCACCGGAGGTGTTGCATCCCTATGGTTTTGATGATGTCCCACACTATAAATCAATCTTCTATCTCTAGATTAATGCTCTTTCATCATGTGAGTGAGTACAGTTCAATGGCTGTCAGATAACATGCTCTACCTTAATTCTGCCTACACTCTGTCTGCACAGTCTTCACACTAGTGCGTCAACTCAGTGTGCTGATGCGTCGACCCTTCAGTCATTGCTTGTCTCTGTTCTCACACCAGTGCGTCAACTCAGTGTGCTGATGCGTCGACCCTTCAGTCATTGCTTGTCTCTATTCTCACACCAGTGCATCAACTCAGTGTGCTGATGCGTCGACCCTTCAGTCATTACTTGTCTCTATTCTCACACCAGTGCGTCAACTCAGTGTGCTGATGCGTAGACTCTTCTATTCAGGTTCTTCATTTGATTAAGTCTATACATCATCAGTTGAAAGTAAAAGTAATACGTTGCAGCATCAACTCATTGGGCTGCAGCGTCAACTCAGCATGTTTGCACTTCGCCTTCAGACTTTCAAGTCTATACACCCTATACTCATTCAAGTCTGTTCAGCCGTTTGCATCTCATAAAGTCTGTACATCGTGATCATTCAAGTTCACATCAAGTCTGTATAGCCGTTTACTGGTGAAGTCTATACACCAGTCAGTGGAAAGTCTATACACTGATTACAGCATTCTCATGTAGTCAACACATTGAACAGTGCATTCACAAGTCTATACATTCACTTGAGCTTCACCAAGTATATACATCGCTGAAGTCTTCACAAGTAAGTACAATGCTTGAGCTTCACAAAGTCCATACATCGCTTCAAGCGATTCAAGTCTATACAGACTGCCTTTACATTCAGAGTCTGTACATCGGTTCATCAGCCGATCGTTTCATTCAGCAAGCTTCAAAGTCTGTACAGCATGTCTGTCTTCATGGATTGTGTGCCTTTCGTGCGTTGACGCACTTGGCTGACTGTGTAGACGCACACCTTTTTGTCCTGCTCACTGCGTCGACGCTGACACTGGATGCGTTGACGCATTGGCCTATCACCAAGGGCGTGAGCATCTTGCCTCAGCTTCCTCAGGCAAGATGCTCACGCCGTTGGTGACAGGCCAATGCGTCAACGCATCCAGTGTCAGCGTCGACGCAGTTAGCAAGACAAAAAGGTGTGCGTCTACGCAGTCAGCCAAGTGCGTCAACGCACCAAAGGCACACAATCCATGAAGACAGACAGGCTGTACAGACTTTGAAGCTTGCTGAATGAAACGATCGGCTGATGAACCGATGTACAGACTCTGAATGTAAAGGCAGTCTGTATAGACTTGAATCGCTTGAAGCGATGTATGGACTTTGTGAAGCTCAAGCACTGTACTTACTTGTGAAGACTTCAGCGATGTATATACTTGGTGAAGCTCAAGTGAATGTATAGACTTGTGAACGCACTGTTCAATGTGTTGACTACATGAGAATGCTGTAATCAGTGTATAGACTTTCCACTGACTGGTGTATAGACCTCACCAGTAAACGGCTGTACAGACTTGATGTGAACTTGAATGATCACGATGTACAGACTTTATGAGATGCAAACGGCTGAACAGACTTGAATGAGTATAGGGTGTATAGACTTGAAAGTCTGAAGGCGAAGTGCAAACATGCTGAGTTGACGCTGCAGCCCAATGAGTTGACGCTGCAACGTATTACTTTTACGTTCAACTGATGATGTATAGACTTAATCAAACGAAGAACCTGAACAGAAGAGTCTACGCATCAGCACACTGAGTTGACGCACTGGTGTGAGAACAGAGACAAGCAATGACTGAAGGGTCGACGCATCAGCACACTAAGTTGACGCACTGGTGTGAGAACAGAGACAAGCAATGATTGAAGGGTCGACGCATCAGCACACTGAGTTGACGCACTGGTGTGAAGACTGTGCAGACAGAGTGTAGGCAGAATTAAGGTAGAGCATGTTATCTGACAGCCATTGAACTGTACTCACTCACATGATGAAACATCATTAATCTAGAGATAGACGATTGATTTATAGTGTGGGACATCATCAAAACCATAGGGATGCAACAATCTCCCCCTTTTTGATGATGACAACACTATGAATCAAGCAATATCAAGTTTCAACAAAAAATTAATATCAGCTGCAACAAACAAAGTAAATTCAAGGCATGCACATGCAGATGAATTATACAATCCCTACAACATACTCTCATGTCCCCCACAACACATAACCATAACTTCCACGAAGCAACATGACTCCCCTCAAAGCTCAAGACAATCGCAAACTAGACAAGCTTAAAAGCTAATAATCAGTTGTAGAACAAAACAAGCACACAGTGAGATCACTAGAATGGTAACTAGGCTGGTTTAGACAAACAAACGCTCAACAAGAATTTCGCTCACTAACCGATTAAACACTCAGAGCAAGGCCTGATTAATTCATCTAATGGACTTGTAATCAAACACCTGGAGCGCCCCTATGTATTCATCTAGCGGAAGCACAAATAGACAAACCAAACCACAGTGCACAAGGGGTTTTTAGGTGGTTCGGTCCAGCAGACCTACATCCACCCCACACTCAACCCGAGTGTGGCTTCCTGCTGACTCATAGCTTGAACAGTTGGGCATCACAACTTGCCAACAACCGCTGGGCCTCACAGCTTGCCGTCCAGTGGAATCCACCACTGCAACCGCTGGGGATTACAGCTTACCCGTCCAGTGGAACCTCCACTGCCCGTTGAGCAACACAGCTTGCTGTCCAGAGGAGTCCTCCTCTGCAAACCGCTGACTAACAGCTTGAACGAAAATGTAAAATAGAAAACAAAATCAAGTAACAACAGCGACTGAAAGCTGTAAAAGATGAAGCATAATGTGGCTCTTAAAGAGCTGGATGGCCTAGATTTGATCCACGGTCCATCAAGAACAGATCTCCCTCGATCTCTCTCTCTCTCTTCCTCTTTCTTCTCTGCTGCACTTCTCTTCTTTTCTCGATCTCTGCTCTCCTTTTCTCTCTTTCTCTTTTCCTTTTCTTCTGCTGCTGCTCTCACTCTCTTTCCTTCCCTTTCTCTTTTCTTCTTCTCTTCTGAGCTCTGCTGTTTCTCTTCTCTTCTTTTGTTCACACTCTCAGATTTCTTCGCTGGAAAGCTTCCTCTTCTTCTATGGAGAGTTAACCCTTTTCGAGAGGATGATGGTGTGCTTTTATATTAGAAACAGAGCCTCCGAAGGTTGAGTAGAAGATGCCCTAGTGACCACTGATTGGTCCACTTGGCAGGGTAGCACCCCTTATCTAACACGTGTCATCATCCTGCCCCTTTTTCCCATCGGATCACGTGCCCCCTCATTAGTACGCTCAGCAACTGGAGTCAGGTGGCGTCAACCCACTTGCTCCACAGAGTTGACGCAGCCTTCAAAGATATTCTACCAGCAGAACTCAAGTCTGCTGCGTTGACGCTTCCAACCCATGGCGTTGACGCATTGATGCATTCCAGCGAGCAATCAGCCTAGCCCTATTGATGGTTGCGTCGACGCTGCTCCACTGCTGCGTTGACGCATTGAAGACAGCCAGAGATAAGTCGCCCCTTTCTTGAACTGCTGCGTCGACGCTGCTAGCCCAATGCGTTGACGCAGTGGTGTTCCAACAGCTAATACTTTAGCTTGTTTGCTTACTGCGTGGACGCTACCAGGTCGTGGCGTTGACGCAGTGATGTGTTCCAACAGCTAATACTTCTACTAGTATACTTGCTGCGTGGACGCTGTGGTCATTCTGCGTTAACCCTGCACACACAAAAATCTTATAATCATATCATAGAGCAAGTGGTTATTTAAATCTTATAACACTGAGTGTATATACTCTGAACCAGCAAATGGGCAAGTATGTACACTGAGAGAATGTATAGACTTGGAAGTCTTCTTGTGAGCTCAGTGTATATACTTTCCAATGTCTAGACTATAGGAGATGAAGACCAATGTGCAGACATGAGCTATGCAAGCTACAGTGTCGTTGTATGGACATGGGGTTCAGCTGAGGACGTATGGACTTTGCAATGCAAACAACAATGTAGAGACTTCATGTAAAAGCCCAATGTATAGACATTGAATTTGAAGACCAATGTGCAGACTTCACGCTTGTACAGACTTGATCAAGAAACTGGCTGTACAGACTTCAACATAGCTGCGATGTACAGGCTTTCAATGAGGAAGCATTGTGTAGACTTGGGAAGTCTAAGCCAGTGTACAGACTCTGCCTCAACAATGAAAAGGCAACACGGATGTACAGAGTTGGCCAACCACTTGAAGATAGACTGTACAGATTTGAAGCTTAATGCAAAGGCCAATGTACAGACTTCTAAATGCTGATGCGTTGTATAGACGTTCATGAGACGCTAAAGTCTATACAGACTTGACCAGTGAAACACTGATAGAGACGATGAATGAAACGCTGAAGTCTGTATAGACTTCACCCAGACACTGCATAACACTATGATGCAATGTACAGACTTTGCTCAATTGCCTGAGACGCTAATTAAGACGCTAGACTTTGTACAGACTTAGAACATTAAGCCTGATGTACAGACTTCATGCGTTGACGCTGTACACACTTGAGAATACTCACAGCGTTGACGCTGCATGAGACGTAGGCTGTACACACTTAGCCTAAGATAATACATGAACTGACGTTGTATATACTTAGCCAATGCAATGCACTATGCATGTATGGACTTACATGAGATGCTCATTGAGATGCTCAAAGTATACACTTCAACCCTAGTGTATAGTCTCTGCTACCTAGACAATCAATGTTCTGATGGGTCGACCCACTACTGTTCAGACAATGGATATAAGCAGAGACATGATATCTGACAGAATGCAATGCATATATTTAAAGAGCAAATGCCATCATCAAAACACAATAACATTGTAATCATCAAAAAATAATATCAAATCCACTCAAATGCACTCACTGTCTTGCTATCATCAAAACCAATTAGCATTGCTATCATTAATGCAACATAGCACATGCTTGTGCCTAAGGGGCACAACATTCTCCCCCTTTTTGATGATGGCAACACAATGTGACAGTGAGTCACATACAAGATTTTCTCCCCCTTTGACATAATCAAAAAGAGAAAAATAGTAAAAACAAGAGTGCAAAGTGCATTATGCATGCAAATTCGTCTAGAACATTCTCCCCCTAAATGTAAGACTCCCCTGACTTATTTCTCCCCCTATCAACATGCAGGCTTGACTACTCCCCCCTTAAATGCAAATAAACCATAACTTCTCCTGAAGCACAGGAAAGAACTCTGGTTATCCAATGAATCAAGCTAAATTCTGCCATTACAAAGAATCTGAATTCTGGTGAAACAACCACAGAGTCAGAACTTATTGCAGAATAAGATGGAAGATTCTAACAGTGTGGAGAGTAAAGTGATTGGTGATAGAAGGGCAATAATAGACAATAATCATCACATGACATCTCAATGAATAATCAGACTGAATCTGATCAGGCTATCTGGAAAATCTGATCATGAGGGATCTTAATGCTTACATCACTTCAATAAGTCTTAAAAGATGTAGACTCTTCTATCATGAAGGGTTATGAAGTGGCAACTTAACCAATCTTATTTAATTTTGATGTATACCAAATTTGTCAATATTAAACTCAATACTCATATCTAAATCCAAGTTTTAATAAAGGTGAACCAAATATTCAGATAACACCCAAAATCAATCATCTTTTATCTTACACATATGATCTGAATAGCACCTTTGAAAGATACACAGATTAGTACAAAAGTTAAACACTTTTCAAGAACATGAGTTGGCAGATTTTTCAAGATAATTTCATTTGAAGCACATTATATTTTTCCTGAGCAATTTAAGTTGATCAACACCTTTTTACATGAGGCACAACAAGTCTTAGTTGAAGTGACCCAGTTACTCAGTGTGATAACTGTCATTGCCTCTCACTTTGAGAGCAGAGTTAGCAATATGAGTGTCTTTTTACATGAGAAGACACCTTTATCAGAGGCCAGACTCCCCAGCTACTCAACACAGATAAGCTATTGCTCCGTCAGGTTTTGTTTCACTAAATTTTTATCAGAGATAACTATGGCACCTCATGACATGAGTTGCTTTATTTCATTGATAAAGAACTCAGTTTCTCAGAGACCGAGTCATTGCTCTGAATTCACAATTTCTTCATTTAGTCAACATTTTCAAATTAATGTTTAACAACAGTACACACTATATGCATCTTAGCCAAAGAAGCCCTGAATTCAAATTTTTTAGATATCTGATGAGAGAGTCTAAGGTTTACATGAAACATGTGGTTAAAGTTTATTAAACCTTATCATTCAGATATTTTCAATTCATTTAACTACAAATCTGAGAATACATTAATCTTATATCAGTCTGATTCAGTGATAATTCTTAAACCTATATGATAGAAATTTCTACAATGTTCTCAGACTGAATTGCATGACATGCAGCTTAAGTTCCTCAGATCAGAAGATTAAGTTTAGCTGACCAACAAATCAATAGTGGAACCAATTCAGTCACACCAGCTGAGAGGAGTGTGAAAGGTGAGTATAGGCTGGAATTTAGACAGATAGTATCATGAAGGGAGTTGAAAGAAACTCTTCTTTAACAGCTCAACAAATAGAAGGCATAATCTTTTTTCAAGAGAGAGAAATATGACATTAGATGAGAGTTGATCAATTTTTAGGCAAGAGGTGTTCAAGATGTGACAAACAAAACACCAATTCTGAGTGCTCCCCCTGTCTAGATGCAATTAAATTTCTTTTCAGGTTTTTTAAATTTTATGAAATTCAGTACATTGCACTAAATGATAACTAGACCCATGGTACATGGCGAAGGACTTGGTCAAAGGACCACCTTACACATGCCAGTAGCATCCAGACATACTCCATATGCCCTTCGACACTGTTCCATTTAATATACTATGATGGTCAAGCATGACAATGCAACAAAAAGCCGTCCTACATGCATTGAACAATTTCATTGACAGTCATGCAAATGATGTATGTAGACATTAGACACATGCAATGACTCTATACACTGAAGAACTATTCACAATCAGCAAGTTATGCATTCAACAACAAGCATGCAATGCATTGACATAAGGTCTATATAGTGCATCAACTGTATACACTAAAGAAGCATTCAAATTCAGTTCAACATATAGCAAGAGAAGAGCATCAGATATATGCAGAGTAAAACTCAGTAGCTGAGTCTGGAATGCAGATTGATTAGCTAGACAAGAGAAGATCATGCATCAATTCTCATTTTTCATGCTCACAATTTCAGATAATGGAATTTAAAACAGATTTCAAAACTTACCTGAATTGAGTCCTGGGGTTTTGTTTTTGAGTGCCTTGGTTAACCCCTTTTATTTCTCCCTCCAAGGCATGTTTATCATCAAATTCCATCAGATAGCAATTATTTATGGAATGACCAAGCTGACCACAGTAGTGGCATGATGCAGCAGTTCTGAAGTTTATTTTATGCACATTCCTATGAGCAGGAGTTCTAAGTGCATATGCATGAACATGTTTATTACCAGAATTAAAATTCTGTTCACCAAAATCATCCAGCCAGCAATCAGCCGCTCTATGACCTGGCTTCTCACAGTTAAAACATGCAAGTTTTTCAAAATGTTTTGCAGGGAATTTAAAAATAAGGGAGTTAACATAATTCTTCTGAACATGCCAACAGTCCTTGACTGTATGGCCATACTTCCCACACTTAAAACATGCTGAAGTTCTTCTACCAGAAGCAGTTTTATTTGCAGGGAGATTTACAGGTTTTAAATTGACTCTCTTTCCCTGAGCATGCCAGCAATTTACAGCAATATGGCCCAATTTGTTACAGTAAAAGCAATGAAGTTTCTTTTTCAGATATGCATGATTCCTATCATGAAGCTCTTTAGCATTCAGATCATCTTGCTTCTTTAATCTACAATCATGCATAAAGTTGCCATTTCTATGACAGTAAAAGCATTGAATTCTCTTATTTTGATCATGAGAAGGTTTCTTCGATTTAGAATTCCTAGCATGAATTCTATCTGATTTTAGTTCATCCTCTCTCATGACAAAGCAAACATCCATCTCATGGCCAGATTTACCACAGTAGAAACATTTCACATTCTTTCTTTTAACATGAGACAGTTTGGCCTGAGAAATTTCAGCATGCAAATTTTTATTCTGTTTTGTTTTCTTTTATTTTTCTATCTGATTCGTAGGCAGACGTGAAGGAGAAGCTGAAGTGCTAGCTAACTCAGAGCTACGCACAAAGGTTGTATACATTCTTTTTCTCTCTTCCTGTTTACTACCTCCATCAGAGACTTTCTTCTTAGAAGCAGCCTTTGAATTTTCTTTATTTTTAAATGACTCAGACAGGGAATTGTTCAATTCAGTGATTTCATTTTTGAGAGAGGAAATAAGAAATTCAGAATCTGTGATCTTTTCATTAAGTAAGACATTAATGGCTTTGTAGCTATCAATCTCTTCTATTAATGCAGTCACTCTCTCACGTTCATTTTCAATTGAGCTTTTCCCTCTTTCGAACATTAAGAGTCTCTCAGACATAGCAAAATTAAGTAGCTTCAGTTCTTCATTCTCCTTTCTAGTTTGTTCATTCTGAACTAGTTCATTAGTTAAGATTTGATCATTTCCTAATGAATTCAGCTTATCTTCAAGTTCAGAAATCTTGGCAGTGAGTTCATGATTTTTGTTTTCCAGAACAGAACTTTGTTCCTTACTCACATTCAGATTAGCTAAGCACAGTTCATGAGATTTTCTCAGATCTTGACATTTTTCACAATGAGCATTCGAATTAATCTGATCACATTTCTTTTTCAGCTTTCTATTCTCAGATTTTAGTTTCTTGGATACTTTGAACAAGTCTTCATACATCACTATCAATTCATCAAAGGAGTATCCATTTGATTCAGAGCTTACCTGAGATGAGATCTCATCTTCATCATCCCGGTTGGCCATCAAACAGCTATCACCTTGCTGATTATGCGCAGAAACGACTCTGTCATATATTTCCTTTCCAGATGTGCACCTGAGAGCAAAAGGGTACATATCAGTATTGATTGCAGCTCTTAAGATGATAAGGATTATGACATTGTCACAGTTCTTTATACTGTCCTCTTTAGACCACTTGGTCTCATCATGAGGCAGTTTGTGTGGGCCTTTAGATAGTAGCCTCCATAGTTTGGGATCTATGGAGTCTACGTACACACATAGGCCTCCTAGCCAACTATCAAAGTTAGAACCGTCATAAATCGGAGGTCGACCTATTTGAGTAAGAGGCAACCAGATTCAGCGCAGTAGACCAGATGACAGGGAATGCAGCAGAACCAGATGAGCAACGAAATGCACAAGTCGATGAAACAAAATACCGAGCACTGAAAACACACTCTGAAATGCACCAAGGACTAGCAGGATCCTCTGCAGATTGTTAGATCTGTTTAGTCAGAGACCTGCTCTGATACCAATTGTTGCCAATTGATAGGAAGTACAAGGTTAGTTCTATTCAATCTGACCATGGAGGTGAGTTTGAAAACTCCATGTTTACTGATCTTTGTGATAAAGAAGGACTAACTCACAGGTTTTCTTCTCCCAGGACACCTGAATAAAATGGGATTGTAGAGAGAAGAAATAGAACAGTGGTGGAAATGGCCCAAACCATGCTGATTGAAAGTAAATTACCTAGAAGGTTTTGGGCAGAAGCGGCCAATACAGCAACCTACATAATCAACAGGGCCATGGTAAGACCCATACACAAGAAAACACCCTATGAGCTTCTAAAAGGTAAGAAACCAAACTTGTTTCATTTCAGAATTTTTGGAGCAAAATGTTTTATTCATAACAATGATAAGAAAGATTTAGACAAGTTTGAAGCCAAGAGTTCACCTGGAATATTCTTGGGTTACTCTGAAGTGTCAAGGGCATATAGGGTATTTAACATATCAGATCAGAAAGTAGAAGAATCTCCACACATCCTTTTCAGTGAAAAGAAAGATGTCTCTATTGTTGAAAATCTTGACAGGGATTCCAATCATGGTGGAGACTTTCTAGAAGACCAACAGGAAGAAGAGAAGACTCAACCAAATGGAGAAACAAATTCTCCCAATCAGGAAGGGCCAAGAGAAACAGGTGAGTCTTCAACAAATATCAGATTTCTTAAAGACCATCCTTTAGATAAAGTCATAGGCAATCCTGAAGATCCTCTTCGGACTAGGTCTCATTTTAGAAATGTGAATAATGATGACTTAATTGCTTTAGTCTCACAAATTGAACCCAAAACAGTAGAAGAGGCCTTAGCTGATCAAGCTTGGGTCAATGCTATGAGTGAGGAATTAGGTCAGTTTGAAAGGAATAATGTCTGGGAGCTTGTCCCAAGACCAGATGGTATTAATGTCATAGGAACCAAGTGGGTGTTCAAAAATAAAATGAATGAAGATGGAATTATCTCGAGGAATAAGGCCAGATTAGTAGCCAAGGGCTACTGTCAGGAATTCGGTATAGACTTTGATGAATCCTATGCACCAGTTGCTAGGATGGAAGCTATAAGATTGTTGCTTGCCTTTGCATGCTCAAGGAATATAAAACTCCAACAAATGGATGTTAAAAGTGCCTTTTTAAATGGAGTTATTAAAGAAGAAGTTTTTGTTGAACAACCTCCTAGATTTCAATATTCTCCTCAACCTAACCAAGTTTTCAGGTTAAATAAAGCCTTGTATGGTCTAAAGCAGGCTCCAAGAGCTTGGTATGAAAGATTGTCTAAATTTCTGATCAGCAAAGGCTACAAAAGAGGTAAAGTTGATCAAACTTTATTTACCAAGGGCATAAATAAAGATCTCATCATAGTTCAGGTATATGTAGATGACATTGTATTTGGATCTACTAAGCATGAACTATGTGATGAATTTTCTACCATTATGTCTGCTGAATTTGAAATGAGCTTGGTTGGTGAACTAAAATATTTTCTTGGATTGCAGGTACAGCAGCTAGAAGATGGGTGCTTCATCAACCAAACCAAATACACAATGGAACTGTTCAAAAGGTTTAGCATGGAAAACTTAAAGCACATTACTACACCCATGGGCACCAATACTTCATTGGATGCAGATGAGACAGGTAAAGAAGTAAATGCCAAACTATATCGAGGTATGATTGGATCACTACTTTACTTGACAGCCTCTAGACCTGATATACAATTCAGTGTATGAATGTGTGCAAGGTATCAGTCTAGACCTACTGAATTACACTTAGCTGCAGTTAAAAGAATCTTCAAATATTTGTCAACTAGTCATTCTCTTGGTTTATGGTTTCCTGCATCTCACACACTTAACTTAGTAGCATACACAGATGCTGATTATGCAGGCTGTAAACTAGACAGGAAAAGCACTAGTGGCCATTTTGAATTCTTGGGTGGGTGTTTAGTGTCTTGGGGCTCCAAGAAACAACATTCTGTGGCCCTCTCCACTGCAGAAGCTGAATATGTGGCTGCAAGGAGTTGTGGAACACAAGTCATATGGATTAAACACCAGCTTCAGGACTACCAAGTAAATAGGATTAAATACCTATTTACTGTGATAATACTAGTGCCATCAATCTTGCTAAAAATCCTGTTTTGCATTCACGAACCAAACACATAGAAATAAGACATTATTTTATAAGAGATGAGGTGTCTAAGAATAATTTTGAACTGATGCATGTAGGCACAGATAATCAGATTGCTGATATATTCACACAACCCCTGGATAATGAAAACTTTTCCACATTGAGAAGAGAATTAGGCTTGTACAAATTGTCTTAATTATGAAGCCTGTTCTTGTTGTAAGGGGGAGTTGTGCTTGTCTGATGTTTAGCCTTCTTGCATGCTGGTTTAAGGGGGAGTTCAGAATGCTTACTGGTTAGCTTTCAGGAATACTCTAAATAAGGGGAAGCCTTGAGATTTTGCCGGAATGTTTTATTGAGGAATGCTATGTCTTAGGGGGAGCTGAGTTGTGAAGTGAGAAGAGAAGTTCTTTGACAGATTCAAAAGGACTGTCCAGATGTGTACCTTTGCTGGTCTTGCATGACTGATTTAGTGTGATTCTCTCAGAAAGTAGAGTGTCACTTATCTCTTAAGTCTATAAGTCAGTGACTCTAATCTCCAAGTTAGAATCTTTCCTTTGGTACACTTTCAGAGATCTGGACTAATTGCATAAAGTATATCTTCCTACATTGTCATTGATTATGGTTTAGGCCAAAAACTTGTATGTCTTGATATCTGACCCAATCAACTTGAAATCTAGACTTCAAGACTCAATTCAAGAAAAGTCCTTTTTGATATTGTCTTCAATCATTCTATCTCTTTAACTCAAGGGCTTAACTGAACAAACATGTTCTATTTTGATCACTGAGAAACTAGGAGCTTCATCAATGAAATGAATATTTCTCCCAAGTCATGAGGTGTCAAATGCTTAAAATGAATGAAAAGTCATGACAGAGCAATGGTGGCTTGCTGGTGAGTAACTGGGGACTCTGGCCTCTAATCAAGGTGTTTCCTCATATCAAAAGGCACAGTTACTAACTCTGTTCCTTAATAAAAAAAAAGGAAGGAAGTAATGAGGTACTCACTCTGAGTAACTGGGGATTCAGGTCTCTAATCAAGGTGTCTCCCTAATGTCAAAGGAAGTGAACTACCAACTTACTCATTGATCTTCTTGAAAATTATCTCCAACAAAAATTCCTTGTTGTTATGCAACTAATGGATTGCTTGTCTTCAATACCTTGAGAACACCTCTCTGATTTAGTCTCTTGCTGTCTTGTGGAATAGTTGAATGATCAGCTATATCTGACCATACTTGTGAACTCCTGCTCTAAATCATCCACTATGTATGCTGATAAACTTGTCAATCATTCTACTTCTCTATTGTGTACTGGAATTTAAAGAATCTTCTCTTGAGATTAGAAACTCACTTATTCTCTTAAGACCTACTCGTGACTTTCTGAACTAAGAAGTTACTACCCTTATACTTCATGTTTCCAGCATTGTCATACATTCTGTAGTTCTTTTTGCTGATGTCAAAGGGGGAGAGAAGTTTGCAATGTCTGCAGTTTCAGTGAGAAGTTCTGCAATATCAGTGAGTATTGGTTTTGTCTTGAGCTTTGAGGGGAGTCATGTTGCTTCGTGGAAGTTATGGTTATGTGTTGTGGGGGAGATGAGAGTATGTTGTAGGGATTGTATAATTCATCTGCATGTGCATGCCTTGAATTTACTTTGTTTGTTGCAGCTAATATTAATTTTTTGTTGAAACTTGATATTGCTTGATTCATAGTGTTGTCATCATCAAAAAGGGGGAGATTATTGCATCCCTATGGTTTTGATGATGTCCCACACTATAAATCAATCTTCTATCTCTAGATTAATGCTGTTTCATCATGTGAGTGAGTACAGTTCAATGGCTGTCAGATAACATGCTCTACCTTAATTCTACCTACACTCTGCCTGCATAGTCTTCACACCAGTGCGTCAACTCAGTGTGCTGATGCGTCGACCCTTCAGTCATTGCTTGTCTCTGTTCTCACACCAGTGCGTCAACTCAGTGTGCTGATGCGTCGACCCTTCAGTCATTGCTTGTCTCTGTTCACACACCAGTGCGTCAACTCAGTGTGCTGATGCGTAGACTCTTCTGTTCAGGTTCTTCATTTGATTAAGTCTATACATCATCAGTTGAACATAAAAGTAATACGTTGCAGTGTCAACTCATTGGGCTGCAGCGTCAACTCAGCATGTTTGCACTTCGCCTTCAGACTTTCAAGTCTATACACCCTATACTCATTCAAGTCTGTTCAGCCGTTTGCATCTCATAAAGTTTGTAGATCGTGATCATTCAAGTTCACATCAAGTCTGTACAGCCGTTTACTGGTGAAGTCTATACACCAGTCAGTGGAAAGTCTATACACTGATTACAGCATTCTCTTGTAGTCAACACATTGAACAGTGCGTTCACAAGTCTATACATTCACTTGAGCTTCACCAAGTATATACATCGTTGAAGTCTTCACAAGTAAGTACAGTGCTTGAGCTTCACAAAGTCCATACATCGCTTCAAGCGATTCAAGTCTATACAGACTGCCTTTACATTCAGAGTCTGTACATCGGTTCATCAGCCGATCGTTTCATTCAGCAAGCTTCAAAGTCTGTACAGCCTGTCTGTCTTCATGGATTGTGTGCCTTTCGTGCGTTGACACACTTGGCTGACTACGTAGATGCACACCTTTTTGTCTTGCTCACTGCGTCGACGCTGACACTCGATGCGTTGACGCATTGGCCTGTCACCAAGGGCGTGAGCATCTTGCCTGAGGAAGCTGAGGCAACGCTGCTCGATGGAAGCGTTGACGCCTTGGGCTGATGTTCAAAGATATGTTGATCATCATCAAGTTTGTACAGCATGAAGTCTGTACATTGGTTTTGATTTGAACAGAACGCTTAAGTCCCACAGTGGCTGAGCCTTGTAAAGTATACACATTGGTAACAATCGTTTGCATTGTTCATGTCTATACACTGCCTTCACGTGCATTTTATTCAGTAAGTCTGTACACTATTTCACGGTGTGCACACTTACTCTGTTGTGCTTCTAAAGTATATACATTCATGTTGAAAGCCTGAACTAACTAAGTCTATACATTCTGTCTGTCTGGCTGCAGGCGAATCAGGCTGATGATTAGGCACGTGAATCGAGGTTGGCACCTGACACGTGATCCAAGACAACAGGCGCATGACACGTGGATGGCAACCTTGTCAGGATGCTGCCATGTGGTTGAAATTCAAATGATTTGGCCAAAAGTGCATGGGCGGGAACCTGGCAGCCACACGCCATTGTCTGCTATAAATGTAGAGCTTCATCCTTCAGTAGAAGTAAGATCGTGAAAAGAAAAAGCAGAAGCCATTGGTGAGAGTCTGCACGATCCAGAAAAGAAAAAGAGCAGAGAGTTCCATATCTGAGAGGAGTTTGTTCGAGAGAGAGAGTGTGTGTGGATTGATGAATTGCTTCATTTGAAGCTACATTTGTATTGGGTTTCAGAACCGATTTCTTCCTCATTGGTTTTTTCTTTCTATTTTGCTTTCGTTTATTTTGTTCTTCCATTCTGATTTGAATTGGTTTCCCTCCGGTGTGTGGAGGAAGGGAGTACTACTCCAGTTTCCCTCTGAGTTGTAGAGGAAGAGAGATCGGTGATCTCTGGTGTTGTTAGTGACAGGTTGTCATTAACAGTTTCCCTCCGTGTGTGGAGGATGGGAGAGGATTCTCCGGTTGTGTTCTAGCTGGGAGCTAGAACAGGTTTCAAGTTCTGTGGGTAGCAGAGCTTGGTCGAGGGATTTGTTTCCCTTGGGTGTTCAAGCTGTGTGGCAGCATGTTGTACGCAGACTGAGTCTGCTGTGATCTAGCTTTGCCTAGTGGAATCCTCACTCTAGTTGGAGTGAGGGGTGGATGTAGATTGTGGACTGCAATCGAACCACCTAAAAACCGAGTGCCGCCTCTGTGGTTTGCTATTGATTTCTGTGCTCTTCATCTGCTTGTCTCTTTGCCTTCAAGTGATCAGTTCTTCACTCTCATCTACATTTCTCTGTATACGGGTTAAGGAGGTGCGTTAGCAGTAGAATCTATTTTCCGCCTAATTTTCTGCAAATTGGGAGTGATCTATTCATCCCCCCCTTCTAAAATAGCACATGCATTGCAGGAATCATCTTCTCTAATGTGCTTATTTCTGAGATTCTCGTTTTCAGATTTCAAGTTTTCATTTTCTGCCTTCAAACGAGTGACTTCAAGATTCATGTCTTTTCTCAATTTTTTATTTTCAGATTTTAATTTCTTGGACACTTTGAACAAATTTTCATACATCTCTATCAATTCATCAAAAGTGTATCCATCTGATTCGGAGCTTACCTGAGATGAGGTTTCCTCATCATCACTTCCCCGGTTGGCCATTAAGCATATGGACTTTTCTCCTTCTTCATCAATGTCCAAGGTGTTCCCTTTGAGTTTCGATAGTTCTGGACAATCATCCTTCGTGTGGCCAGCCTTCCTGCATTTGTAGCAAACATTAGTGTCAGCAATCTTGGCAAGATTAGAATTATACCTTGTTTGGTTTTTGCCACCATCAAGCTTTCCTTCTCTTTTTCTCAGAAATTTCCTGAAATCACTGATCACCATTCCAATGTAGTCTCCATCAATTTCAGACCGCGACAGGCTGATTTCTCGCTTGATGATCCACTGTGGCTGGATCTATTTACTTTGCTGGAGCCAGCCTTCAACACGATTGGTTCCATTGCAAATAATCTGAAGACACAGAAAAATTGAAGCACCTAAACCAAATAAGCAGGACACAACACTAAGTCGGAGAATCAAAACAACGAACACAGAAAGCACACTCTGAAATGCCCCAAATACTAGCAGGATCCTCTGCAAATTGTTAGATCTGATAGATCAGAGACCTGCTTTGATACCAATTGTTAGCGCAGCAAGAGTGATATAGAAGGAGGGGATGAATAGATCACTCCCAATTTGCAGAAAATTAGGCGGAAAATAGATTCTACTGCTAACGCACCAGAATAATCCAGGAGCTTCTTTCTTGATTTGCTGTGTCCACGTGTCAGCCTCTCAGCCAACTTCAGCACACGTGTCACAATCCTGTCTGCCCTTCCAGCCTCGAATCACGTGCCCTCCATAAGCTTCACGATCAGAACACCTGTTAGACAGAGTATCGGATAAGTCATCAGTTTAAGTGAAGAACTCTGTGTAGACTTTATGCGTGAAGCAGCACAATGAATAAGTGTGTACATTGAGACCCAGTGTATAGACATGACCTAACAGTCCAGTGTATAGACTTGAATAGCTGAAAGCTACAGTGAGAGAGTGTATACACTTGACCAGATCAAGGGCAATTCGAGTGTACAGACCTCATGCCATGAGACACTGAGAGAGACAGTCCAATGTACAGACTTATGAAGACTGATGCATGAACAAGGTCCAGCGACCTGCAGATCGATCTTGCAGTCTTTGGTGCTAATTTGTTTTAGTGCATCATTATTCCTGTTGCATTGAATCTATCGGCTATCTATTTCAATGGCTTGTCCACCCGTTTTTAATGGTTCTGATTTAAACCAGTGGCACAGTGCTTTACGTAGTTATGTTAAATCTGTTGATCCAGACCTGTGGAAAGTAATTTCACATGGTCCTCATAAATTACCAAAGAAAAGGTCCAAATGGACTGACAGTCACGAATCAATGTATGAAGAGAATCAGACAACTATAAATCTGATGAAAGCTGCTACTGATAGAACCTTTCATTCATGTTTCTTTGATTGTAGTTCTGCTAAAGATATTCTGGACATGCTGAAGCGAACTCAGATAAGAGATGTGGACAGCTGCATGATGGCTGACAGAAGCAATCAAGGTAGCAGTCAAGATGAAGATGATGATGATGATGAGGTAAATCCCTTTGAAAACTATACTTTAGATGATTGGGAAAATGCACATTCTGAGCTACTTGAATCTCATGAACTGTTAAGAAAACAGTATAAAAAATTGAAGAAGGGTACTGGGTTAGATAGTTCAAGCTCTCCTTGTAGAAATTGTGTTGAATTGAAAAATGTTCATGATGCCTGTATGTCTGATTTTCAAATGTTGAAGAAACAAATTTCATTATTGAAAACTGAGAATCAAGATCATATAAATGTGATATCTGAACTCAAAGAAAAATTCAAGTCAGATAATGATAATCAGACTCTTGTTAACTATCATGACCAGTATGAAAAATTGCTGAAAAACTTTGAAAGTATGAACTCAGATTTAAACAAGCTAAAATCTGAAAATGATTCTCTGAGAAAATCTGTTAATGAAAATGATGAAAAATTTGAGAAACTTGAGCAGGAGAAGAACTTGTTTGCTGAAAAATGTAATGCCATAAAATCTGTAAACATAGAATTGTAGAAAGATCTTGAAAAACAGCAAAAAGATTTGAAGGAATTTGAAAACAGAAGAAAGCAAGAAGTTAACTCAGAAGATCAGACTTTGATAAATGAGTTAATTCAGAATGACAAGCTTAAGGAAGAAAATGAGAAGTTAAAAATGCTGAACTCCACTATGTCAGAGAGACTTCTAGCTTTGGAAAGAGGGAAAACTGTTTGCATTGAAGATTCTGATAAACTGAGCAATCTAGAACAGGAAGTTGAGAAATATAAAACAACTAACAAAGTTTTGAGTGAAGCTATGAATTGCAGTGAGCAAGAGATTGCCAGTTATGAGTTACAAATCACCTCTTTAGAAAATGAAATCCAAGACTTAAAGAACTCTCTGTCAAAGTTTGTGAGTGGTCAAGAAAATCTGGACAGGTTGTTAGGAGTTAATGTCAATACTCAAAAGGAAGGGTTGGGCTACAACAATGTCGATAAAAAGGCCTTTCAGAACAAGCTAATGACATCTTTTATCAAAGCTTCAGATGTAGCCACCACCTCAGAAAATAAACAACCAAATGTTCAGAAAAAGCTGGAAACAAAGATTAATTTTAAGAAAGAAGGACTGGGTTACAGTCCAGTCATGAGGAAGGTTGATGGAGCCAACCTGAAAACTATTTTTGTTAAATCTTCTAAACAGGAAAAGCCTTCTACTTCATCTCCAACTCAGTACAAGGCTAAGAAAATAGAAAAACAGGATGAAAATCAGAAAAGGACTGGAAAATAGAAAATAAATGAAAAGGGTTCATCAGTGCCTGTTGATCACAGTCCTCACACACATTCACATGCATCCAAAAAGAAAATGATCTGTCATTACTGTCATAAATTTGGTCATCTGATGCATGAGTGTAAGTTGATGGAGAAGGATGATAAGAATGCTAGGAGATCTCATGATAAAAATCCTTCACCTCAGAAAAGGAAAACTAAATGTTTCCATTGTGGTAAATTAGGACACAAAATTTCACAATGCTGGTTTGTTAGTGATAAGAATAGATTTCATGCGAGCAATCATGTTGTTAACAAGAACAAGTCTGTTTCAATAAATCAGCATATGACTTGCTTTAATTGTGGAAAATTGGGTCATAAGGAATTTGAATGCTGGCTGAATGCTGGGAGGAGAAATTCTATTTCATGTTTTGAATGTGGAAAGAGAGGTCACAAGGCCTCTGAATGCTGGTCAGGCTCTTTTAGAAGAAATTCTATCAATTGCTCTCACTGTAGAAAGTATGGCCACACAGTCAAGGACTGTTGGCATGCCCAAGGAGGCTATGGCAATAATGAACTCAATTTTAAAAGGAATGCCTCTTATTGCTCTCACCGTGGAAAGCATGGTCACATAGTCAAAGACTGTTGGCATGCTCAAGGGAAAATTTTCATCTCTGGAAGGTTTAAATTCCCTGCAAGTACAAATGCTCTCAGAAAGAACAAAGTTGTTTTCAAAAAGAAAAACTTTGAATGTCTTGATTATGGAAAGCAGTTTGGTCATGCAAATAACAGAAATTTCCATGCTAATGCACATAAAATTCATGTTCATAATGATGTGCATAAAAAGAACCTAAATTCTATTTTTTCATGCTATAACTGTAGAAAGCCAGGTCACAGGACTACAACCTGTTGGCTGGCAGGATATCAAAACCAAACTGGTTTTGGCAAACAGAATGTTTATTCTGTTAACAAGACATCTCATGTATATGCAAATGGATTTCATGCTAACAAGAATGTGCATAGATTAAATCTGAAACCTGATCCATCTTACTATCATTATAGTAAACATAACTCTTTCTCTGCCAATAAACTTCATAACAACAGTAATGTGCATAAGAAGAATTTGAAATCTGCTAATTCATGCCATTACTGTGGACAAATTGGTCATTCCATGAATAATTGCCACTTGATGAAATCTGATGACCATGCTGCTAGAAAATTGTTTAGAAAACCTGCTAGAAGTAATACTGTTTTGTCAGGACCCAAGACTTCTTGGGTACCTGTTTGTGCAAAATAACATTGCTATGCAGGTGTGCCTTGGGACTGAAATAAAAAGGGGTAATGATCCAAGGCACTCAAGAAGAAAAACCTCATACTGAACTTTTCAGGTAAACTTCCTGCTCTTCTTGTTTTTAGTTTTATTGCATGGCAAGTTAAATCTATTTTTGCATTTTCATTCATCAGTTGCCATGTGCATTATTTTATGATCATGTATTTGCTGAGAGTTCTGTGCAAATATCAGATTAAAAAGGGTTATCTGTATCTGATGCATACATAGGCTAATTGCAATTGCTTGATAATTGTGTTATGCATAGACTCTGAAAACAAATTGCATTTCGAATTTTCTAAAAAATCTGAACTGCTTATGAGTGTGACTTGAAACTTGTGTGTTGCAATAGCTCACTGAAATTCTGAATTGCATATAGGACTGCATGTTGAATAATCATGCATGACCTCAATGGTATATAAATGGTAAGGTACCAAAGAGCAGGGAGGTCTGTCTGGAGGTTCTTACTATGTGTGATTTGGTCTTTTAGACCAAGTGCTCCGCCTTGTACCATGGGTCATCTTGCTGGTTAGGACAGTCTGAATGTGCATGAATCATTTGGTATCATATGTTAAATTTTCAGTGCAAACATTGCATGTTTTCAGGGGGAGTTAGTTGCATATCCTTGCATAGCAATTCAATATTGAGTCTTTGCATGTCCCTGCATACATATAGTGCATTGCATCTCCTTATATTGAAAATGCCAAAAAGAGAGTTTGAATGCATATTATAAGGGGGAGTCATTGCGTTGCATATAGGTTGTCAAATGTATACATGTGTCAGAACTCATTGCATATTCTTTCTTACTGATTTTGTTGACAAACCTTAATCATATTCTGAAAACTTTGAGCTTCACAATCTCTCTTAACAATTGGTATTCCTCCTATCAATTGGTATAATTTGGGTTCAGAATTCAATTAGTCCTTCATGAAGATTTCAATGGGCTATCTCGATCATAAATCTAAAAAATTTTGAACTAGAAATCTTCTATTATACAGTTTTATGAATGTCTAAAATAACTCATGTGGTTTAAGTTTATCGTTCATGGAGTTTGACTTTAAAACCTCTTAAAAATATCTGAAGCATGTTTAATAAACCTTAACCATTTGTTTCATGCTGTGTCTTGTGAAAAACTTCTGAAATCTGTACTTTTGAATACATGACTTTAATTGGTTAAGTACATGAAACAATTATTGATTTGAAGCAAATGAATGTTTCTGAATTATCTAAAGGGTAAAATAATTGTCAGAGCAATGATCTTGAACTGAGAAACACATGTCCAAAGGAATGTGTCATGAGGTACCATAGTTAACTCTGATTTAGATTAATTGAAATTCAGGCAGAGCAATGGCATGCACACTGAGAAATACAACTCACTCATTAAAAATGATTTGTATTGTGTCATGATGTGTAAATGCTAACTCTGTTCACATAAAGCATGACAGTTAGTCACACTAAGGGCTTAGGGATATTGGCCTCTGATCAAGGTATATCCTCTAGTTGCAATGTGTGCACTGAACTAGAGTGCTCGTAAAATTTGTAGCAAGAAAATTCTTGAACAAATTGAAATGTCTGAATATTGATGCTAAAATCAAATTGCTACAACCCTAGACAAAAACATATGACTTCATAATTGCTTGATTTCAATACTAGTGCATATAATTATGAAAGAAGTCAATAGATTTGATTGTGTAAGACAAAGGGAGATTAATCAAGATAAATATGAAGGTTTGGTTAATTTCTTATTAAACCATGTTTTTAGATATCAATACAGAATTTTACTAACAAACTCTGCATACATTATGGTTAAACCATGCAGAACAATAATGCTCATTCATAAGCCCTTATAATGGAAGACTTTGAAAAACTTATGCTTTGGATTTATGAGATTGCTATCTCTTTGAAAATCTGACTAAACTTCTTGTAATTGGAGCTTCTTTGAAAATCTGCTACTTGAAACTCTTCTGCTAAATATCATTGATTCATTGACCTGAACCTCTCCTTGTTATCCATCTCATAAGATTCCACTTATTGAGGGGGAGCTTCCATGTCATATGCATCATGCTGCATAGAAACTCTTAAAGGGGGAGCATTGTGCTCTTGCATTCATATTTCTAGGGGGAGCTCTTGCATTTTGGTATCACCTTCTGCTGGTATCAAAGGGGGAGATTATATCAAAGGGGGAGATTTTTGCCAAAGGGGGAGAATTTTATTCAACCATTGCATGCTGTTTTGCTTTCACTTCTCAAACTCTCTTTTTTGATGAAGTCAAAGGGGGAGAATAGTTTGAGTCATCAGAATGACTTTAATAAACTATAATAAGAATGTCTTACATCATCAGAATGACTCACTGTGTATTGTTGCCATCATCAAAAAGGGGGAGATTGTTGTGCCCCTGGCCCCTGTGGCATGTGGTTTTGATGATTGGCTTTAGGGATTTGTGATGATTGATCTTATGTGAGTTAATCACTGTGAGTCACCATGGTTTTATTCAGTCATTCTTATATTCAGTCTGTCATTCATATGTTCATTCAGTCTTTCATATGTTCAGTCAGTTTATCTGCTTACACTGTGAGTCATTGCATTTGTAGTTCAGACTGATTATCTGCTGCATTGTTTGCATGAGTAGAGTCTATACAATGGTTGGCAGCAAATCTGTACAGTGTGTGTTTCATTGGTGAAGTCTGTACACTCATCTGTTTGCATGTGTCACCAAGTCCACACATTGCATCATGTGTTTCTTCATGAAGTCTATACATTGGCATGCTGCATCTCTTGAAGTATGTACATCCTCTTCAAGCATTTCAAAGTCTATACAGTGGACTGTACAGCCGTGTGCATTGGATTCCAAGTCTATACATCCTGCACCGTCTCTTGCAGCATCTCAAGCCAAGTCCATACATAGTTCAACAGCACTTAGAAGTCTGTACATCGGGCACCTTTTAACTGAAGTCTACACACTGGTATTAAAATTCTAAGTCTGTACACTGCCCGACCAACTAAGTCTGCACATTGCAAAAGTCAGTTCAGCTCAACCCTATACATCCTTCCAATCCTCAACTCTATACATTGGAGTGTCAAGCTTAACGTCTATACATCGCCTTCAGACTTTCAAGTCTATACACTCCATGATCTTCCAAGTATGTACATCCACAGTGTATCTTCAAAGTCTGAACATTGTCTCACTCCGTCAAAGTCCATACATTTGTTTTCTCTTCAAGTCTGGACATTGGCTTCATATCATAAAGTCTGTACATTGGCTTCGCATCTGCAAGTCTGTACATCGTTGTTTGCCAAAGTCTAGACATTGGCATCAATTCCTACGTTGCACTTTCAAGTCTGCACATTGGGTTCTTTACCTACGTCAACTCCTTGAGCTGATGCGTCGACGCTTCAGTTCAGTTTCTTCATTTGATGAAGTCTATACATCATCAGTTGATCATCAAGAATATACGTTGCAGCATCAACTCATTGGGCTGCAGCGTCAACTCAGCAAGTATGCACATCAGTCTTCACAAGCTAAGTCTGTACAGCCTACGTCTCATGCAGTGTCAACGCTGTGAGCATTCTCAAGACATTAGCGTCAACGCTATAAGTGTGTACATCGCTTTCACATCACCAAGTCCATACATTTGTCCTCCTTTAAAGTTTGTACAACCGCTGGTCTAGCTTCATGAAGTCTGTACATCAGACTGTTACAGGAAGTCTGTACATTGTCCGTCTTCCGTAGCGCCTTGATAGTTGATGTCTATACATTGGCCTCCATGCTCCTAAGTCTATGCATTACTGTTCATGCATCAGTCTTCATAAGTCTGTACATTGGACTGTCTCTCTCAGCGTCTCATGGCATGAGGTCTGTACACTCGAATTGCCCTTGATCTGGTCAAGTGTATACACTCTCTCACTGTAGCTTTCAGCTATTCAAGTCTATACACTGGACTGTTAGGTCACGTCTATACACTCCCTCACACTGTACACACTTAGTCTATACAGCATGATCGTCTTTACAAGTCTACACAGAGTTCTTCACTTAAACTGATGACTTATCCGATACTCTGTCTGACAGGTGTTCTGATCCTGAAGCTTATGGAGGGCACGTGATTCGAGGCTGGAAGGGCAGACAGGATTATGACACGTGTGCTGAAGCTGGCTGAGAGGCTGACACGTGGACACAACAAATCAAGAAAGAAGCTCCTGGATTATTCTGGTGCGTCAATGCATTGAGCAAGTAGCATCGACGCAGCAGTTACAAAAAGAGAACCAATGAGTTACTGGGTTACTCAGATGCGTCAACACCACCCACTGGCAGCGTGGACGCAGCAGTTCAAGTAACTCCTTGCAACCTCTAGAGTACCTTGGCAGCGTCAACGCTACAGCTCGTTGGGTCGACGCAGCAGGTTGATGGAACGACACCTTTTAGCTGCTAGTACACACCGATGCGTCAACGCAGTAGTGGAGCGGCGTCGACGCAGCACGCCCATCTGCTAAAGACTTGATCACTGGATCATCGATGCGTCAACGCCATGGGCTGATAGAGTCAACGCAGCAGTCTTGAGTTTTACTGAATGAATATCCTTGAATTGTAGGGCACGTGATCTGAGGTGCCTGGCTCGTGGACCAGGAAGCTGCCACGTGGTCCAAATTTCTAGGGCTGGAAACGTGGAAGCCACATGCGCCAGTGTGTTGCTGCTGCTACTATATATACTAGTCTTCTTCCACTAAAGAAGAGTGATCGAAGCAGAAGCCTGAAGAGCAGAAAGCCCTTCGATCCAGAAAAAGAGAAAAAGAAGGAAAAGAGAGGAAGAAGAGATAGAAGAGAGAAGCCGTGAAGAGAGAGCAGAGAGTGAGAGATTAGGAGAGTAGAAGAGAAAGAAAGAGAGATAGAGAGTGAGAGATTTGGAGAGCAGAAGAGAAAGAAAGAGAGAAAGAGAGTGAGCGAGAGAGCTCGTGGAGAAGAAGGAAGAAGCTACTTGAAGATCTGTCTTCACTGGACCGTGGATCAGATCCAGGCCAGTCAGCTCCGTTGAGAGCCACATTGTGCATTTCATTTTTCAGCTTTCTGATTGCTGAAGTTATTTTCATTTCGTGTTTTTGTTTTTCCGTTTTCATCTTGTTATCTTGTTCTTCCGATTGCCCTGCTGGGGATCGGGTCCCTCCTTTGGATTCAGGAGAAGGGAGACTTGTCTCCGGTGCTGGGCTTGTGTGTTACAAGTCCAGGGGTCCCTCCTGGTCTGGAGGAAGAGAGGTCTTCGACCGCTAGTTTCCAAGTGGCTGGGAGTCACTTGGGGTGTCCCTCCGGTTGGGAGGAAGAGGGGAGGTTGTTCCCCTGGTCAAGCTGTGTGGCAGCACCTTGTTCGCAGACTGAGTCTGCAGTGTTCTAGCTTGTGCTAGTGGAACTCTCACTCCGGTTGGGAGTGAGGGGTGGATGTAGGTCTGTGGACTGAACCACCTAAAAATCTATTGTGCAGTGGTTTGATTGTTTGCTTTGCTTCCGCTAGATGCTTGAATAGGCACGCTCCAAGTGTTTGTATTTGAGTTGAATCGAATTGGTTCCATTCTGTGTCTATCTCTATCATCCTAGTTTTTATTTGGCCATTATACATAGAAGGATACATTCACCCCCCCCCCCCTCTGTATCCGGGCCTAGCACCCTAACAGTTGGATTGTTGCATCCCTATGGTTTTGATGATGTCCCACACTATAAATCAATCTTCTATCTCTAGATTAATGCTGTTTCATCATGTGAGTGAGTACAGTTCAATGGCTGTCAGATAACATGCTCTACCTTAATTCTGCCTACAGTCTGTCTGCACAGTCTTCACACCAGTGTGTCAACTCAGTGTGCTGATGCGTCGACCCTTCAGTCATTACTTGTCTCTGTTCTCACACCAGTGCGTCAACTCAGTGTGCTGATGCGTCGACCCTTCAGTCATTGCTTGTCTCTGTTCTCACACCAGTGCGTCAACTCAGTGTGCTGATGCGTAGACTCTTCTGTTCATGTTCTTCATTTGATTAAGTCTATACATCATCAGTTGAACGTAAAAGTAATATGTTGCAGCGTCAACTCATTGGGCTGCAGCGTCAACTCAGCATGTTTGCACTTCGCCTTCAGACTTTCAAGTCTATACACCCTATACTCATTCAAGTCTGTTCAGCCGTTTGCATCTCATAAAGTCTGTAGATCGTGATCATTCAAGTTCACATCAAGTCTGTACAGCCGTTTACTGGTGAAGTCTATACACCAGTCAGTGGAAAGTCTATACATTGATTACAGCATTCTCATGTAGTCAACACATTGAACAGTGCGTTCACAAGTCTATACATTCACTTGAGCTTCACCAAGTATATACATCGCTGAAGTCTTCACAAGCGAATCAGGCTGATGATTGGGCACGTGAATCGAGGTTGGCACCTGACACGTGATCCAAGACAATAGGCACATGACACGTGGATGGCAACCTTGTCAGGATGCTGCCATGTTGTCGAAACTCAAATGATCTGGCCAAAAGTGCATGGGCGGGAACCTGGCAGCCACACGCCATTGTCTGCTATAAATGTAGAGCTTCATCCTTCAGTAGAAGTAAGATCGTGAAAAGAAAAAGCAGAAGCCATTGGTGAGAGTCTGCACAATCCAGAAAAGAAAAAGAGCAGAGAGTTCCATATCTGAGAGGAGTTTGTTCGAGAGAGAGAGAGTGTATGTGTGGATTGATGAATTGCTTCATTTGAAGCTACATTTGTATTGGGTTTCAGAATCGATTTCTTCCTCATTGGTTTTTTCTTTCTATATTGCTTTCATTTATTTTGTTCTTCCATTCTGATTTGAATTGGTTTCCCTCCGGTGTGTGGAGGAAGGGAGTACTACTCCAGTTTCCCTCTGAGTTGCAGAGGAAGAGAGATCGGTGATCTCTGGTGTTGTTAGTGACAGGTTGTCATTAACAGTTTCCCTCCGTGTGTGGAGGAAGGGAGAGGATTCTCCGGTTGTGTTCTAGCTGGGAGCTAGAACAGGTTTCAAGTTCTGTGGGTAGCAGAGCTTGGTCGAGGGATTTGTTTCCCTTGGGTGTTCAAGCTGTGTGGCAGCATGTTGTATGCAGACTGAGTCTGCTGTGATCTAGCTTTGCCTAGTGGAATCCTCACTCTAGATGGAGTGAGGGGTGGATGTAGATTGCGGACTGCAATCGAACCACCTAAAAATCGAGTGCCTCCTCTGTGGTTTGCTATTGATTTCTGTGCTCTTCATCTGCTTGTCTCTTTGCCTTCAAGTGATCAGTTCTTCACTCTCATCTACATTTCTCTGTATACGGGTTAAGGAGGTGCGTTAGCAGTAGAATCTATTTTTCGCCTAATTTTCTGCAAATTGGGAGTGATCTATTCATCCCCCCCTTCTATATCACTCTTGCTGCGCTAACAATTGGTATCAGAGCAGGTTTACGCCATGTGGACGAACGGTCAAGGAAATGCTGGTGGTCCTAGAACCTTCATGGCCGAAGGTCAATCCATTAGTCGCCCTCCTTATTTCGATGGTAATAACTATCTGTTTTGGAAGAACAGGATGGAAGTGTTCATCAGGGCTCAGAGTCATAAACTGTGGAGAGTAATCACGGTGGGGCCATATGAGCTGCCACCAAACGAGGATGCTTGGACAGATGACCATGTCAAGCTCTCTTCACTCAACTGGACGGCGCTGAACATAATCCAGTGTGCTGTTCATCCAGATGAATATGCTCGTATATCTGCATACAGAACTGCCAAGCAAATGTGGGATGAGCTGCAATTGATCTATGAAGGTACAGCTCAAGTGAAAGCCTCGAAGGTAAATCTCTACACTTCTAAGTATGAAATGTTTAAGATGAATGCAGACGAGAATATAACTGAGATGTATGCCAGGTTGTCCTTAATCACAAATACTCTTAAAGGGCTAGGGGAGGATCTTGCTGAGGCAGATATAGTCAGGAAAATCGTTCGATCTTTATCCCCGGCATGGCACACTAAGGCCATTGTGATTGAGGAGTCAAAAGATTTGACTATCTTGACTGTGAATGAACTCATAGGATCCCTGATGACCTATGAGATGAATTTCCAAGGAGGTGGAGAAGGAAGTGAGAGGAAGGGTAAAAATGTAGCTCTAAGAACTTCCCGCAACAAGGGTAGTAACAGTGGGAGCAGCAGCAGTAGTCCCGAGTCCGAGTCTGAGCTTGAAGGTCTGTCAAATCTTGACCAGGAGGAGCAGGCAATGCTCACTAGATAGTTCAGAAAATTTCTGAAGAAAAAGGGAAAGACCTTTAGGAAGAAGAAGCCACACTCTTTCAACAAGAGTGCTGAATTTACGAGTTTCAGGGATAGAAATCCTAAGAGGCTGACTTGTTTTAATTGTAACAAATAGGGACATATGAAAGCCGAATGCCCAGACCTCCAGAAGAAGGGTCCCTATCTTCAGAAGAAAAACATAAAGGTGCAAAAGAAGAAGAAGCCACAGGCGATGGTCTGCACATGGAGCGAGGAAGAAGAAGACCCTGAAGATGCTTCCTCAGAAGAATATGAAGATGGAATTTGCCTTACGGCAAACAGTGAAGAGGAGGTAATACATGTTTTTGAAAATTTTTCAATTGATGACTGGGAGGATGCTTATGGTGATTTGTTAGATAAATTTAATTCTCTTAGCAAAGAGCACAGAGTTCTGAAAAGAATATTTAACACAAGTGTTGAAGAACAAACTCTAGTCTGTGAGGAAAATGAAAAGCTAAAGGAACAACTAGAAGAAATGACCTCACTAAGGAAAGAAAATGATAAGCTCAAGGGAGAAACTCAAGAAAGTCAAAAACAGCTCAATGAATTCAAAATTAAAATTCAAGAAAGCATGAATGAAATTAGAGTGAATTCAGAGAAATATGAAGCTGTGAAGAAAGTAAATGCTGAACTCCTAAAGAATTCTGAGTCTCTTCAAAAGGAGCTGGAAGATAAACAAAAAGTCTTAGAAAAGTTTGTCCAAGGAAAGACTAGCCTATATGCTATACTAGGAACTAGGGTCAATTTCAATAAGGAAGGTCTAGGCTATGACCCAACCAACAAGAGACCCTTGCAATTCAAGACCATCACCTTCTGTCCAGAGAAGGGAAAAGAAAAGCTGGACACACCATCCAACTCAAACAGCTCTAAGGGAATTCAAAGTCCTAAAGAAAACACAAAAACCAGAAAGGAAGGTGCCAGAGAAAACCATGCTGAAACAAATCTGGATACTTAAACACTTGATCAGAGATTTGAACAATGTCCTTAGACCCAACTCATCTTGGGTTCCAAATCACTCTGCTTGATATATTTGTGTAGGTCGGCCTGGCAGCTGAAGACAACAAGTGGTACCTCGATAGTGGCTGCTCCAAGCATATGACAGGAGTCCGATCCAAGTTCAGCAAGATAGAGATGAAGCCAGGGGGTCTAGTCAAGTTTGGAGGAAAGAACAAAGGTAAAATAATTGGAGTTGGCACAGTAGGTAAGTCTTCCACAAATTCCATTGAAAAAGTATTACTTGTGGAAGGGCTTCAACACAACCTGATTATCATAAGTCAGTTATGTGACAGGGGTCACAAGGTTGTATTTGATGATTGTTCATGCAAAATCCTTGAAACAAATTCTGACATGGTTAAATTTGTAGCCAACAGGATTAATAATGTCTACATTGTAGACTTAGATGAGAAATCTGAATCTACTATTTGCTTATCTGCTAATTCTGAAAATGATGCCTTTGAATGGCATAGACGTCTAGGTCATGCTAGCTTTTCAACCTTAAATAAATTGGTCAAGCATGATTTAGTTAGAGGCATGCCTAGAATTAAATTCAACTCAATATCTAAAGCATGTGATGCCTGTGCTCTAGGCAAACAGACCAGAAATTCTTTTAAATTAAGATCTGAGCCATTGTCTTCTAGACCAATGGAACTTCTTCATATGGACCTTTTCGGTCCAACTAGAACTCAGAGTCTCAATGGAAACAAGTTTGGCTATGTCATCATAGATGACTTCTCTAGATATTCATGGATATTTTTCTTAGCAAATAAGAGTGATGCATTTCAAAAGTTTAATCGGTTTTTCAATAAGGTCAAACAAGAAGGGAAGTACAAGGTTAGTTCTATTCAATCTGACCATGGAGGTGAGTTTGAAAACTCCATGTTTACTGATCTTTGTGATAAAGAAGGACTAACTCACAGGTTTTCTTCTCCCAGGACACCTGAACAAAATGGGATTGTGGAGAGAAGAAATAGAACAGTGGTGGAAATGGCCCGAACCATGCTGATTGAAAGTAAATTACCTAGAAGGTTTTGGGCAGATGCGGCCAATACAGCAACCTACATAATCAATAGGGCCATGGTAAGACCCATACACAAGAAAACACCCTATGAGCTTCTAAAAGGTAAGAAACCAAACTTGTTTCATTTCAGAATTTTTGGAGAAAAATGTTTTATTCATAACAATGATAAGAAAGATTTAGACAAGTTTGAAGCCAAGAGTTCACCTGGAATATTCTTGGGTTACTCTGAAGTGTCAAGGGCATATAGGGTATTTAACATATCAGATCAGAAAGTAGAAGAATCTCCACACATCCTTTTCAGTGAAAAGAAAGATGTCTCTAATGTTAAAAATCTTGACAGGGATTCCAATCATGGTGGAGACTTTCTAGAAGACCAACAGGAAGAAGAGAAGACTCAACCAAATGGAGAAACAAATTCCCCCAATCAGGAAGGGCCAAGAGAAACAGGTGAGTCTTCAACAAATATCAGATTTCTTAAAGACCATCCTTTAGATAAAGTCATAGGCAATCCTGAAGATCCTCTTCGGACTGGGTCTCATTTTAGAAATGTGAATAATGATGACTTAATTGCTTTAGTCTCACAAATTGAACCCAAAACAGTAGAAGAGGCCTTAGCTGATCAAGCTTGGGTCAATGCTATGAGTGAGGAATTAGGTCAGTTTGAAAGGAATAATGTCTGGGAGCTTGTCCCAAGACCAGATGGTATTAATGTCATAGGAACCAAGTGGGTGTTCAAAAATAAAATGAATGAAGATGGAATTATCTCGAGGAATAAGGCCAGATTAGTAGCCAAGGGCTACTGTCAGGAATTCGGTGTAGACTTTGATGAATCCTATGCACCAGTTGCTAGGATGGAAGCTATAAGATTGTTGCTTGCCTTTGCATGCTCAAGGAATATAAAACTCCAACAAATGGATGTTAAAAGTGCCTTTTTAAATGGAGTTATTAAAGAAGAAGTTTTTGTTGAACAACATCCTGGATTTTAATATTCTCCTCAACCTAACCAAGTTTTCAGGTTAAATAAAGCCTTGTATGGTCTAAAGCAGGCTCCAAGAGCTTGGTATGAAAGATTGTCTGAATTTCTGATCAGCAAAGGCTACAAAAGAGGTAAAGTTGATCAAACTTTATTTACCAAGGGCATAAACAAAGATCTCATCATAGTTCAGGTATATGTAGATGACATTGTATTTGGATCTACTAAGCATGAACTATGTGATGAATTTTCTACCATGATGTCTGCTGAATTTGAAATGAGCTTGGTTGGTGAACTAAAATATTTTCTTGGATTGCAGGTACAGCAGCTAGAAGACGTGTGCTTCATCAACCAAACCAAATACACAATGGAACTGTTCAAAAGGTTTGGCATGGAAAACTTAAAGCACATTACTACACCCATGGGCACCAATACTTCATTCGATGCAGATGAGACAGGTAAAGAAGTAAATGCCAAACTATATCGAGGTATGATTGGATCACTACTTTACTTGACAGCCTCTAGACCTGATATACAATTCAGTGTAGGAATGTGTGCAAGGTATCAGTCTAGACCTACTGAATTACACTTAGCTGCAGTTAAAAGAATCTTCAGATATTTGTCAACTAGTCATTCTCTTGGTTTATGGTTTCCTGCATCTCACACACTTAACTTAGTAGCATACACAGATGCTGATTATACAGGCTGTAAACTAGACAGGAAAAACACTAGTGGCCATTGTGAATTCTTGGGTGGGTGTTTAGTGTCTTGGGGCTCCAAGAAACAACATTCTATGGCCCTCTCCACTGCAGAAGCTGAATATGTGGCTGCAGGGAGTTGTGGAACACAAGTCATATGGATTAAACACCAGCTTCAGGACTACCAAGTAGACCTGGGGTGTACACCTATTTACTGTGATAATACTAGTGCCATCAATCTTGCTAAAAAATCCTATTTTGCATTCACGAACCAAACACATAGAAATAAGACATCATTTTATAAGAGATGAGGTGTCTAAGAATAATTTTGAAATGATTCATGTAGGTACAGATAATAAGATTGTTGACATATTCACAAAACCCCTGGATAATTAAAAATTTTCCACATTGAGAAGAGAATTAGGCTTATACACATTATCTTAATTATGAAGCCTGTTCTTGTTGTGAGGGGGAGTTGTGCTTGTCTGATGTTTAGCCTTCTTGCATGCTGGTTTAAGGGGGAGTTCAGAATGCTTACTGGTTAGCTTTCAGGAATACTCTAAATAAGGGGAAGCCTTGAGATTTTGCCGAAATGTTTTATTGAGGAATGCTATGTCTTAGGGGGAGCTGAGTTGTGAAGTGAGAAGAGAAGTTCTTTGACAGATTCAAAAGGACTGTCCAGATGTGTACCTTTGCTGGTCTTGCATGACTGATTTAGTGTGGTTCTCTCAGAAAGTAGAGTGTCACTTATCTCTTAAGTCTATAAGTCAGTGACTCTAATCTCCAAGTTAGAATCTTTCCTTTGGTACTCTTTTAGAGATCTGGACTAATTGCATAAAGTATATCTTCCTACATTGTCATTGATTATGGTTCAGGCCAAAAACTTGTATGTCTTGATATCTGACCCAATCAACTTGAAATCTAGACTTCAAGACTCAATTCAAGAAAAGTCCTTTTTGGTATTGTCTTCAATCATTCTATCTCTTTAACTCAAGGGCTTAACTGAACAAACATGTTCTGTTTTGATCATTGAGAAACTGGGAGCTTCATCAATGAAATGAATATTTCTCCCAAGTCATGAGGTGTCAAATACTTAAAATGAATGAAAAGTCATGACAGAGCAATGGTGGCTTGCTGGTGAGTAACTGGGGACTCTGGCCTCTAATCAAGGTGTTTCCTCATATCAAAAGGCACAGTTACTAACTCTGTTCCTTAATAAAAAAAAAGGAAGGAAGTAATGAGGTACTCACTCTGAGTAACTGGGGATTCAGGCCTCTAATCAAGGTGTCTCCCTAATGTCAAAGGAAGTGAACTACCAACTTACTCATTGATCTTCTTGAAAATTATCTCCAACAAAAATTCCTTGTTGTTATGCAACTAATGGATTGCTTGTCTTCAATACCTTGAGAACACCTCTCTGATTTAGTCTCTTGCTGTCTTGTGGAATAGTTGAATGATCAGCTATATCTGACCATACTTGTGAACTCCTGCTCTAAATCATCCCCTATGTATGCTGATAAACTTGTCAATCATTCTACTTCTCTATTGTGTACTGGAATTTAAAGAATCTTCTCTTGAGATTAGAAACTCACTTATTCTCTTAAGACCTACTCGTGACTTTCTGAACTAAGAAGTTACTGCCCTTATACTTCATGTTTCCAGCATTGTCATACATTCTGTAGTTCTTTTTGCTGATGTCAAAGGGGGAGAGAAGTTTGCAATGTCTGCAATTTCAGTGAGAAGTTCTGCAATATCAGTGAGTATTGGTTTTGTCTTGAGCTTTGAGGGGAGTCATGTTGCTTCGTGGAAGTTATGGTTATGTGTTGTGGGGGAGATGAGAGTATGTTGTAGGGATTGTATAATTCATCTGCATGTGCATGCCTTGAATTTACTTTGTTTGTTACAGCTAATATTAATTTTTTGTTGAAACTTGATATTGCTTGATTCATAGTGTTGTCATCATCAAAAAGGGGGAGATTGTTGCATCCCTATGGTTTTGATGATGTCCCACACTATAAATCAATCTTCTATCTCTAGATTAATGTTATTTCATCATGTGAGTGAGTACAGTTCAATGGCTGTCAGATAACATGCTCTACCTTAATTCTGCCTACACTCTGTCTGCACAGTCTTCACACCAGTGCGTCAACTCAGTGTGCTGATGCGTCGACCCTTCAGTCATTGCTTGTCTCTGTTCTCACACCAGTGCGTCAACTCAGTGCGCTGATGCGTCGACCCTTCAGTCATTGCTTGTCTTTGTTCTCACACTAGTGCGTCAACTCAGTGTGCTGATGCGTAGACTCTTCTGTTCAGGTTCTTCATTTGATTAAGTCTATACATCATCAGTTGAACATAAAAGTAATACGTTGCAGCGTCAACTCATTGGGCTGCAGCGTCAACTCAGCATGTTTGCACTTCGCCTTCAGACTTTCAAGTCTATACACCCTATACTCATTCAAGTCTGTTCAGCCGTTTGCATCTCATAAAGTCTGTACATCGTGATCATTCAAGTTCACATCAAGTCTGTACAGCCGTTTACTGGTGAAGTCTATACACCAGTCAGTGGAAAGTCTATACACTGATTACAGCATTCTCATGTAGTCAACACATTGAACAGTGCGTTCACAAGTCTATACATTCACTTGAGCTTCACCAAGTATATACATCGCTGAAGTCTTCACAAGTGAATCAGGCTGATGATTGGGCACGTGAATCGAGGTTGGCACCTGACACGTGATCCAAGACAACAAGCGCATGACACGTGGATGGCAACCTTGTCAGGATGCTACCATGTGGTCGAAATTCAAATGATCTGGCCAAAAGTGCATGGGTGGGAACCTGGCAACCACACGCCATTGTCTGCTATATATGTAGAGCTTCATCCTTCAGTAGAAGTAAGATCGTGAAAAGAAAAAGCAGAAGCCATTGGTGAGAGTCTGCACGATCCAGAAAAGAAAAAGGGCAGAGAGTTCCATATCTGAGAGGAGTTTGTTCGAGAGAGAGAGAGAGTGTGTGTGGATTGATGAATTGCTTCATTTGAAGCTACATTTGTATTGGGTTTCAGAACCGATTTCTTCCTCATTAGTTTTTTCTTTCTATTTTGCTTTTGTTTATTATGTTCTTCCATTCTGATTTGAATTGGTTTCCCTCCGGTGTGTAGAGGAAGGGAGTACTACTCCAGTTTCCCTCTGAGTTGCAGAGGAAGAGAGATCGGTGATCTCTGGTGTTGTTAGTGACAGGTTGTCATTAACAGTTTCCCTCCGTGTGTGGAGGAAGGGAGAGGATTCTCCGGTTGTGTTCTAGTTGGGAGCTAGAACAGGTTTCAATTTCTGTGGGTAGCAGAGCTTGGTCGAGGGATTTGTTTCCCTTGGGTGTTCAAGCTGTGTGGCAGCATGTTGTACGCAGACTGAGTCTACTGTGATTTAGCTTTGCCTAGTGGAATCCTCACTCTAGTTGGAGTGAGGGGTGGATGTAGATTGCGGACTGCAATCGAACCACCTAAAAACCGAGTGCCTCCTCTGTGGTTTGCTATTGATTTCTGTGCTCTTCATCTGCTTGTCTCTTTGCCTTCAAGTGATCAGTTCTTCACTCTCATCTACATTTCTCTGTATACGGGTTAAGGAGGTGCGTTAGCAGTAGAATCTATTTTCCGCCTAATTTTCTGCAAATTGGGAGTGATCTATTCATCCCCCCCTTCTATATCACTCTTGCTGCGCTAACAATTAGTATCAGAGCAGGTTTACGTCATGTGGACGAACGGTAAAGAAAATGCTGGTGGTCCTAGAACCTTCATGGCCGAAGGTCAATCCATTAGTCGCCCTCCTTATTTTGATGGTAGTAACTATCTGTTTTGGAAGAACAGGATGGAAGTGTTCATCAGGGCTCAGAGTCATAAACTGTGGAGAGTAATCACGGGGGGGCCATTTGAGCTGCCACCGAACGAGGATGCTTGGACAGATGACCATGTCAAGCTCTCTTCACTCAACTGGACGGCGCTGAACATAATCCAGTGTGCTGTTCATCCAGAGGAATATGCTCGTATATCTGCATACAGAACTACCAAGCGAATGTGGGATGAGCTGCAATTGATCTATGAAGGTACAGCTCAAGTGAAAGCCTCGAAGGTAAATCTCTACACTTCTAAGTATGAAATGTTTAAGATGAATGCAGACGAGAATATAACTGAGATGTATGCCAGGTTGTCCTTAATCACAAATGCTCTTAAAGGGCTAGGGAAGGATCTTGCTAAGGCAGATATAGTCAGGAAAATCCTTAGATCTTTAACCCCGGCATGGCACACTAAGGCCATTGTGATTGAGGAGTCAAAAGATTTGACTATCTTGACTGTGAATGAACTCATAGGATCCCTGATGACCTATGAGATGAATTTCCAAGGAGGTGGAGAAGGAAGTGAGAGGAAGGGTAAAAGTGTAGCTCTAAGAGCTTCCCGCAACAAGGGTAGTAACAGTGGGAGCAGCAGCAGTAGTCCCGAGTCCGAGTCTGAGCTTGAAGGTCTGTCAAATCTTGACCAGGAGGAGCAGGCAATGCTCACTAGACAGTTCAGAAAATTTCTAAAGAAAAAGGGAAAGACCTTTAGGAAGAAGAAGCCACACTCTTTCAACAAGAGTGCTAAATTTACTAGTTTCAGGGATAGAAATCCTAAGAGGCTGACTTGTTTTAATTGTAACAAACAGGGACATATGAAAGGCGAATGCCCAGACCTCCAGAAGAATGGTCCCTATCTTCAGAAGAAAAACATAAAGGTGCAAAAGAAGAAGATGCCACAGGCGATGGTCTGCACATGGAGCGAGGAAGAAGAAGACCCTGAAGATGCTTCCTCAGAAGAATATGAAGATGGAATTTGCCTTATGGCAAATAGTGAAGAGGAGGTAATAAATGTTTTTGAAAAATTTTCAATTGATGACTGGCAGTATTCAGAGGGGGGTGAATGAATATAGCCCTTTAGAAATCTTTCGCCCAATTAAAATATGATGCTCACTAGAATTACTAGTTCACAAACTAGACAAGATTAAAAGCTAATAATCAGTTGCAGAACAAAACAAGCACACAGTGAGATCACTAGAATGCTAACTAGGCTGGTTTAGACAAACAAACGCTCAACAAGAATTTCGCTCACTAACCGATTAAACACTCAGAGCAAGGTCTGATTAATTCATCTAATGGACTTGTAATCAAACACCTGGAGCGCCCCTATGCATTCACCTAGTGGAAGCACAAATAGACAAACCAAACCACAGTCCACAAGGGGTTTTTAGGTGGTTCGGTCCAGCAGACCTACATCCACCCCACACTCAACCCGAGTGTGGCTTCCTGCTGACTCACAGCTTGAACAGCTGGGCATCACAGCTTGCCAACAACCGCTGGGCAACACAGCTTGCCGTCCGAGGAATCCTCCTCGCCCCGCTGAGCAACACAGCTTGCTATCCAGTGGAGTCCTCCACTGTAAACCGTTGGGCTATACAGCTTAGCCGTCCAGAGGCAGCACCCCTGCAATCCGCTGACTAACAGCTTGAATGAAAGTGTAAAAATGGAAATAAAAGAAAGGATGAACAGCAATCGGAAAGCTATAAACGTAAAGCACAATATGGTTCACAAGGAGCGGGATGGCCTGGATTTGATCCACGGTCCATCAAGACCAGATCTCCCTCGATCTCACTCTCTTTCTTCACTCTCTCTCTTTCTCTTTCTTCTCTGCTGCACTTCTCTTCTTCTCTCGATCTCTGTTCTCCTTTTCTCTCTTTCTCTTTTCTTTTTCTTCTTCTGCTCGAGCTCTCTCGCTCACTCTCTATCTCTCTTTCTTTCTCTTCTGCTCTCCTAATCTCTCACTCTCTACTCTTCTCTTCTCTCTCTCTTTTTCTTCTTTTTCTCACACTCTCAGATTTCTTCACTGGAGACCTTTCTCTCCTTCTGTGGAGAGTTAACCCTTTTCGAGAGGATGATGGGGTGCTTTTATATCAGAAACAGAGCCTCCGAAGGTTGAGTAGAAAATGCCCTAGTGACCACTGATTGGTCCACTTTGCAGGGTACCACCCCTTATCTAACACGTGTCAGCATCCTGCCCCTTTTTCCCATCGGATCACGTGCTCAGCATCCACCTCGAATCACGTGTTAGGTGCCAGCTTCAGGTCACGTGCCCATTCATCAAACTTCACGAAGGATGCATAGCTGCGTTGACGCTATCAGCCTGCTGCGTTGACGCATCAGTAATCCAGTGATCACGTTCTTCGACAGACAGACGTGCTGCGTGGACGCTGCTAGCCCATAGCGTTGACGCAGTGGTGTTCCAGCAACTAAGAGTTCAGCTGGTTTGCATGCTGCGTAGACGCTATGATCATCCCGTGTTAACCCTTCTGAGCTGTCTCCGAGCTAGATGCCTATCAGGCTCAATGGCTGCGTTGACGCTGTCTAGCAATGGCGTTGACGCATGGATACATTCCAGTGAACAAACAGCCTAACCTTCATAATTGTTGCGTCGACGCTGCTTGATGAGTGCGTTGAAGAGTAATCCAGTAACCCATTGGCTCTCCCTTTGTAACTACTACTAAGGGATTCTTGAACCGCTGCGTCTACGCTACTTGCTCACTGCGTTGACGCACCAGAATAATCCAGGAGCTTCTTTCTTGATGGTTTGAACTGCTGTTTCCACGTGTCAGCATTTCAGCCTCTTGGATCATGTGCCAAGTCTTGATGGCCTGAATCATCTGCAGACAGACAGAGGAAAATGAACTTAGTTCAGATGAATGTATATACTTAAGTAGAGCTGCCAGTGTATGGACTTGAACAGTGCAGCTAGTGTACAGACTAGGACTTGGTAAAACAAAGTCCAGTGTATAGACTTAGAAGGATTTGAACCGGTGTCCAGACTTCAGGTTTAACTGTGGATGTACAGACTTCAGGTGTGAAGCCCATTGTGCAGACTTTGGATTCGAAGACCAATGTACAGACTCTGAGGTTCAAAGCCAACGGCTGTACATACTTAGAGTGTAGCTGAAGCCTTGATCGTAGGAATAGGCTGGAGTGTATAGACTTCAAGCTTCAGAAACGAATGTACAGACTTCACTTAAGAAACGTATGGAAAGACCCCAGTGTATAGACTTTGCTTTGAACGAAGGTCAATGATGAGTGTATAGACTTTCACGATGTGTAGACTTGGATACGTGAAAGCTACAGTGAAGGAATGTATACACTTGACCAAAGCAAGGGCAAATCGAGTGTATAGACTTCATGCCATGAGACGCTGAGCAAGACGCTCCAATGAATAGACTTTGGCTAATGCATGAAGACAGACGCTGTACGGACTTGGGTAGCGTGAGACGCTGGAAGAGACAGTCCAATGTATGGACTTCAACTCATGCGACCAAAGCATCAATGCAATGTGCAAACTTCGCCTGAGACAATGCATGAGACGAACGATGTATAGACTTCAGCAACAATGCATGACTTGTATAGACTTGTGTTCTCAACGAAACACAAACACAACATAATGTATAGACTATGCTGAGTGTCTAGACTTGTGAGATGCATAGAACACACAAAGGCTGTATAGACTTGGAAACCAATGCACACGGCTGACAGACATGAAGTGAACTTGAATGAACATGATGTACAGACTTCAAAATACTAATGTCTGAAGCAAAACAAGAGCTCTTTCAAAACAAATCCAATGCGTCAACGCATTGAGTCCACTGCGTCGACACACCAGTTGACACATTTTATAGACCAGCTCTGGGATAGACCAGTGAGTTGACGCAATGATCCCATGCGTCAACGCATCATGCAATACTCATGCATTCAATGCTGTATATCAGACACAGTCCTATGCAATCATATCAGCAGCCATATTCAAAACACAGTATCATAATGCACTGACTGTTTTGCAATCATCAAAACACAATAACATTGCTATCATCAAAATATAATATCAAATGCACTCAAATGCACTCACTGTCTTGCTATCATCAAAACCAAATAATATTGCTATCATCAAAGCAACATAGCACATGCTTGTGCCTTAGAGGCACAACATTCTCCCCCTTTTTGATGATGGCAACACAATGTGACAGTGAGTCACACACAAGATTTTCTCCCCCTTTGACATGATCAAAAATAGAAAAATAGTAAAAACAAGAGTGCAAAGTGCATTATGCATGCAAATTTCTCTAGAACATTCTTCCCCTGAATGTAAGACTCCCCTGAATTATTTCTCCCCCTAAATAATAGCTCCTCCTTTGAGAAGGAATATGAACAACTAAACAAGGAAGAGAAGGTAGGAGGGTCACATGACAACAGCTGAATCATAGGTTTAGAAAGGAAGCATGATTATAAACAACTGTTAAAGTATAAGAATCAGCAACATACAATGTTCAAAAATTCAGGTTTAACAGTGATAAATCTAGAGTAAAACACCTGACCCTTGGAAAAAGAGTTTATAGACTCCATTTATAGCAATGAATCTAGATTTTGTGATTAAACAAGGAAATTCAAGAGAGGCAACTTGAACATGTATTGATAAAAACAATTTTCACTCATTGACTTTGATTTTTCGAAGGGTTACAGCAGTTTGATTTTCACCTTCGAATTTCAGAACTTGAACTAAATGAATAGATCAGTGACATTTATGCTGTTGACATTAGGTGTACACCTTGATTAGAGGCAGGTACCCCCAGTTACTAGGCATAAACTACTAGACCTATTTCAGATCAGAACCCACAAAGGATAGTCTTCACTTTTGACATTAAGGGTACATGATTAGAGGCCAGTACCCTTAGTTACTTGGTGAGGACTCCCCCTATAGATTTGACCCTATGAACAGAGATATTCTGAAGCACCTCATGACATGTGAATTCTTCTGCTTCTTTGGAGGAGTTCACAGTTTCTCAGTGCAATCAGCCATTGCTCTGTCACTATGTTCAGCTCTTAACATTAATGATCTTATTTACTGCTGCCCTTAATTCTTTGAGTGATTGTTTAAAAAATCAGTACACACTCTTATTAGCCTGTTCTAGACATATCCAGTTCAACACATTTAGGCATTAAAAAAAAACTTTTGCTATTTTAGCCATGAGACAAATATTAAGAGCTATAAAAGTTTTCATTCCGCATTTGATTCTGCTGCAGTAATTTTTTAACGGGTGATTGATCTATTCACCCCCCTCTAGATCACCCTTTAGCGTCCCAACAATTGGTATCAGAGTCTAACTCTTTGTGCAGGACTAACATCCTAAAGAGGATCGGCCATGGATGCTAGAGGGATAACAGCAGAGGGTCAGTCCACTACGAAGCCACCATTCTTCTATGGTTCCAACTTCCCATATTGGAAGAACCGGATGTAGGTCTTCCTCAGAGCCAAAGATTACGAGGTATGGAAAATTGTGAGCAAAGGTCCTTATGAGCTACATGAGAATGAGGAATTATGGACCAGAGAAGAAGTCCGGAAATCTACTCTGAATTGGAGCGCTATCAACGCCATTCAGTGTGCACTCCATCCCACTGAATTTGACAGAGTGTCATCCTGCAAGACAGCAAAGGAGATGCGGGATACCCTCGAAGTTATCTATGAGGGAACATATGAAGTGAGAGAGACGAGGGCAAATATGCTAGTGTCAAAGTATGAAGCATTTCGGATGAAGCCTAGTGAGACAGTGACCAAAATGTATGCTCGTCTGACCATCATCACAAATGGTCTAAGAAATCTGGGAAAGAGTTATACTGATCATGAAGTTGTAAGGAAGATCCTTCGATCGTTGACTCCTATATGGCATACCAAAGCAACTGTGGTTGAGGAGTCAAAAGATCTACAAAATATGAAACCCAATGAGCTGATAGGTTCCTTGATGGCGTACGAGATGAATTTACTACAAGCTGAAGAGCTTGAAAACAGGAAGCCTATTGCTCTGAAGGCCAAGCATGGCTGCTCAAAATAGTCCAGCAGCATTGGATCATCCAGTGATCAGAATTCATCTGGATCAGATCTTGAAAAGGATGAAATAGCTATGATCACAAAAGAATTCAATAGATTTCTTAGAAGAGAAGGGAAGAATCTCTATAGAAAATACCACAGCAGGAAGCAAAACAGGTATAAATTTAACCCTGCTGAAAAATCTGATGTTAATGCTTGTTATCATTACAGGAAGACAGGTCATATGAAGGCTGATTGTCCAGAGTTACAGAAAATGAAAGGAAGACCATGGAAGAAGACGTCAAAGGGAAAGGCCATGGTCAGTACATGGAGTGATGAGGAAGAAGGCACACTGAGCACTTCCTCAGATAGTGGAAAATCAGAAAAGGACATCTGATTGATGGCTAGAAATGGAGATGAAGAAGAAGAGTCTGATCAGGTATCATCCCTTTTCGAACATTACACTATTTCTGACTGGGCAGATGCTTATGGAGACATGTTAGATAAAGCTAATGATATTAAGAAGGAAAACAGACTCCTAAAAAAGAAAATGAACTCTCTGGTTAATGATAAATCTCTTTCTGATATAGTTGCATGCTTACAATCAGAGAATGACAAATTGAAAAATGCATGTTCACTAAAGGAGACCATTAGCACTGCAGCCCCTGTGGTCTCCTTCTCATCTATCTCATAAGATTCCACTTATTCAGGGGGAGCATTCCTTGTCATAATGAATCATGTTCATATCATTTGTGACCTTGCATTCATATACTCAAGGGGAAGTATTGCATTTCTTGCTGCATCTGCATCTACCATGGTTTATTTTGATTATACCAAAGGGGGAGATTGTTTGCCAAAGAGGGAGAAATTGACTGAACTTTTATACATGCCTTAATTTCTCAAATTCTTTTCTTTTTGATGAAGTCAAAGGGGGAGAATAATTTGAGACTTTAGAATGCCTCACATCATCAGAATGACTCAATGTATTGAAAGTGTTGCCATCATCAAAAAGGGGGAGATTATTGTGCCCCTGTGGTTTTGATGATGGTTTTGATGATTGGTTGTTAATGTGAGTTAATCAAATGTTCAGTCATCTTGCTGCTCAGTTTAGTTTAATATATTTTGATGTTCAGTCATGTTAACTGATGCATAAAGCATTCATTGCTACACTCTGTCTGCACAGTTGTCACTGCAGTGCGTCAACTCAGTGTGCCGATGTGTCGACCCCTTGGTCATATTTGTATCTGTCCATACAGTAGTGCGTCAACTCCTAGAGCTGATGCGTCGACGCTTCAGTTCAGTTTCTTCATTTGATGAAGTCTATACATCATCAGTTGATCATCAAGAATATACGTTGCAGCATCAACTCATTGGGCTGCAGCGTCAACTCAGCAAGTATGCACATCAGTCTTCACATGCTAAGTCTGTACAGCCTACGTCTCATGCAGCGTCAACGTTGTGAGCATTCTCAAGACATTAGCGTCAACGCTATAAGTGTGTACATCGCTTTCACGTCACCAAGTCCATACATTTGTCCTCCTTCAAAGTCTGTACATCCGCTGGTCTAGCTTCATGAAGTCTGTACATCAGACTATTACAGGAAGTCTGTACATTGTCCGTCTTCCTTAGCATCTTCATAGTTGATGTTTATACACTGGCCTCCATGCTCCTAAGTCTATGCATTATTGTTCATGCATCAGTCTTCATAAGTCTGTACATTGGACTGTCTCTCTCAGCGTCTCATGGCATGAGGTCTGTACACTCAAATTGCTCTTGATCTGGTCAAGTGTATACACTCTCTCACTGTAGCTTTCAGCTATTCAAGTCTATACACTGGACTGTTAGGTCATGTCTATACACTGGGTCTCAATGTACACACTTATTGATTGTGCTGCTTCACGCATAGAGTCTATACATTGGGCCTAACATTCCAACTCTACACTGAACCTTCGTTCATCAAAGCCTCAAGTCTGTACAGCGTGAAGTCTACACTTTGGCTTCATGTTTTCAATGTCTGTACAGTGGCTTCGCATAGGCAAGTCTGTACATCGGGCTCCTTCTAACTAAGTCTATACACTCCCTCACACTGTACACACTTAGTCTATACAGCATGATCATCTTTACAAGTCTACGCAGAGTTCTTCACTTAAACTGATGACTTATCCGATACTCTGTCTGACAGGTGTTCTGATCGTGAAGCTTATGTAGGGCACGTGATTCGAGGCTGGAAGGGCAGACACGATTGTGACACGTGTGCTGAAGCTGGCTGAGAGGCTGACACGTGGACACAGCAAATCAAGAAAGAAGCTCCTGGATTATTCTGGTGCGTCAACGCATTGAGCAAGTAGCGTCGACGCAGCAGTTACAAAAAGAGAACCAATGGGTTACTAGGTTACTCAGATGCGTCAACACCACCCACTGGCAGCGTGGATGCAGTAGTTCAAGTAACTCCTTGCAACCTCTGGAGTACCTTGGCAGCGTCGACGCTGCAGCTCGTTGGGTCGACGCAGTAGGTTGATGGAACGACACCTTTTAGCTGCTAGTACACACCGATGCGTCAACGCAACAGTGGAGCGGCGTCGATGCAGCACGCCCATCTGCTAAAGACTTGATCACTGGATCATCGATGCGTCAACGCCATGGGCTGATAGAGTCAACGCAACAGTCTTGAGTTTTACTGAACGAATGTTCTTGAATTGTAGGGCACGTGATCCGAGGTGCCTGGCTCGTGAACCAGGAAGCTGCCACATGGTCCGAATTTCTAGGGCTGGAAACGTGGAAGCCACACGCGCCAGTGTGTTGCTGCTGCTACTATATATACTAGTCTTCTTCCACTAAAGAAGAGTGATCGAAGCAGAAGCCTGAAGAAAAGAAAGCCCTTCGATCCAGAAAAAGAGAAAAAGAAGGAAAAGAGAGGAAGAAGAGATAGAAGAGAGAAGCCGTGAAGAGAGAGTAGAGAGTGAGAGATCAGGAGAGTAGAAGAGAAAGAAAGAGAGATAGAGAGTGAGAGATTTGGAGAGCAGAAGAGAAAGAAAGAGAGAAAGAAAGTGAGCGAGAGAGCTCGTGGAGAAGAAGGAAGAAGCTACTTGAAGATCTGTCTTCACTGGACCGTGGATCAGATCCAGGCCAGTCAGCTCCGTTGAGAGCCACATTGTGCATTTCGTTTTTCAGCTTTCTGGTTGCTGAAGTTATTTTCATTTCGTGTTTTTGTTTTTCCGTTTTCATCTGGTTATCTTGTTCTTTCGATTGCCCTGCTGGGGATCGGGTCCCTCCTGTGGATTTAGGAGAAGGGAGACTTGTCTCCGGTGCTGGGCTTGTGGCTTGCAAGTCCAGGGGTCCCTCCTGGTCTGGAGGAAGAGAGGTCTTCGACCTCTAGTTTCCATGTGGCTGGGAGTCACTTGGGGTGTCCCTCCAGTTGGGAGGAAGAGGGGAGGTTGTTCCCCTGGTCAAGCTGTGTGGCAGCACCTTGTTCACAGACTGAGTCTGCAGTGTTCTAGCTTGTGCTAGTGGAAGCCTCACTCCGGTTGGGAGTGAGGGGTGGATGTAGGTCTGGAGGACCGAACCACCTAAAAATCTACTGTGCAGTGGTTTGGTTTGTGCGTTCGCTCCTTGCCTCCTACCTCCCATTCACAGGTTATGCATGCATGGTTAGTTGTGTTATCTTGGATTGTTTGTATTGTTCCTATCTGCAGTAACCTTGAGCATTGCATTTTGCTAGGTGTGTTTGGGTTGCACAGTTCTGTCTGCATTTCTGATGTGATCAGGTGGCTACATTGTTGCAGTCCAACTGTTTGAACAATTGGTTAATCATCATCTCCTCTTGGAAAGCTCATTAGTTTTTATTCCGCATATCTGAGCTTTACAGTTTTAATTTAGGCCATAATTTTTAGAGGGATACATTCACCCCCCTCTGTATCCGGGCCTAGCAACCTAACAGTTGGTATCAGAGCAAGTTTCTGCTTATAAGGTCCAGCGACCTGCAGATCCGATCTTGTAGTCTTGGGTGATTATTTACTTTTAGTGCATCAATATTCCTTTTGCCTTGAATCTGCCTGCCATTTGTTCTTAATGGCTCACCCTCCACTATTCAGTAGTTCAAATATTAAATTCTGGCTATATCGTATGCACAAGCATGTTAACTCTATTAACCCACAATTGTGGAAGGTTATCTCTCACAGTCCACATGAACTTCCTAAGGATAAGTCCAAGTGGACTCATGTTCACAAGTTGAAAAATGATGTTAATGTGAGATCTCTAAATTTAATGAAGGCTGCAATTGATTCTGACGATTTTCCTTTCATCTCAGATTGTAGCACTGCAAAGGAAATGTTTGATAGAGTGACTACAACACACGTGGAACAGGAAGAAGAATGTCTCATGGCAAGAAGGAGTGATCAATCAGATGAGTCCTCATCCCAGGTAATCTCTGAGACCGAGGATATTAGCCATGATGAGTTAGTTGCCATGCATGAGCATCTTCTAGATAAATATGAAAGAGTCAAATCAGAAAAGAGAAAATTAAGAAAAGAGAAAAATGCTGAAATCACAAGTCTAAAGGCTGAAAATCAAAATCTAAAATCTAAATTGAAGGAATTGATTGAAGAATTACATTCTGATGATAATGCACAGAAAAACTTAATCACTTCCTTGAAAGAAGAAAATGATTCTCTACTGACTCAGAAGAAGGAAATTGATAAATTAAAAGATAAGCTGATTGAAGAAAACTCTCATCTAAAAGATCAAAATAAAAGGCTAATGGTTCTTAATACTGTCTTTTCTGAAAAATGGTTGTCATTTGAAAAAGAAAAATCTGCTGATAAGGAAATTCAATTTGAGAATGAATTGAAACTGAAACAGGAACTAGAAATAGTTAAAAATTTGAATGATATCATGCAGAGACAAATTATCACATGTGAGGAAGACATGACTAATTCAGAACTCAAAATTTGTTCTCTCCAATCTGAAATAAATAAACTTGTTCGTTCCATGTCTAAATCTATCAAGGGAAAAGAGAAAATGAATGTTCCTTTGTGTGATAACGCTAGTAAATCAAGTGGAGAGTAAGGATGCAAATCCCAAATTGAAAAATCTGTTAAGAAAAAGTTGTACACTACTTTTGTTCGCAGCTCTGACATTGCAAGCTGCTCTGGACCTCCTAAAATATCTACATCATCTGTTTTCCAATTCAAGGCCCAGAAAAATAAAGAACAAATAAAAGTTGTGAACAAGAGTAAACAAATGAGCAAAAATGGTAAGAAAAATAAGGATAAACATGTCCCTACTTGTGTCCTTAAATCTGCTACCTATACTGCAACTGATGACTCAATGCATACTACTCATAGCTCAATTAATTATCCGTATGCATCTGATAAGAGTGTTTCACGCCATTATTGTGGCAAGGTAGGCCATGTAATGGATGATTGCAGATTGTTGATTGAAGATGGGCATGCAAGTGAAACATTGCATTCGAGAAATTCATTTGGTAGAAATCATGCTACTAGGAAGTCTGATATATCTTGTCATTACTGTGGTAGGCATGGTCATTTCATGGATGCCTGTTTCATCATGAAACAAGATGATAAAATGCATGCTAGGTCTTCTGCTCATCATCACCCCAAAAGAAGCATGCATGCTTCAAACCAACACATCATTTGTTATAACTGTAACAAACGTGGTCATAAAGTTGTTGAGTGTTGGTTTAAGACTTCATGGGGATATAATGGTTCAAGAGGTAAGCACCTAAGGTGTTCTGAATGTGGCAAGTATGGGCATACAGTCAAGGACTGCTGGTATGCTCAGGGAAAACATTTTAATTCCAAATTTGATAAATTCCCTGAAAATAGAAATTTTCTTGGCAGAAATAAACCTATTTTTACAGAAAAGATTCTTGTATATTTTGAATGTGAAAAACCTGGTCACTGAGCTTCTGAATGCTTGTGGGCAGGCAATGCTAAATCAAAACCTCATACAAGTAACAAAAATTTTCATACAAATTCACATAGATTCCATGATGATAATAATGTCCACAAAAAGAATTCAAGGTTTGCTACCATGTAGAGATTGTGGAAAATTTGGTCATCTCATGAATAACTGTTACCTGATGGATCATGATGATAATACTGCTAAGAAATTGTTTAGAACACCTGTTAGGGCTTATACAGGACCCAAGGCAGCTTGGGTTCCTGCAATATCAAATTGATTGACTTGCTGCAGGTGTGCCTTGGGAAGGAGAAATAAAAGGGGTTAACCAAGGCACTCAAAAAGAAAACCCCAGGACTCAATTCATGTCAGTTCTGAAATCTGTTTTAAATTCATTATCTGAATTTGTGAGTATGAAAAAATGTGAATTTCATGTTGATCTGCTTGTCTGAATTTTGATGATCTCTTCACTGAATTCAATTCTGAATATATTTGATGCTCTTCTCATGCTGTTGTTTGCACTAAATGAATAAGATGCTAGATGCACTGCATTTTGCACTAAGCTAAACGGTTCTTTAATGTATAGAGTTGATGCATGTATTTTGTGTCAATGCATTGCATGTTTGTTATTAAATGCATAACTTGCTGATTGTGAATGGTTCAGTTAGTACATACAGTCAATGCATGTGTCAAATGTCTGCATACATCATTTGCATGACTGTCAATGAAGATGTTCAATGCATGTAGGACTGCGTTATGTTGCATGTCCTTGCATAGCATTCAATGTTGAGTCTTTGCATGCATGTAGTTAATTGCATTGCACTTTGCTGCATTAAAAATATCAAAAAGGGTAATAGAATGCATAGTATCAGGGGGAGTCAATACATTGCATGAAGATAGTCATGTGCATACACTTATGTCAGAGTTCATTGCATGTTAACTTTGAACATCCTAGAATTTGCCTGACCTTCTGACATCTTGCCTTGTGTGCATATCCCTTTCATTGATTATATTTGACCAAACCTTGATCATAAGTTGAAAACACTGAGCTTCAAAATCTCTCTTATCAATTGGTAACAATTGGTATCATTTGGCTTCAGATTTCTATCAGTCTTTCATGAAGATTTCAATGGGTCTATCTCGATCATCAATCTGAAAACTTTTGAACTAGAAATCTTCTACTATACGGTTTTATGAATATCTGAAGTAACTCAGGTGATTTAAGTTTAATGTATTCAATGAGTTTGGCTTTAAAATCTCTTAAACATACCTGAATCATGTTTAATAAATCTTAACCAACTGGTTCATGCTGTGTCTTACAAAAACTTCTGAAATCTGCACTTTTGAATACATGACTTTATTTGGTTAAGTACATGAGATTAATATTGTTTTGAAGCAAATGAATGTTTCTGAATTGTCTAAAGGGTAAAGTAATTGTCAGAGCAATGATCTTGAACTGAGAAACACATGTCCAAAGGAATGTGTCATGAGGTACCAGAGTTAACTCTAATTTAGATTAATTGAAATTCAGGCGTAGCAATGGCATGCACACTGAGAAATACAACTCACTCATCAAGAAATGATTTGAAATGTGTCATGATGTGTAAATGCTAACTCTGTTCATACAAAGCATGACTGTTAGTCACACTAAGTGCTTAGGGATATTGGCCTCTGATCAAGGTATATCCTCTAGTTACAAGGTGTGAACTGAACTAGAGTGCTCGTAAAATTGTAGCAAGAAAATTGTTGAACAAATTGAAATACCTGAATATTGATGATAAAATCAAATTGCTACAACCCTAGACAAATTCATATGACTTCATAATTGCTTGATTTCAATACAGATGCAAGTAATTCCGAAAGAAGTCAATAGTTTTGATTGTGTAAGAGAAAGGGAGATTTATCAAGATAAATATGAGGGCTTGGTTCATTTTTATTAAACCATGGTTTTAGATATCAATACAGAATTTTATTGATAAACTCTACATACATCATGTTTAAACCATGCTGTTCAATAAAGCTCATTCATAAGCCCTTATAATGGAAGACTTTGAAAACTTATGTTTTTGATTTATGAGATTGATATCTCTCTAAAAATCTGACTGAATTTTCTGAGATTGAAGCTTCCTTAAAAATCTGGCTGAATTTCTTCTGCTCATGTTATTGGTTCATTGACCTGAACTTCTCCTTGTTTGCCCCTGTGGTCTCCTTCTCATCTATCTCATAAGATTCCACTTATTCAGGGGGAGCATTCCTTGTCATAATGAATCATGTTCATATCATTTGTGACCTTGCATTCATATACTCAAGGGGAAGTATTGCATTTCTTGCTGCATCTGCATCTACCATGGTTTATTTTGATTATACCAAAGGGGGAGATTGTTTGCCAAAGAGGGAGAAATTGACTGAACTTTTATACATGCCTTAATTTCTCAAATTCTTTTCTTTTTAATGAAGTCAAAGGGGGAGAATAATTTGAGTCTTCAGAATGCCTCACATCATCAGAATGACTCAATGTATTGAAAGTGTTGCCATCATCAAAAAGGTTGAGATTGTTGTGCCCCTGTGATTTTGATGATTGGTTGTTGATGTGAGTTAATCAAATGTTCAGTCATCTTGCTGCTTAGTTTAGTTTAATATATTTTGATGTTCAGTCATGTTAACTGATGCATAAAGCATTCATTGCTACACTCTGTCTGCACAGTTGTCACTGCAGTGCATCAACTCAGTGTGCCGATGCATCGACCCCTTGGTCATATTTGTATCTGTCCATACAGTAGTGCGTCAACTCCTTGAGCTGATGCGTCGACGCTTCAATTCAGTTTCTTCATTTGATGAAGTCTATACATCATCAGTTGATCATCAAGAATATACGTTGCAGCGTCAACTCATTGGGCTGCAGCGTTAACTCAGCAAGTATGCACATCAGTCTTCACATGCTAAGTCTGTACAGCCTACGTCTCATGCAGCGTCAACGCTGTGAGCATTCTCAAGACATTAGCGTCAACGCTATAAGTGTGTACATCGCTTTCACGTCACCAAGTCCATACATTTGTCCTCCTTCAAAGTCTGTACATCCGCTGGTCTAGCTTCATGAAGTCTGTACATCAGACTGTTACAGGAAGTCTGTACATTGTCCGTCTTCCTTAGCGTCTTGATAGTTGATGTTTATACATTGGCCTCCATGCTCCTAAGTCTATGCATTACTATTCATGCATCAGTCTTCATAAGTCTGTACATTGGACTGTCTCTCTCAGCGTCTCACAGCATGAGGTCTGTACACTCGAATTGCCATTGATCTGGTCAAGTGTATACACTCTCTCACTGTAGCTTTCAGCTATTCAAGTCTATACACTGGACTGTTAGGTCATGTCTATACACTGGGTCTCAATGTACACACTTATTCATTGTGCTGCTTCACGCATAAAGTCTATACATAGGGCCTAACATTCCAACTCTACACTGAACCTTCGTTCATCAAAGCCTCAAGTCTGTACAGCGTGAAGTCTACACTTTGGCTTCACATTTTCAATGTCTGTACAGTGGCTTCGCATAGACAAGTCTATACATCGGGCTCCTTCTAACTAAGTCTATACACTCCCTCACACTGTACACACTTAGTCTATACAGCATGATCATCTTTACAAGTCTACACAGAGTTCTTCACTTAAACTGATGACTTATCCGATACTCTGTCTGACAGGTGTTCTGATCGTGAAGCTTATGGAGGGCACGTGATTCGAGACTGGAAGGGCAGACAGGATTGTGACACGTGTGCTGAAGCTGGATGAGAGGCTGACACGTGGACACAGCAAATCAAGAAATAAGCTCCTAGATTATTCTAGTGCGTCAACGCATTGAGCAAGTAGCGTCAACGCAGCAGTTACAAAAAGAGAACCAATGGGTTACTGGGTTACTCAGATGCGTCAACACCACCCACTGGCAGCGTGGACGCAGCAGTTCAAGTAACTCTTTGCAACCTCTAGAGTACCTTGGCAGTGTCGACGCTGCAGCTCGTTGGGTCGACGCAGCAGGTTGATGGAACGACACCTTTTAGCTGCTAGTACACACCGATGCGTCAACGTAGCAGTGGAGCGGCGTCGACGCAGCACGCCCATCTGCTAAAGACTTGATCACTGGATCATCGATGCGTCAACGCCATGGGCTGATAGAGTCAACGCAGCAGTCTTGAGTTTTACTGAATGAATGTTCTTGAATTGTAGAGCACGTGATCCGAGGTGCCTGGCTCGTGAACTAGGAAGCTGCCACGTGGTCCGAATTTCTAGGGATGGAAACGTGGAAGCCACACGCGCCAGTGTGTTGCTGCTGCTACTATATATACTAGTCTTCTTCCACTAAAGAAGAGTGATCGAAGCAGAAGCCTGAAGAAAAGAAAGCCCTTCGATCTAGAAAAAGAGAAAAAGAAGGAAAAGAGAGGAAGAAGAGATAGAAGAGAGAAGCCATGAAGAGAGAGCAGAGAGTGAGAGATCAGGAGAGTAGAAGAGAAAGAAAGAGAGATAGAGAGTGAGAGATTTGGAGAGCAGAAGAGAAAGAAAGAGAGAAAGAAAGTGAGTGAGAGAGCTCGTGGAGAAGAAGGAAGAAGCTGCTTGAAGATCTGTCTTCACTGGACCGTGGATCAGATCCAGGCCAGTCAGCTCCGTTGAGAGCCACATTGTGCATTTCATTTTTCAGCTTTCTGGTTGCTGAAGTTATTTTCATTTCGTGTTTTTGTTTTTCCATTTTCATCTGGTTATCTTATTCTTCCGATTGCCCTGCTGGGGATCGGGTCCCTCCTGTGGATTCAGGAGAAGGGAGACTTGTCTCCGGTGCTGGGCTTGTGGCTTGCAAGTCCAGGGGTCCCTCCTGGTCTGGAGGAAGAGAGGTCTTCGACCTCTAGTTTCCAAGTGGCTGGGAGTCACTTGGGGTGTCCCTCCAGTTGGGAGGAAGAGGGGAGGTTGTTCCCCTGGTCAAGCTGTGTGGCAGCACCTTGTTCGCAGACTGAGTCTGCAGTGTTCTAGCTTGTGCTAGTGGAAGCCTCACTCCGGTTGGGAGTGAGGGGTGGATGTAGGTCTGGAGGACCGAACCACCTAAAAATCTACTGTGCAGTGGTTTGTTTTGTACGTTCGCTCCTTGCCTCCTACCTCCCATTCACAGGTTATGCATGTATGGTTAGTTGTGTTATCTTGGATTGTTTGTATTGTTCCTATCTGCAGTAACCTTGAGCATTACATTTTGCTAGGTGTGTTATGAAGATGGGCATTGCTTCTTTCTTACTGATTTTGTTGACAAACCTTAATCATATTCTGAAAACTTTGAGCTTCACAATCTCTCTTAACAATTGGTATTCCTCCTGTCAATTGGTATAATTTGGGTTCAGAATTCAATCAGTCCTTCATGAAGATTTCAATGGGCTATCTCGATCATAAATCTGAAAAATTTTGAACTAGAAATCTTCTATTATACAGTTTTATGAATGTCTGAAATAACTCATGTGGTTTAAGTTTAATGTTCATGGAGTTTGACTTTAAAACCTCTTAAAAATATCCGAAGCATGTTTAATAAATCTTAACCATTTGTTTCATGCTGTGTCTTGTGAAAAACTTCTGAAATCTGCACTTTTGAATACATGACTTTAATTGGTTAAGTACATGAAACTATTATTGATTTGAAGTAAATGAATGTTTTTGAATTGTCTAAAGGGTAAAGTAATTGTCAGAGCAATGATCTTGAACTGAGAAACACATGTCCAAAGGAATGTGTCATGAGGTACCATAGTTAACTCTGATTTAGATTAATTGAAATTCAGTCAGAGCAATGGCATGCACACTGAGAAATACAACTCACTCATTAAAAATGATTTGTAGTGTGTCATGATGTGTAAATGCTAACTCTGTTCACATAAAGCATGACAGTTAGTCACACTAAGGGCTTAGGGATATTGGCCTCTAATCAAGGTATATCCTCTAGTTGCAATGTGTGCATTGAACTAGAGTGCTCGTAAAATTTGTAGCAAGAAAATTCTTGAACAAATTGAAATATCTGAATATTGATGCTAAAATCAAATTGCTACAACCCTAGACAAAAACATATGACTTCATAATTGCTTAATTTCAATACTAGTGCATGTAATTCTGAAAGAAGTCAATAGATTTGATTGTGTAAGACAAAGGGAGATTAATCAAGATAAATATGAAGGTTTGGTTAATTTCTTATTAAACCATGTTTTTAGATATCAATACAGAATTTTACTGACAAACTCTGCATACATTATGGTTAAACCATGCTGAACATTAATGCTCATTCATAAGCCCTTATAATGGAAGACTTTGAAAAACTTATGCTTTGGATTTATGAGATTGCTATCTCTTTGAAAATCTGACTAAACTTCTTGTGATTGGAGCTTCTTTGAAAATCTGCTACTTGAAACTCTTCTGCTAAATATCATTGATTCATTGACCTGAACCTCTCCTTGTTATCCATCTCATAAGATTCCACTTATTGAGGGGGAGCTTCCATGTCATATGCATCATGCTGCATAGAAACTCTTAAAGGGGGAGCATTGTGCTCTTGCATTCATATTTCTAGGGGGAGCTCTTGCATTTTGGTATCACCTTCTGCTGGTATCAAAGGGGGAGATTATATCAAAGGGGGAGATTTTTGCCAAAGGGGGAGAATTTTATTCAACCATTGCATGCTGTTTTGCTTTCACTTCTCAAACTCTTTTTTTTGATGAAGTCAAAGGGGGAGAATAGTTTGAGTCATCAGAATGACTTTAATAAACTATAATAAGAATGTCTTACATCATCAGAATGACTCACTGTGTATTGTTGCCATCATCAAAAAGGGGGAGATTGTTGTGCCCCTGGCCCCTGTGGCTTGTGGTTTTGATGATTGGCTTTAGGGATTTGTGATGATTGGTCTTATGTGAGTTAATCACTGTGAGTCACCATGGTTTTATTCAGTCATTCTTATATTCAGTCTGTCATTCATATGTTCATTCAGTCTTTCATATGTTCATTCAGTTTATCTGCTTACACTGTGAGTCATTGCATTTGTAGTTCAGACTGATTATCTGCTGCATTGTTTGCATGAGTAGAGTCTATACATTGGTTGGCAGCAAATCTATACAATGTGTGTTTCATTGGTGAAGTCTGTACGCTCATCTGTTTGCATGTGTCACCAAGTCCACACATTGCATCATGTGTTTCTTCATGAAGTCTATACATTGGCATGCTGCATCTCTTGAAGTATGTACATCCTCTTCAAGCATTTCAAAGTCTATACAGTGGACTGTACAGCCGTGTGCATTGGATTCCAAGTCTATACATCCTGCACCGTCTCTTGCAGCATCTCAAGCCAAGTCCATACATAGTTCAACAGCACTTAGAAGTCTGTACATCGGGCAACTTTTAACTGAAGTCTACACACTGGTATTAAAATTCTAAGTCTGTACACTGCCCGACCAACTAAGTCTGCACATTGCAAAAGTCAGTTCAGCTCAACCCTATACATCCTTCCAATCCTCAACTCTATACATTGGAGTGTCAAGCTTAACGTCTATACATCGCCTTCAGACTTTCAAGTCTATACACTCCATGATCTTCCAAGTATGTACATCCACAGTGTATCTTCAAAGTCTGAACATTGTCTCACTCCGTCAAAGTCCATACATTTGTTTTCTCTTCAAGTCTGGACATTGGCTTCATATCATAAAGTCTGTACATTGGCTTCGCATCTGCAAGTCTGTACATCATTGTTTGCCAAAGTCTAGACATTGGCATCTATTCCTACGTTGCACTTCCAAGTCTGCACATTGGGTTCTTTACCTACGTCAACTCCTTGAGCTGATGCGTCGACGCTTTAGTTCAGTTTCTTCATTTGATGAAGTCTATACATCATCAGTTGATCATCAAGAATATACGTTGCAGCGTCAACTCATTGGGCTGTAGCGTCAACTCAGCAAGTATGCACATCAGTCTTCACATGCTAAGTCTGTACAGCCTACGTCTCATGCAGCGTCAACGCTGTGAGCATTCTCAAGACATTAGCGTCAATGCTATAAGTGTGTACATCACTTTCACGTCACCAAGTCCATACATTTGTCCTCCTTCAAAGTCTGTACAACCGCTGGTCTAGCTTCATGAAGTCTGTACATCAGACTGTTACAGGAAGTCTGTACATTGTCCGTCTTCCTTAGCGTCTTGATAGTTGATGTCTATACATTGGCCTCCATGCTCCTAAGTCTATGCATTACTGTTCATGCATCAGTCTTCATAAGTCTGTATATTGGACTGTCTCTCTCAGCATCTCATGGCATGAGGTCTGTACACTCGAATTGCCCTTGATCTGGTCAAGTGTATACACTCTCTCACTGTAGCTTTCAGCTATTCAAGTCTATACACTGGATTGTTAGGTCATGTCTATACACTCCCTCACACTGTACACACTTAGTCTATACAGCATGATCGTCTTTACAAGTCTACACAGAGTTCTTCACTTAAACTGATGACTTATCCGATACTCTGTCTGACAGGTGTTCTGATCGTGAAGCTTATGGAGGGCACGTGATTCGAGGCTGGAAGGGCAGACAGGATTGTGACACGTGTGCTGAAACTGGCTGAGAGGCTGACACGTGGACACAACAAATCAAGAAAGAAGCTCCTGGATTATTCTGATGCGTCAACGCATTGAGCAAGTAGCGTCGACGCAGCAGTTACAAAAAGAGAACCAATGAGTTACTGGGTTACTCAGATGCGTCAACACCACCCACTGGCAGCGTGGACGCAGCAGTTCAAGTAACTCCTTGCAACCTCTGGAGTACCTTGGCAGCGTCGACGCTGCAGCTCGTTGGGTCAACGCAGCAGGTTGATGGAACGACACCTTTTAGCTGCTAGTACACACCGATGCATCAACGCAGCAGTGGAGCGGCGTCGACGCAGCACGCCCATCTGCTAAAGACTTGATCACTAGATCATCAATGCGTCAACGCCATGGGCTGATAGAGTCAACGCAGTAGTCTTGAGTTTTACTGAACGAATGTCCTTGAATTGTAGGGCACGTGATCCGAGGTGCCTGGCTCGTGAACCAGGAAGCTGCCACGTGGTCCGAATTTCTAGGGCTGGAAACGTGGAAGCCACACGTGCCAGTGTGTTGCTGCTGCTACTATATATACTAGTCTTCTTCCACTAAAGAAGAGTGATCGAAGCAGAAGCCTGAAGAGCAGAAAGCCCTTCGATCCAGAAAAAGAGAAAAAGAAGGAAAAGAGAGGAAGAAGAGATAGAAGAGAGAAGCCGTGAAGAGAGAGCAGAGAGTGAGAGATTAGGAGAGTAGAAGAGAAAGAAAGAGAGATAGAGAGTGAGAGATTTGGAGAGCAGAAGAGAAAGAAAGAGAGAAAGAGAGTGAGCGAGAGAGCTCGTGGAGAAGAAGGAAGAAGCTGCTTGAAGATCTGTCTTCACTGGATCGTGGATCAGATCCAGGCCAGTTAGCTCCGTTGAGAGCCACATTGTGCATTTCATTTTTCAGCTTTCTGGTTGCTGAAGTTATTTTCATTTCGTGTTTTTGTTTTTTCGTTTTCATCTGGTTATCTTGTTCTTCCGATTGCCCTGCTGGGGATCGGGTCCCTCCTGTGGATTCAGGAGAAGGGAGACTTGTCTCCGGTGCTGGGCTTGTGGGTTACAAGTCCAGGGGTCCCTCCTGGTCTGGAGGAAGAGAGGTCTTCGACCTCTAGTTTCCAAGTGGCTGGGAGTCACTTGGGGTGTCCCTCCGGTTGGGAGGAAGAGGGGAGGTTGTTCCCCTGGTCAAGCTGTGTGGCAGCACCTTGTTCGCAGACTGAGTCTGCAATGTTCTAGCTTGTGCTAGTGGAAGCCTCACTCCGGTTGGGAGTGAGGGGTGGATGTAGGTCTGTGGACCGAACCACCTAAAAATCTATTGTGCATTGGTTTGATTGTTTGCTTTACTTCCGCTAGATGCTTGAATAGGCACGCTCCAAGTGTTTGTATTTGAGTTGAATCGAATTGGTTCCATTCTGTGTCTATCTCTAGCATCCTAGTTTTTATTTGGCCATTATACATAGAAGGATACATTCACCCCCCCCCCTCTGTATCCGGGCCTAGCACCCTAACAGTTGGTATCAGAGCTGCCCATCATCCATGGTTGATGAAGCATTTAAGAATGTTTCACTTGCATGCCCATCTTCATTGACTTTGCTGACAGATCTCGAACACATTCTTGAAAGCCTTAAGTCTCAAATTGGTATCATCTGGTTTCTGAATTCCATCAGTCTTTCTTGTAGATTTCAATGGGCTATCCTGATCATAAATCTGAAAAATCTTGAACTAGAAATCTTCTATTATATGTTGTTATGAATGTCTGAAATAACTCATGTGGTTTAAGCTTTAATGTATTCAAGGAGTTTGACTTTAAAATCTCTTAAAAAATTATATCTGAAGCATGTTTAATAAACCTTAACCATTTGTTTCATGCTGTGTCTTGTGAAAAATTTCTGAAATCTGCACTATTGAATACATGACTTTAATTGGTTAAGTACATGGAATTATTATTGATCTGAAGCAAATGAATCCTTCTGAAGTGTCTAAAGGGTAATTTCTGTCAGAGCAATGACTTTGGTCACTGAGAAACACATGTCCAAAGGATTGTGTCATGAGGTACCTAGTTAACTCTGCAAAATAAAAATTGATTGCTAAATGAGGCAGAGCAATGGCATGCACACTGAGAAATACAACTCATACATCCAGAAATGACTTGGAGTGTGTCATGATGTGTAAATGCTATCTCTGTTCATATCAGCATGACAATTAGTCACACTAAGTGCTTAAGGATATTGGCCTCTGATCAAGGTATATTCTTTAGCCACAAGGTGTGCACTGAACTAGAATGTTCGTAAAATTTGTAGCATGAAGAGTTATTGAACAAATTGAATTATTTGAATATTGATGATAAAATCAAATTGCTACAACCCTGGACAAGTTCATATGACTTCATATCTGCTTGATTTCAATACTGGTGCATGTAATTCCAAAAGAAGTCAATAAATTTGATTGTGTAAGAGAAAGGGTGTTTAAGCAAGATAAGTATGAGGGCTTGGTTCACTTTTATTAAACCATGGGTTTAGATATTAATACAGAATTTTATTGATGAACTCTACATACATCATGATTAAACCACGCTGTTAATAAAGTTCATTCATAAGCTCTTATAATGGAAGACTTTGAAGACATGTTTTGGATTTATGAGATTAATATCCCCTTGAGAATCCAATTGAATTTCTTCCATGTGAAGCCGATCTGAAATACCTATGCTCACTGTTCTTGACTTCTCTGAACAGAATTTTTTCTTTGATTGTCACTGTGATTCCCTTCTCATTCCTTTCATAGGCTCCATTTAGTGAGGGGGAGTTTCATTAGATGCATCATGCTGCATAAGGGGGAGAATCTCATTCCTATCTGCATCACTGCGTAGACGTAATGTCACATTGGCGTTAACGCATTATGCCTCCCTGGCTACTTATCTTGTGTTTTCTGTTCACATATGCCTCACTGCGTAGACGCAATGCCCCCTTTGCGTCCACGCATAGCCTCTTATTCAAATTTTTTAACCCGGTTCACCCACTTGAACCGGCTGAACCGTTCACTAAAAGGGTCCTCGAAGTCTCTTTAAAAGCGTAATGTGACCGCCGCTCTTCTTCACTTTTTCCAAAACCCTTTTGTCGTTCGACCTCTCGTGTCCCCCAAAAATCCTCACAGCTCTCTCTCATGTTCGATTCATCTCCGTGCCATGGATTCTCCAGCATCCACTCAAAAAGGGAAGCAGAGGGCAGAGGAACAACCAGGAGGCTCAGAATCAGCAAGAGACAGAATGGAGTCCCACTCTCAAGTAGCTCGCGAAAAGGGAAGAAGGAAGGAGACGGGTCCACGCGATCCAAGTCCGCCAACCAAAAGGTTAAAGGCATCAGCAGTCAGAAAAGAGAAGTGGAAGGGTTTATCTTCAGGTTCTGCAACCGGTCAGAAAGATGCAGGTAGCTCACGTACAGTCACCGTGGAAGAACCTCTGAAGGTTCTTATTTCCCGGTACGTTGATGCTACTGATCATAATATGCTCAAAGTTTTTCCTCAGTTGTTTCCTACACTGGACCATCAGGGCTGGTGGTCGTTTGTCTCAACACACAAGACTTACTACCCCACCTTGGTCAGAGAGTTCTACCAGAACTTAAAGTATGAACCTACTGTTCCAAAACTCACATCCAATGTTAGAGGTGTCAGTTTTGAAATCACAGATAAGCTACTTGCAAGAGCATGGAAGGTTCCTAAGGTAGGAGTTCAGCTGCATGATTTCGAATATGATGCGCACGAAGCGTATGAGCTCTTGACTGAGAAACCCAGTACTCACTCCGATGTCAGAGAAACCTACCTAGGCAGTCTCAAAGCCAATCATTTCCCTTCGTTAAATAGACTGCTCCACCACATTTGTACCTCCATGATCACACCACAGAGCAGTGGAAGAGAAAGGGTGACAGAGATGCAAAGATTTCTTCTCTACTGTATGCTGAAGAGAATACAGATTTCCCTGCCGGATGTAGCTATTCAAACTATGGGGTCATGTCTATCTCAGTCCAGAACCCTTCCTTATGCTGCCCCATTAACTGCTGTTTTTCGAAAAGTTGGTGTAGACTTTGGCCCTGAGAAGAAAATTATCATCCCTCGAGGGAATGTGTACACACTTTCTTATATTCAAAAGTTTATGGGTTTTGAGGTCATTGATGGTAAGGCTGTCAGAACCCTTCCAAGTCAGAAATTAGCTCCATCAGAGATCGGTCAGGCTTCAAGAACAGCCACTATGGATGATGGTCAAGTGCACAGAGCAGAAATACCGATTCCACCTGTGGTGAGTGAAGACATGCCAGAGGACAACTCCATGAGAGGAGAGCAATTTTTTGAGGCTTCTGAGGAACCGAGTGGCTCTGTACCTACAGTAGAACCATCTACGTCTGGAGCCATTAAAGTTTATAGAAGAACCTCTCCAACTTCTGATGCAGCTCCACCCCCAGCAACTATTGAAGAGATGTTAGTGAACATGACTATGATGATGAAGCGTCAGGAGGCCAAGATGGACAAGATTTTGAAAGGGCTCTCTCGCTCACTCTCTATCTCTCTTTCTTTCTCTTCTGCTCTCCTAATCTCTCACTCTCTGCTCTTCTCTTCTCTCTCTTTTTCTTCTTTTTCTCACACTCTCAGATTTCTTCGCTGGAGAGCTTTCTCTTCTTCTGTGGAGAGTTAACCCTTTTCGAGAGGATGATGGGGTGCTTTTATATCAGAAATAGAGCCTCCGAAGGTTGAGTAGAAAATGCCCTAGTGACCACTGATTGGTCCACTTGGCAGGGTACCACCCCTTATCTAACACGTGTCAGCATCCTGCCCCTTTTTCCCATCGGATCACGTGCTCAGCATCCACCTCGAATCACGTGTCAGGTGCCAGCTTCGGGTCACGTGCCCATTCATCAAACTTCACGAAGGATGCATAGCTGCGTTGACGCTATCAGCCTGCTGCGTTGACGCATCAGTAATCCAGTGATCACGTTCTTCGGCAGACAGACATGCTGCGTGGACGCTGCTAGCCCATAGCGTTGACGCAGTGGTGTTCCAGCAACTAAGAGTTCAGCTGGTTTGCATGCTGTGTAGACGCTATGATCATCCTGCGTTAATCCTTCTGAGCTGTCTCCGAGCTAGATGCCTATCAGGCTCAATGGCTGCGTTGACGCTGTCTAGCAATGGCGTTGACGCATGGATACGTTCCTGTGAACAAACAGCCTAGCCTTCTTAACTGTTGCGTCGACGCTGCTTGATGAGTGCGTTGACGCACCAGAGTAATCCAGTAACCCATTGGCTCTCCCTTTGTAACTGCTGCTAAGGGATTCTTGAACCGCTGCGTCTACGCTACTTGCTCATTGCGTTGACGCACCAGAATAATCCAGGAGCTTCTTTCTTGATGGTTTGAACTACTGTTTCCACGTGTCAGCATTTCAGCCTCTTGGATCACGTGCCAAGTCTTGATGGCCTGAATCATCTGCAGACAGACAGAGGAAAATGAACTTAGTTCAGACGAATGTATATACTTAAGCAGAGCTGCCAGTGTATGGACTTGAACAGTGCAGCTAGTGTACAGACTAGGACTTGGTAAAACAAAGTCCAGTGTATAGACTTAGAAGGATTTGAACCGGTGTCCAGACTTCAGGTTTAACTGTGGATGTACAAACTTCAGGTGTGAAGCCCATTGTGCAGACTTTGGATTCGAAGACTAATGTACAGACTCTGAGGTTCAAAGCCAACGGCTGTACATACTTAGAGTGTAGCTGAAGCCTTGATCGTAGGAATAGGCTGGAGTGTATAGACTTCAAGCTTCAGAAACGAATGTACAGACTTCACTTAAGAAACGTATGGAAAGACCCCAGTGTATAGACTTTGCTTTGAACGAAGGTCAGTGATGAGTGTATAGACTTTCACGATGTGTAGACTTGGATACGTGAAAGCTACAGTGAAGGAATGTATACACTTGACCAAAGCAAGGGCAAATCGAGTGTACAGACTTCATGCCATGAGACGCTGAGCAAGACGCTCCAATGAATAGACTTTGGCTAATGCATGAAGACAGACGCTGTACGGACTTGGGTAGCGTGAGACGCTGGAAGAGACAGTCCAATGTATGGACTTCAACTCATGCGACCAAAGCATCAATGCAATGTGCAAACTTCGCCTGAGAAAATGCATGAGACGGATGATGTATAGACTTCAGCAACAATGCATGACTTGTATAGACTTGTGTTCTCAACGAAACACAAACACAACACAATGTATAGACTATGCTGAGTGTCTAGACTTGTGAGATGCATAGAACACACAGAGGCTGTATAGACTTGAAAACCAATGCACACGGCTGACAGACATGAAGTGAACTTGAATGAACATGATGTACAGACTTCAAAATACTAATGTCTGAAGCAAAACAAGAGCTCTTTCAAAACAAATCCAATGCGTCAACGCATTGAGTCCACTGCGTCGACGCACCAGTTGACACATTTTATAGACCAGCTCTGGGACAGACCAGTGAGTTGACGCAATGATCTCATGCGTCAACGCATCATGCAATACTCATGCATTCAATGCTGTATATCAGACACAGTCCTATGCAATCATATCAGCAGCCATATTCAAAACACAGTATCATAATGCACTGACTATTTTGCAATCATCAAAACACAATAACATTGCTATCATCAAAATATAATATCAAATGCACTCAAATGCACTCACTGTCTTGCTATCATCAAAACCAAATAACATTGCTATCATCAAAGTAACATAGCACATGCTTGTGCCTTAGAGGCACAACATTCTCCCCCTTTTTGATGATGGCAACACAATATGACAGTGAGTCACACACAAGATTTTCTCCCCCTTTGACATGATCAAAAAGAGAAAAATAGTAAAAACAAGAGTGCAAAGTGCATTATGCATGTAAATTCCTCTAGAACATTCTTCCCCTGAATGTAAGACTCCCCTGAATTATTTCTCCCCCTAAATAATAGCTCCCCCTTTGAGAAGGAATATGAACAGCTAAACAAGGAAGAGAAGGTAGGAGGGTCACATGACAACAGCTGAATCATAGGTTCAGAAAGGAAGCATGATTATAAACAACTGTTAAAGTATAAGAATCAGCAACATACAATGTTCAAAAGTTCAGGTTTAACAGTGATAAATCTAGAGTAAAACACCTGACCCTGGAAAAAGAGTTTATAGACTCCATTTATAGCAATGAATCTAGGGCACATGGTATTAATAGATAAGTCAGAAATAATACCCTTTTATGATTAAACAAGGAAATTCAAGATAGACACTTAACTCTCTAATTTATAAAGGTAAAATCTTTAGTTCCTTTCATTTTGTAAGTGTGATTCTTATAAGTGAATAATTGCAATAATCACCATTCAATGTACTAAACCAGATGCAAAGCTGTTGTTTAGTGAAGATGATGGGGAAAAGATAGCAATTGGTAATATGGTTCAATGAGCAACTGATGTCAAAGAATATGAATCATTTGAATGAGAACACTGAGAAGTGAATAGGATTCAATGAATTGAATAGAACTCTCAGCTCCCCCTGACATCATGATGCAAGAGATATGCTATGCAACATACTGTCCTACATGCAGACTATGCAGCAAGGATACATGAGACAAGTGTGCAATCAATTCAGGTTTATGCATTCAAGTTATAAGTATTTTCATCCTTTTTCAGATTTTTCAACATATGATGCAGTGCACTGTTCTACATGAAGACAGGACCCATGGTACTTGGCGGAGAACCTGGTCTCAAAGACCATCTCACACATGGTAGAAACCTCCGGGCAGATTTCCTTGCCCTTTAGTAACATACCATTTTATATACCAGGGTTAAGCAAATGATAATGCAGTGCAAAGCATCCCTATTATTCATTGAAAACCATGCAGTCTACGAGAATAGGCAAATGACAGTCATGCAAATCAGTCCTATATGCATTGATCAATTTCATTGACAGTCATGCATATGATGTATGCAAACACTAGACACATGCATTGACTGTATGCACTAACTGACTCATTCAAGCTCAGTCCAAGTTATGCATTCAACAACAAGCATGCAGTCCATTGACATAAAGTTCATATAAAGCATCGACTGTAAAAATGATTGTGCAGAGCATCTAACAGCCCATTTATTCAGTGCAATAATCAGTGAGAGAAGAGCATCAGATAAATACAAAGTAAAATTCAATAGCTGAGTCTGGAATGTAGACTGGTCAGCTAGACATGAAGAGATCATCAACAATCAATCAAGCAAATCAACATGAAGCTCACATTTTTCATGCTCACAGTTTCAGATAATGGAATTTAAAGCAAAGTTCAGAACTGACCTGAAATGTAGTATCCTGGGGTTTTCTGTTTGAGTGCCTTGGTTAACCCCTTTTTATGATCAGACAGAACTTTTCTAGCATGCCTTCTGTCATCTTGTTTCATCACAAAACACTCACTCATAAAGTGTCCATGCTTACCACAATAATGACAAGAACAAGAACCATTAGATTTGTTTAAAACATGGCACTTATCAGATGAGCTTGAGTTTTTAGCATGCAGATTGTTCCTTTGAGTTTTTGGGGTTTTCTGATTTTTATTTCGTTTTTGAATTTCCTTAGCAGCATGCATATTTGAAGAAGAAGCTGAAGTGCTAGCTAAACTAGAGCTACGAATAAAAGTGGTATACAACTGGTTCTTCTTAGCTTGCTTAATTTCAGACATGTTATCAATCTCCTCACATTGATCACTTACTACATCTTCCGAGGATATTTTCATTTTGCCTTTATCCTTAGCAACCTTAGATGAAGTACCATTCATCTCAGTAATTTTACTTTCCAAGGAAATTATAAGATTTTCTGAATCAACTTTCTCCTTTTCACAACTAGCCAGTTTTTCTGTTAATAACACAATTTCATTTTCCAAATCAGCAGTGTGTATTAAAAAACTAGCAATTTCTTCATCATTGCAATTGATACACTCTTTCAATACTGATTTCTCTTTTTCAATCGTCATCCATCTTTCAGAGAAAACAGTGTTAAGAACCATTAACTTTTTATTTTGTTCCTTCAGATGAGCATTTTCTTCAAGCATTTTACTTTCAATTTCTTCAGCTTCAGTTTTCTTTTCTAACAATAATTTGTTTTCCTCTTTCAGTGATTTGATTGATTCCTTTTGTAAACTATCATCATGATCAAACTCATTTATCATGTCTTCTAAAATAGCACATGCATTGCAGGAATCATCTTCTCTAATGTGCTTATTTCTGAGATTCTCGTTTTCAGATTTCAAGTTTTCATTTTCTGCCTTCAAACGAGTGACTTCAAGATTCATGTCTTTTTTCAATTTTTTATTTTCAAATTTTAATTTCTTGGACACTTTGAACAAATTTTCATACATCTCTATCAATTCATCAAAAGTGTATCCATCTGATTCGGAGCTTACCTGAGATGAGGTTTCCTCATCATCACTTCCCCGGTTGGCCATTAAGCATATGGACTTTTCTCCTTCTTCATCAATGTCCAAGGTGTTCCCTTTGAGTTTCGATAGTTCTGGACAATCATCCTTCGTGTGGCCAGCCTTCCTGCATTTGTAGCAAACATTAGTGTCAGCAATCTTGGCAAGATTAGAATTATACCTTGTTTGGTTTTTGCCACCATCAAGCTTTCCTTCTCGTTTTCTCAGAAATTTCCTGAAATCACTGATCACCATTCCAATGTTGTCTCCATCAATTTCAGACCACGACAGGCTAATTTTCTCGCTTGATGATCCACTGTGGCTGGATCTATTTGCTTTGCTGGAGCCAGCCTTCAACACGATTGGTTCCATTGCAAATAATCTGAAGACACAGAAAAACTGAAGCACCTAAACCAAATAAGCAGGACACAGCACTAAGTCGGAGAATCAAAACAACGAACACAGAAAGCACACTCTGAAATGCACCAAATACTAGCAGGATCCTCTGCAGATTGTTAGATCTGATACATCAGAGACCTGTTCTGATACCAATTGTTGGGTTCGGTGCTAGTATTCAGAGGGGGGGTGAATGAATATGGCCTATAAAAGGTCTTTCGCCCAATTAAAATATGATGCTCACTAACTAGACAGATTTATCATATCTGGAAGACTAATTAGCAGATGCGGAATTAAACAAACAGATAGTGAGCACTCTAACAAGACAAGTTAGACAAACTATAGCTCAGTTAGAATTTCGCTCACTCAACAGATTAAACACTTAGAACAAAATCTGATCAAGTCATCTAATGAACCTGTGATCAACCACTTGGAGCACCCCTATGCAAACATCTAGCGGAAGCAAGCCATAAGCAATCAAACCACAATACAAGAGGGGTTTTTAGGTGGTTCGGTCCTCCAGACCTACATCCACCCCACACTCAACCCGAGTGTGGCTTCACTAACAGCTGGGCAACACAGCTTGCCAACAACCACTGGGCAACACAGCTTGCCGTCCGAGGAATCCTCCTCGCCCCGCTGAGCAACACAGCTTGCTGTCCAGTGGAGTCCTCCACTGCAAACCGCTGGGCTATATAGCTTAGCCATCCAGAGGCAGCACCCCTGCAATCCGCTGACTAACAGCTTGAAGGAAAGTGTAAAAATGGAAATAAAAGAAAGGATGAACAGCAATCGGAAAGCTGTAAACGTAAAGCACAATGTGGCTCACAAGGAGCTGGATGGCCTGGATTTGATCCACAGTCCATCAAGACCAGATCTCCCTCGATCTCACTCTCTTTCTTCACTCTCTCTCTTTCTCTTTCTTCTCTGCTGCACTTCTCTTCTTCTCTCGATCTCTGCTCTCCTTTTCTCTCTTTCTCTTTTCTTTTTCTTCTTCTGCTCGAGCTCTCTCGCTCACTCTCTATCTCTCTTTCTTTCTCTTATGCTCTCCTAATCTCTCACTCTCTGCTCTTCTCTTCTCTCTCTTTTTCTTCTTTTTCTCACACTCTCAGATTTCTTCGCTGGAGAGCTTTCTCTTCTTCTGTGGAGAGTTAACCCTTTTCGAGAGGATGATGGGGTGCTTTTATATCAGAAACAGAGCCTCCGAAGGTTGAGTAGAAAATGCCCTAGTGACCACTGATTGGTCCACTTGGCAGGGTACCACCCCTTATCTAACACGTGTCAGCATCCTGCCCCTTTTTTCCACCGGATCACGTGCTCAGCATCCACCTCGAATCACGTGTCAGGTCAAACAAGAAGGGAAACTGTTAATGACAACCTGTCACTAAAAACACCAGAGATCACCGATCTCTCTTCCTCTGCAACTCAGAGGGAAACTGGAGTACTACTCCCTTCCTCCACACACCGGAGGGAAACCAATTCAAATCAAAATGGAAGAACAAAATAAACGAAAGCAAAATAGAAAGAAAAAACCAATGAGGAAGAAATCGGTTCTGAAACCCAACACAAATGTAGCTTCAAATGAAGCAATTCATCAATCCACACACACTCTCTCTCTCTCGAACAAACTCCTCTCAGATATGGAACTCTCTGCTCTTTTTATTTTCTGGATCTTGCAGACTCTCACCAATGGCTTTTGCTTTTTCTTTTCACGATCTTACTTCTACTGAAGGATGAAGCTCTACATTTATAGCAGACAATGGCGTGTGGCTGCCAGGTTCTCGCCCATGCACTTTTGGCCAGATCATTTGAATTTCAACCACATGGCAGCATCCTGATAAGGTTGCCATCCACGTGTCATGCGCCTGTTGTCTTGGATCACGTGTCAGGTGCCAACCTCGATTCACATGCCCAATCATCAGCCTGATTCGCCTGCAGACAGATAGATAGAATGTATAGACTTAGTTAGTTCAGGCTTTCAACATGAATGTATATACTTTAGAAGCACAACAGAGTAAGTGTGCACACCGTGAAATAGTGTACAGACTTACTGAATAAAATGCACGTGAAGGCAGTGTATAGACATGAGCAATGCAAACGATTGTTACCAATGTGTATACTTTACAAGGCTCAGCCACTGTGGGACTTAAGCGTTCTGTTCAAATCAAAACCAATGTACAGACTTCATGCTGTACAGACTTGATGATGATCAACAGATCTTCGAACATCAGCCCAAGGCGTCAACGCTTCCATCGAGCAGCGTTGCCTCAGCTTCCTCAGGCAAGATGCTCACGCCCTTGGTGACAGGCCAATGCGTCAACGCATCCAGTGTCAGCGTCAACGCAGTGAGCAATACAAAAAGGTGTGCGTCTACGCAGTCAGCCAAGTGCGTCAACGCACGAAAGGCACACAATCCATGAAGACAGACAGGCTGTACAGACTTTGAAGCTTGCTGAATGAAACGATCGGCTGATGAACCGATGTACAGACTCTGAATGTAAAGGCAGTCTGTATAGACTTGAATCGCTTGAAGCGATGTATGGACTTTGTGAAGCTCAAGCACTGTACTTACTTGTGAAGACTTCAGCGATGTATATACTTGGTGAAGCTCAAGTGAATGTATAGACTTGTGAACGCACTGTTCAATGTGTTGGCTACATGAGAATGCTGTAATCAGTGTATAGACTTTCCACTGACTGGTGTATAGACTTCACCAGTAAACGGATGTACAGACTTGATGTGAACTTGAATGATCATGATGTACAGACTTTATGAGATGCAAATGGCTGAACAGACTTGAATGAGTATAGGGTGTATAGACTTGAAAGTCTAAGAGCGAAGTGCAAACATGCTGAGTTGACGCTGCAGCCCAATGAGTTGATGCTGCAACGTATTACTTTTACGTTCAACTGATGATGTATAGACTTAATCAAATGAAGAACCTGAACAGAAGAGTCTACGCATCAGCACACTGAGTTGACGCACTGGTGTGAGAACAGAGACAAGCAATGACTGAAGGGTCGACGCATCAGCACACTGAGTTGACGCACTGGTGTGAGAACAGAGACAAGCAATGACTGAAGGGTCGACGCATCAGCACACTGAGTTGACGCACTGGTGTGAAGACTATGCAGACAGAGTGTAGGCAGAATTAAGGTAGAGCATGTTATCTGACAGCCATTGAACTGTACTCACTCACATGATGAAATAGCATTAATCTAGAGATAGAAGATTGATTTATAGTGTGGGACATCATCAAAACCATAGGGATGCAAAAATCTCCCCCTTTTTGATGATGACAACACTATGAATCAAGCAATATCAAGTTTCAACAAAAAATTAATATCAGCTACAACAAACAAAGTAAATTCAAGGCATGCACATGCAGATGAATTATACAATCCCTACAACATACTCTCATCTCCCCCACAACACATAACCATAACTTCCACGAAGCAACATGACTCCCCTCAAAGCTCAAGACAAAACCAATACTCATTGATATTGTAGAACTTCTCACTGAAATTACAGACATTGCAAACTTCTCTCCCCCTTTGACATCAGCAAAAAGAACTACAGAATGTATGACAATGCTGGAAACATGAAGTATAAGGGCAGTAACTTCTTAGTTCAGAAAGTCACGAGTAGGTCTTAAGAGAATAAGTGAGTTTCTAATCTCAAGAGAAGATTCTTTAAATTCTAGTTCACAATAGAGAAGTAGAATGATTGACAAGTTTATCAGCATACATAGTGGATGATTTAGAGCAGGAGTTCACAAGTATGGTCAGATATAGCTGATCATTCAACTATTCCACAAGACAGCAAGAGACTAAATCAGAGAGGTGTTATCAAGGTATTGAAGACAAGCAATCCATTAGTTGCATAACAACAAGGAATTTTTGTTGGAGATGATTTTCAAGAAGATCAATGAGTAAGTTGGTAGTTCACTTCCTTTGACATTAGGGAGACACCTTGATTAGAGGTCTGAATCCCCAGTTACTCAGAGTGAGTACCTCATTACTTCCTTCCTTTTTTTTTATTAAGGAACAGAGTTAGTAACTGTGGCTTTTGACATGAGGAAACACCTTGATTAGAGGCCAGAGTCCCCAGTTACTCACCAGCAAGCCACCATTGCTTTGTCATGACTTTTCATTCATTTTAAGCATTTGACACCTCATGACTTGGGAGAAATATTCATTTCATTGATGAAGCTCCCAGTTTCTCAGTGATCAAAACAGAACATGTTTGTTCAGTTAAGCCCTTGAGTTAAAGAGATAGAATGATTGAAGACAATACCAAAAAGGACTTTTCTTGAATTGAGTCTTGAAGTCTAGATTTCAAGTTGATTGGGTCAGATATAAAGACATACAAGTTTTTGGCCCGAACCATAATCAATGACAATGTAGGAAGATATACTTTATGCAATTAGTCCAGATCTCTAAAAGAGTACCAAAGGAAAGATTCTAACTTGGAGATTAGAGTCACTGACTTATAGACTTAAGAGATAAGTGACACTCTACTTTCTGAGAGAACCACACTAAATCAGTCATGCAAGACCAGCAAAGGTACACATCTGGACAGTCCTTTTGAATCTGTCAAAGAACTTCTCTTCTCACTTCACAACTCAGCTCCCCCTAAGACATAGCATTCCTCAATAAAACATTCCGGCAAAATCTCAAGGCTTCCCCTTATTTAGAGTATTCCTGAAAGCTAACCAGTAAGCATTCTGAACTCCCCCTTAAACCAGCATGCAAGAAGGCTAAACATCAGACAAGCACAACTCCCCCTCACAACAAGAACAGGCTTCATAATTAAGATAATTTGTATAAGCCTAATTCTCTTCTCAATGTGGAAAATTTTTCATTATCCAGGGATTTTGTGAATATGTCAGCAATCTGATTATCTGTGCCTACATGAATCAGTTCAAAATTATTCTTAGACACCTCATCTCTTATAAAATGATGTCTTATTTCTATGTGTTTGGTTCGTGAATGCAAAATAGGATTTTTAGCAAGATTGATGGCACTAGTATTATCACAGTAAATAGGTGTGCACCCCAGGTCTACTTGGTAGTCCTGAAGCTGGTGTTTAATCCATATGACTTGTGTTCCACAACTCCCTGGAGCCACATATTCAGCTTCTGCAATGGAGAGGGCCACAGAATGTTGTTTCTTGGAGCCCCAAGACACTAAACACCCACCCAAGAATTCACAATGGCCACTAGTGATTTTCCTGTCTAGTTTACAGCCTGCATAATCAGCATCTGTGTATGCTACTAAGTTAAGTGTGTGAGATACAGGAAACCATAAACCAAGAGAATGACTAGCTGACAAATATCTGAAGATTCTTTTAACTGCAGCTAAGTGTAATTCAGTAGGTCTAGACTGATACCTTGCACACATTCCTACACTGAATTGTATATCAGGTCTAGAGGCTGTCAAGTAAAGTAGTGATCCAATCATACCTCGATATAGTTTGGCATTTACTTCTTTACCTGTCTCATCTGCATCCAATGAAGTATTGGTGCCCATGGTTGTAGTAATGTGCTTTAAGTTTTCCATGCCAAACCTTTTGAACAGTTCCATTGTATATTTGGTTTGGTTGATGAAGCACCCATCTTCTAGCTACTGTACCTACAATCCAAGAAAATATTTTAGTTCACCAACCAAGCTCATTTCAAATTCAGCAGACATCATGGTAGAAAATTCATCACATAGTTCATGCTTAGTAGATCCAAATACAATGTCATCTACATATACCTGAACTATGATGAGATATTTATTTATGCCCTTGGTAAATAAAGTTTGATCAACTTTACCTCTTTTGTAGCCTTTGCTGATCAGAAATTCAGACAATCTTTCATACCTAGCCCTTGGAGCCTGCTTTAGACCATACAAGGCTTTATTTAACCTGAAAACTTGGTTAGGTTGAGGAGAATATTGAAATCCAGGAGGTTGTTCAACAAAAACTTCTTCTTTAATAACTCCATTTAAAAAGGCACTTTTAACATCCATTTGTTGGAGTTTTATATTCCTTGAGCATGCAAAGGCAAGCAACAATCTTATAGCTTCCATCCTAGCAACTGGTGCATAGGATTCATCAAAGTCTACACCGAATTCCTGACAATAGCCCTTGGCTACTAATCTGGCCTTATTCCTCGAGATAATTCCATCTTCATTCATTTTATTTTTGAACACCCACTTGGTTCCTATGACATTAATACCATCTGGTCTTGGGACAAGCTCCCAGACATTATTCCTTTCAAACTGACCTAATTCCTCACTCATAGCATTGACCTAAGCTTGATCAGCTAAGGCCTCTTCTACTGTTTTGGGTTCAATTTGTGAGACTAAAGCAATTAAGTCATCATTATTCACATTTCTAAAATGAGACCTAGTCCGAAGAGGATCTTCAGGATTGCCTATGACTTTATCTAAAGGATGGTCTTTAAGAAATCTGATATTTGTTGAAGACTCACCTGTTTCTCTTGGCCCTTCCTGATTGGGGGAATTTGTTTCTCCATTTGGTTGAGTCTTCTCTTCTTCCTGTTGGTCTTCTAGAAAGTCTCCACCATGATTGGAATCCCTGTCAAGATTTTCAACATTAGAGATATCTTTCTTTTCACTGAAAAGGATGTGTGGAGATTCTTCTACTTTCTGATCTGATATGTTAAATATCCTATATGCCCTTGACACTTCAGAGTAACCCAAGAATATTCCAGGTGAACTCTTGGCTTCAAACTTGTCTAAATCTTTCTTATCATTGTTATGAATAAAACATTTTGCTCCAAAAATTCTGAAATGAAAGAAGTTTGGTTTCTTACCTTTTAGAAGCTCATAGGGTGTTTTCTTGTGTATGGGTCTTACCATGGCCCTGTTGATTATGTAGGTTGCTGTATTGGCCGCTTCTGCCCAAAACCTTCTAGGTAATTTACTTTCAATCAGCATGGTTCGGGCCATTTCCACCACTGTTCTATTTCTTCTCTCCACAATCCCATTTTGTTCAGGTGTCATGGGAGAAGAAAACTTGTGAGTTACTCCTTCTTTATTACAAAGATCAGTAAACATGGAGTTTTCAAACTCACCTCCATGGTCAGATTGAATAGAACTAACCTTGTACTTCCCTTCTTGTTTGACCTTATTAAAAAACCGATTAAACTTTTGAAATGCATCACTCTTATTTGCTAAGAAAAATATCCATGAATATCTAGAGAAGTCATCTATGATGACATAACCAAACCTATTTCCATTGAGACTCTGAGTTCTAGTTGGACCGAAAAGGTCCATATGAAGAAGTTCCATTGGTCTAGAAGACAATGGCTCAGATCTTAATTTAAAAGAATTTCTGGTCTGTTTGCCTAGAGCACAGGCATCATATGCTTTTGATATTGAGTTGAATTTAATTCTAGGCATGCCTCTAACTAAATCATGCTTGACCAATTTATTTAAGGTTGAAAAGCTAGCATGACCTAGACGTCTATGCCATTCAAAGGCATCATTTTCAGAATTAGCAGATAAGCAAATAGTAGATTCAGATTTCTCATCTAAGTCTACAATGTAGACATTATTAATCCTGTTGGCTACAAATTTAACCATGTCAGAATTTGTTTCAAGGATTTTGCATGAACAATCATCAAATACAACCTTGTGACCCCTGTCACATAACTGACTTATACTAATCAGGTTGTGTTGAAGCCCTTCCACAGGTAATACTTTTTCAATGGAATTTGTGGAAGACTTACCTACTGTGCCAACTCCAATTATTTTACCTTTGTTCTTTCCTCCAAACTTGACCAGACCCCCTGGCTTCATCTCTATCTTGCTAAACTTGGATTGGTCTCCTGTCATATGCCTGGAGCAGCCACTGTCAAGGTACCACTTGTTGTCTTCAGCTGCCAGGCCGACCTACACAAATATATCAAGCAGAGTGATTTGGAACCCAAGATGAGTTGGGTCCAAGGACATTGTTCAAATCTCTGATCAAGTGTTTAGGTATCCAGATTTGTTTCAGCATGGTTTTCTCTGGCACCTTCCTTTCTGGTTTATTAAAGTTGAATTTAGCTGAACTGGAGAAGTGAGTTCTATTCCATTCATTAGTCTTCCTATTCCTAGGAAATTTCCTGTAGGCTTGTTGATTAGCATATCTTTGACCATGAAAGTTATTTCTCCAGTAGGTCCTGTTTGGACCCATCTGATTGTTGTAATTCCAGCTCTTATTCTGATTTACTTTCTTGGTCCATCTACCATTTGTGTTCTGGTAAGTGGGCTTAGTGTTATTCTTCATAAAATTCATTCCCATCTTAACTGGTTGTCCAGTACTGGTTTTTATGTTTTATTTAGGACTTTGAATTCCATTAGAGCTGTTTGAGCTGGATGGTGTGTCCAACTTTTCTTTTCCCTTCTCTAGACAGAAGGTGATGGTCTTGAATTGCAAGGGTCTCTTGTTGGTTAGGTCATAGCCTAGACCTTCCTTATTGAAATTGACCCTAGTTCCTAGTACAACATCTAGGCTAGTCTTTCCTTGGACAAACTTTTCTAAGACTTTCTGTTTGTCTTCCAGCTCCTTTTGAAGAGACTCAGAATTCTTTAGGAGTTCAGCATTTACTTTCTTCACAGCTTCATATTTCTCTGAATTCACTCTAATTTCATTCATGCTTTCTTGAATTTTAGTTTTGAATTCATTGAGCTGTTTTTGACTTTCTTGAGTTTCTCCCTTGAGCTTATCATTTTCTTTCCTTAGTGAGGTCATTTCTTCTAGTTGTTCCTTTAGCTTTTCATTTTCCTCACAGACTACAGTTTGTTCTTCAACACTTGTGTTAAATTTTCTTTTCAGAACTCTGTGCTCTTTGCTAAGAGAATTAAATTTATCTAACAAATCACCATAAGCATCCTCCCAGTCATCAATTGAAAAATTTTCAAAAACATTTATTACCTCCTCTTCACTGTTTGCCATAAGCCAAATTCCATCTTCATATTCTTCTGAGGAAGCATCTTCAGGGTCTTCTTCTTCCTCGCTCCATGTGCAGACCATCGCCTATGGCTTCTTCTTCTTTTGCACCTTTATGTTTTTCTTCTGAAGATAGGGACCCTTCTTCTGGAGGTCTGGGCATTCGCCTTTCATATGTCCCTGTTTGTTATAATTAAAACAAGTCAGCCTCTTAGGATTTCTATCCCTGAAACTAGTAAATTCAGCACTCTTGTTGAAAGAGTGTGGCTTCTTCTTCCTAAAGGTCTTTCCCTTTTTCTTCAGAAATTTTCTGAACTGTCTAGTGAGCATTGCCTGCTCCTCCTGGTCAAGATTTGACAGACCTTCAAGCTCAGACTCGGACTCGGGACTACTGCTGCTGCTCCCACTGTTACTACCCTTGTTGCGGGAAGCTCTTAGAGCTACATTTTTACCCTTCCTCTCACTTCCTTCTCCACCTCCTTGGAAATTCATCTCATAGGTCATCAGGGATCCTATGAGTTCACTCACAGTCAAGATAGTCAAATCTTTTGACTCCTCAATCACAATGGCCTTAGTGTGCCATGCCGGGGATAAAGATCTACGGATTTTCCTGACTATATCTGCCTCAGCAAGATCCTTCCCTAGCCCTTTAAGAGTATTTGTGATTAAGGACAACCTGGCATACATCTCAGTTATATTCTCATCTGCATTCATCTTAAACATTTCATACTTAGAAGTGTAGAGATTTACCTTCAAGGCTTTCACTTGAGCTGTACCTTCATAGATCAATTGTAGCTCATCCCACATTCGCTTGGCAGTTCTGTATGCAGATATACGAGCATATTCCTCTGGATGAACATCACATTGGATTATGTTCAGCGCCGTCCAGTTGAGTGAAGAGAGCTTGACATGGTCATCTGTCCAGGCATCCTCGTTTGGTGGCAGCTCATATGGCCCCACCGTGATTACTCTCCACAGTTTATGACTCTGAGCCCTGATGAACACTTCCATCCTGTTCTTCCAAAACAAATAGTTACTACCATCGAAATAAGGAGGGCGACTAATGGATTGACCTTCGGCCATGAAGGTTCTAGGACCACCAGCATTTCCTTGACCGTTCGTCCACATGGCGTAAACCTGCTCTGATACCAATTGTTAGCGCATCAAGAGTGATATAGAAGGGGGGGATGAATAGATCACTCCCAATTTGCAGAAAATTAGGCAAAAAATAGATTCTACTGCTAACGCACCTCCTTAACCCGTATATAGAGAAATGTAGATGAGAGTGAAGAACTGATCACTTGAAGGCAAAGAGACAAGCAGATGAAGAGCACAGAAATCAATAGCAAACCACAGAGGAGGCACTCGGTTTTTAGGTGGTTCGATTGCAGTCCGCAATCTACATCCACCCCTCACTCCAACTAGAGTGAGGATTCCACTAGGCAAAGCTAGATCACAGCAGACTCAATCTGCGTACAACATGCTGCCACACAGCTTGAACACCCAAGGGAAACAAATCCCTCGACCAAGCTCTGCTACCCATAGAACTTGAAACCTGTTCTAGCTCCCAGCTAGAACACAACCGGAGAATCCTCTCCCTTCCTCCACACACGGAGGGAAACTGTTAATGACAACCTGTCACTAACAACACTAGAGATCACCGATCTCTCTTCCTCTGAAACTCAGAGGGAAACTGGAGTAGTACTCCCTTCCTCCACAGACCGGAGGGAAATCAATTCAAATCAGAATGGAAGAACAAAATAAACGAAAGCAAAATAGAAAGAAAAAACCAATGAGGAAGAAATCGGTTCTGAAACCCAATACAAATGTAGCTTCAAATGAAGCAATTCATCAATCCACACACACACTCTCTCTCTCGAACAAACTCCTCTCAGATATGAAACTCTCTGCTCTTTTTCTTTTCTGGATCGTGCAGACTCTCACCAATGGCTTCTGCTTTTTCTTTTCACGATCTTACTTCTACTGAAGGATGAAGCTCTACATTTATAGCAGACAATGGCGTGTGGCTGCCAGGTTCCCGCCCATGCACTTTTGGCCAGATCATTTGAATTTCAATCACATGGCAGCATCCTGACAAGGTTGCCATCCACGTGTCATGCGCCTGTTGTCTTGGATCACGTGTCAGGTGCTAACCTCGATTCACGTGCCCAATCATCAGCCTGATTCACCTACGGACAGACAGACAGAATGTATAGACTTAGTTAGTTCAGGCTTTCAACATGAATGTATATACTTTAGAAGCACAACAGAGTAAGTGTGCACACCGTGAAATAGTGTACTAACTTACTGAATAAAATGCACGTGAAGGCAGTGTATAGACATGAACAATGCAAAGGTCGGGGCCGAGAGCAGCAGTCCGAGAAGTGGAAGGGTGTCGGAGCAGATCCTGACTGACCTGAATAGCGTCCCGGTGGTAGAAATTTCGGTACAATTAGCTCCGACCTATGAATGAGGCCCCGCTGGCTGCGTTGGACATGGAACATGTGGATCTTTGCCCCGGTCAAGTGGAGCGCCAAGGAGAGCACTGGTGTGGTCGCAGGAGCTTCTGCAAGTTGCTTCTGGTTGCAGACCGGACTGGTTCTGCGCAGTTGGAGAAGGACGGCTTTCCTGTGCAGCTCTGACCTTGGATTGAGGAGAAACCACCTCGCCTGCGAAGACGACCGGAAGAGCTTTCCGTCGATGTAGGCCACGCTCCCAGGAGCTCCGGGGTGGAGTCTGAGGCGGTGCTTCAACAGACTGTCGATCTGTAGGTCTTCAGCTGCACACAGATTGGAAGAGAGAAATGGTGGAGGGGGGGTTTCTTTGGTGGAGGGGTAAGGGATATGGGTGCTTTGGTGGTGGGGAGGGGTTTGGAAGGTGGGAAGGGGTGGTGAGGGTGGAGGCCAGGGGCGGAGCTAGCAGGGAGAGGGATGGGTGCGCAAATGGTCAAGGGGGAGGTGGTGGGGAGATGGGGGTGCAAGTGGCTTAGGGGAATGGGGAGGGCTCCTCTTGATTTGGGTGATGGGTTAATGGGAGGGTGTAATGGAGGTCTAGGGAATAGGAAGGGGCTACTTTGGGGATGGGAAGGGGTGCCTAGGAGAAGGGAGTCTCCCTTGGGAAGGTGAAAGGGGTGTATGGGGAATGGGAAGGGTTGCTTGGGATGTGGAGGTACTAAAGGGGAGTAATGGGTCTAGGGGAGGTGAAAGGGTGGGGGGATGAGGTGGCGGATGATGTGGCAAGGGAGGGAGGGGAAGGGGCAGGTTCACCCAAGGGAGAGAGAGAGGGGTTCCCCCTTTAGAGAGAGAGAGAGATATAGAGATAGAGAGAGATAGAGAGATAGAGGGGGAAGACAATTCAAGTGATTAACTTTCTTCAATACTTCATTAGCCATCTCAAGTGGGGTTGGGGTCCTATTTATAGGGATCCCAACATTTACAAAAAGTCCCCGAAATAAGTGCTAATAGCAAATAAGCAAAAGAGGTGGGGAAGGGAGGGGGGCGCCCCTGGGCCAGGCCCACCTAAATGGGCTCATACGACACTCTAGCCCAACATGATGACACAAACTTAGGTAAATAACATAATAACCTAGGGACTTGACTCAAAACAAAGGCAAATTACATCAAAATGACTCAACTAAAAGGAGAAAATACATCAAGATGATCCACATAGCAAGCCCAAGTGCCGAGGTGGACCCGTCCAGTCGTGGAGCCGCACCCTACCCATCTCCGGGAGGGAGAGAGGTGTCGAGCCAGAGGGAATCATGGGTGATGTCCCCATCAACTCCCCCGGGCTGTGAAGAGCTCGACTCTGTCGAGAAAGGGTCAACTCGGCTATGATAGCGCTCCAGGAGGTCGGGTTCTAGCTGCTGAAGATCCTCCCTGCTCACCCATGAGTCATCCGAAGGGGGCCGGCCCTTCCACCTAACCAAGTATCGCTCGTATGCTTTGCTCTGGGTGATGGTGACCTGTTCATCCAATATCCGCTCTACTTGCTCACGTTGGCCCCTCTAGCTTGGTGGAACTTTCTCACAGGTGGTGGCTCTCTCAAGGGGTGGAACAAGCTCGATTTCCTCACTAGGTGTCACCATGGGACCCCTGTATGGCACCAAGTTAGTCACATTGAATGTGGGACTTACTCCGTACTCCTCGGGGAGGTCCAACACGTAAGCATTTATGCCTATCCGCCTCATAACCTGCAGGGACCTGATCCACGTGACCTCAGTTTGGAGACATTCCCATTGGAAAAGTCTCTCAGTTCTCACCATCACAAAGTCACCTACATGAAATTCCTGGTGGCGTCGGTGGGAATCGGCCGATTTCTTATACACCTCATTGCTTTTGTTGATGTGTTTGCAGATTTCCTCATGCAATTCGTTCATGTGTTGGGCAAAAGATTCAGCACTAATAGACACTCTAGTATGTGTAGGCAAAGGAATGAGATCTGTAGGCTTTCTAGGCTTGTACCCATGCACGGCTTCAAATGGGCTCATCCCTATCGACCTATTCACTGAGTTGTTGTAGGCAAACTCTACCTGGGGTAGAATAAGATCCCAATTCCCTGGGCGATCCTCAACAAGACACCGAAGGAGGTTCCCAAGACTTCGATTGACGACTTCGGTCTGGCCATCGGTTTGAGGGTGATAGGCTGTGGAGAATTTGAGAAGGGTCCCCATTAAGTGCCAGAGGGTCTTCTAGAAATAGCTGGTGAATTTGACATTCCTATCAGAAATGATGGTTTTGGGTAGGCCATGGAGGCGAACTACTTCATCGAAGAATAGGCGGGCCACATGGGAGGCATCAGAGGTTTTTGAACAGGGGATGAAATGGGCCATTTTTGAAAATCTGTCCACTACGACAAAGATGGAATCATGCTTCTTCTGAGTTCTAGGTAGGCCCAAGACAAAGTCCATGCTTAAATCCTGCCATGGACGATCAGGGACAGGGAGTGGGGTGTATAGGCCAGGGTTCTGTTTTATCTGTTTGGCTGAGGCACATATGCGACACTATCCCACAATTTTGGCTACACCCCTCTTGAGACTTGGCCAATAGAACTGACCCTCAACCATAGCAATGGTCTTGTGCACTCCAAAATGTCCAGCCAGGCCTCCTGCATGCAACTCCCAGACTAGGAAATCCCACAGGGATGTTCTAGGTATGCAAAGTCTATGGCCTTTGAAGATGAACCCGTCCTCTAGGATGAAACCTTGGTGCTCTCTAGGTGATTGGGTGGTCAGCATGGTATGGATAGGCTCAAAATTCGGACAATCAGGGTACTCATTCTTGACTCTCTCAAACCCTATGACTTCCACCTGAATGGTAGCCAACAAGGAGACCCTCCTACTGAGTGCATCTGCGGCACGATTCTCACTCCCAGCCTTATGCTTGATCACAAAAGTGTAGGACTGGATGTATTCCACCCAGCGGGCATGTCGGGCATTCAGTTTCTGTTGGGAGTTGAGATATTTCAGGGCCTCGTGGTCAGAAAATATGACAAACTCTTTGGGCAAGAGATAATGCCTCCAATGCCGGAGGGATTGTACCATGGCATAAAATTCTTTGTCATAGGTGGAGTACTTTACCCTGGCATCACACAATTTCTCACTAAAGTAGGCCACTGGGTGTCTCTCTTGGCTGAGGATCCCGCCAATCCCTACCCCGGAGGCATCACAAGTCACCTCAAAGACTTTGGAAAAGTCGGGGAGGCATAATACCAGGGCTTGGGTCATCCTTTCCTTGAGCTCTTGGAAGGCCCTAGAAGCAGACTTGGTCCATGCAAGCGTCCCCTTCTTAAGGTAATCTGTGATGGGGGCTCTGACCATGCTGAACCCATGGATAAATCTCCGATAGAAGGTGGCCAACCCATGGAAACTCTGGACCTCGTGGAGAGTGCGGGGCTCTGGCCAGTCAAGGATATCTTGGACCTTTTCGGGGTCCATGGACACTCCCTCGGTGGAGACCACATAACCAAGGAAAGTAATGGACTTGGTCATGAAATGACATTTTCCCAAGTTGGCGAAGAGACTCTCTTTCCTAAGGGTAGTGCAGATCTACCTAAGATGGCTGAGGTGGGCTTCCTTGGACTGGCTGTAGATAAGGATGTCATCAAAATAGACCACCAAGAAAACTCCAATGTAAGGTCTAAGGACCTCCGTCATCAGGCGCATAAAGGTGCTCGTGGCATTTGATAGCCTAAAAGGCATCACTAGCCACTCATAGAGTCCATCTTTGGTTTTAAAGGCTGTTTTCCATTCATCTCCTAGCCTTATCCTAACCTGATGGTAGCCACTTTTAAGATCTATTTTAGAAAAAATGGTGGCTCCGGCTAGCATGTCGAGCATATCGTCAAGCCTAGGTATGGGGAACCTATATTTGACGGTAATCTTGTTAATGGCCCTGCTATCGATGCACATTCACCATGTCCCATCTTTCTTGGGTGTGAGAAGGGCCGGGACAACACAAGGGCTTTTGCTAAGGCAGAGAAAGCCCTTCCTAATAAGTTCTTCCACTTGCCTCCTCAATTCAACATGCTCTGTGGGGTTGAGGCGATAGTGGGGAAGGTTTGGGAGGGTGGCTCCTGGGTTGAGGTCGATAGCATGTTGAACATCCCTCATGGGTGGCAGTTGGTCAGGGAGCTCATTGGGGAACACATCCTTAAATTCTTCCGGGAGAGGGTGTATTTCCACGGGGTGGGGGTTGGAGGGAGTTGACTCTCCAAGGCATATGACTACTCCACACAAGGGTGTTCCTTGGGCAACCTCCTCCTCCAGTTCTTTTCTCGTGATGAGATGCAGGCCCTTGACTTTTCCAGTTGGCTTTTCTTGGGTAGGTTCTTGGGAAGCTGGTTGGGTTGGTGGGGGTGGGATCCCTGGGTTTTGAGGTGGTTTGGATTGTGGTGAAGGGAGAAGCCCCTTGGAGGGAGGTTCCTTTCAAGGTGGGGAGGGATTGAGGCGGATGGTTTTCCCCTCATGTTCAAAAGTGCATGTGTTGGGCTTTCCTAGGATGGTTGCATTGACGTCATAGATCCAGGGCCTCCCTAGTAGGATGCTCCCTACTTCCATGGGTATAATGTCACACCAAACTTGTCCTTGATAGGATGACAAGGCAACAAGTGTTGACCGGGATAGAGTGGTTGTTAATCCAAGAGACCCGGTATGGCTTGGGGTGGGGTGTGGTAGTAAGCCCAAGAAGCTTAACGGTGTCAAGAGACACGGCGTTGACACAACTCCCATTATCTATGATCACTTTCCTAACATGGCTCCCCATCTTGAGGTAGGTGTGAAAAATGGAGGTCCTACGCCAATCCTCCTCTTGTGGTTTGGTGAGGGTGCACCTAATCACACCTAAGTGGGAGTCGGCGGGAGGAGGTTCATGATCTAAGCCCATTTCATAGAATTGTTCCTCATACTCTTCTTCCCAACCCAAGGTAGCCTCATACTCCTCAACCATGCTCTCATGCTCTCCTTGGGACGGGGTAGGCCCTCCTCCAATGATAAGGCTGGACAATCCTTTGGACGGACATTGGGTGGCAATGTGGCCATAACCATGGCATTGAAAGCATTTTACCGAACTACTCCCTGGGGTTGTTCCTTTAGGGGTTTCCTCTCTTTGGGGAGGAGGGTTGGGTGGGGTTGCCTTGGTGGGGGTGGGATTGGGTGGTTGATGGTAAGGTCGAGAAGGAGTTCCCCCACTGGGGATCGGAGTCCTCAATAGGGGAGGAAGGTGGGGTCGGGGGCCCATATTTTTGGGTTCAGCTGGGCGAGGAGAGGCAAACTTAGGATTCCTAGAAAATCTCTCTGTATCCCGGGCTATTTGATAAGCCAACTCAAGGGAATCCACATCCCTCATAAATAGTTCTCTCTTGATATATGGGTGCAGACCATTCCTAAATCGTGACAGGGTGACAGCCAACTCTTCTATTGGAGTTAGATGGAAGGCTCTTTCACCACAGAATGTGGATCTAGAGGGGGGTGAATAGATCAACATGCTAATTAAAGATAATGTCTAGATTCAAATGAGGAATTAAAAGAACACTGGACAACCACAGTCAAAGCACCGAAACAAGATCTACTAAACAGACAAGCAAACACACGAAAGGCACAAAAACATTTAGGTGGTTCGGTCAATCCGACCTACATCCACCCCACATTCAACTCGAATGTGGATTACTGCTGATACACAGCTTCAATCTGCTGGGCACTACAGCTTGCCAACAACGGCTGGCACTACAGCTTGCCAACAACGGCTGGGGCTTTCAGCTTATCCCGACCAAAGGAACACCCTCTGCAACAGCTGGGCAATATAGCTTAGCCGTCCGAGACCAAGTCTTGCCTGCTGAGGATTACAGCTTCTCCTGTCTAGTGGAGACCTCCACTACAATGCTGCATCACAGGTTGAAGAAACAAGAGTTCGGAAATAAAAATGCAGAAGCAAAATAGAAAAAGAAAACCCAAATGGGAATGTAGCTCGGAATGAGCAAGCCTCAGCTCTGGTTTCTGAACCAAGAGACTAAGTTACAATATGAGCAGCTCTCAATCTCAACTCTCTCAATTTCACTCTCTCAACACATCTCTTCTCTTCTCTCCTTTTCTTCTTCTCTATTTTTCTTTCTTCTCACTGTGGATCGATGGCTCTCTGCTGTATATACTTTTCTTTTCTTTAGTCGATCACCTTCCATCTGAAGATGAAGGCTTCATTATATACTATCAGCATGTGGATGAGGGCGCGTGTCTTCCACATTTCCCGCCCAGATAATTCACCAGAACCGAGGCAATTCCATCCACGTGGCAGCACCTAATCACCTCGTCCTCCTGGGATCACGAGCCATGTCAGCAATCTCAGTAGCAGATCCCTGTCAGACAGATTATAGGATTATCAGATTAAGTGAAGAACTCTGTACAGACTTATAAGATGAACTGCATTGTATAGACTGCATTGTATGGACTTGTGAATTTGAATGCAGTGTACAGACTCTGCTCAGTGTATAGACTTCAACTATGTGAAGCATCTGCTGTACAGACTTCATATGTGAAGCAGCCATTGTACAGACTTAGGCAATATGAAAACATGACAGTCAACTGACGATATAAGGACTTCAAGTGTGAAGACGTTGTAAGTGCAAATGCAATGTACAGACTTTAGATGTGAAGCAGCCGTTGTACAGACTTCACCAGACTTCACTCAATGTACAGACTCTGCGAACGATGCATGCAATGCATTGAAGGATGTACAGTCTTCCTGAAGTGTGAAGGAGTTAAGAGTATAGACATCATCATGTGAAGACTTGAACAAGGCATGTAGACTTCATATCGTGGAGCGATGTATATACTTAGCTGAAGAAACTATGTACAGGCTTGACCAAGACAAGACGATCGAGTGTAAAGACATCCACAATGTACAGACTTGCCAAGCAAAGGGGTTGTATAGACTTAATCAATGATGCAAGGCAAACGAATGTATAGACATTCAATGTATGGACTTTCCAAACGAAACTCTGTACATACTTGATCAGATCAAGACAACTGAATGTATGGACTTCCAGTGTGTAGACTTGACGATGTACAGGCTTGATCGATGCAACATCTGTATAGACTTGCTCAACCAGTCCAATGTACAGACATGGAAAACTAATGTCAATGTAAAGACTTTGGCAAAGCATCGATGTACAGACTTTCAACGTTCCAGCTAGAGGATGTATAGACTTTACCCAGTGCAAGCTACAGTGAATGAATGTATAGACTTATCAGTCTCCCTGGCTGTACAGACTTAATCACAGGCTGAACAGTTGAATGTATAGACATGCTTCCACCGACCAGTGTATAGACTTTGCAAACGTGACATGCTGAATGAGACGGTGGCTGAGACAATGCATAGACTTCAGGTGAAACAATGCAGCTACAGTGCAATGTACAGACATGCCTAAGACGCGGCATGAGACGCTGGCTGAGACGAACGCTGTACAGACTTTGAATGCAATGTATGGACTTTGCATAGACGATGCATGAGACACATACTAATGTACAGACTTCACAAATGATACATGAACGAGACGCTGAAGTCTGTATATACTTTGGCAAACAACGATGTACAGACTTGGCCAAATAGTCCAATGTATAGACTTGAACTATCAACAGAAGGATGTGCAGACTTGGACACCTGAAGGCCAATGTATGGACTTGCACAGTAGCCCATTGTATGGACTTGAGTGAGCATGCAAGCCAACAGCCATTGTACAGACTTCACCCTGTGCAAGCTATAGAGAGTGAATGAATAGACTTCACACTGGGGGCGTCGACGCATCTACACTTATTGCGTTGACACTGCAGACTTAGCCAATCTGAGGAGTCGACCCATTTGAACAAGGGGGGGGGGGTCGACCCACAACAGTCCAGACTACACAATGAAATGTATGGACTCTATGTTCATGCTGCAATGCAATGTAGACCTGTTGGTGTGTGTGTACACGACAGTATAGACTCTGACTGCATTAGGTACATAGGCAACCTGATAAAAACAACTTCATCAAAATAAGAACATTTGCCAATCAATCAAAACAAACTGTTGCCAATGAAATAAAACTTATTGTCAACATCATCAATCACAGAGGGGTCACAATAATCTCCCCCTTTTTGATGATGGCAACACCCTATTCTATAGAATGGCAACATCCTGTCAAACAGATGTATTTTTGATGAAGGACATGATTTTTTATTCAGATTGTCATGCAGATGCTATGAATGACATGCTAAGACATGAACACAACTCTCTGCCATAGACATGATGCAAACACTTCCCTGGAATGAACTCATCAAGTAGATAATATATTCTCCCCCTTTGCCATCAATAAAGAGGAGGGAAAAAAGATGCAATGGAATGAACTCATCAAGAAGACTCAACTGACTGGCATTCTTAGCAAGTAGTTCAGAAATTAAGTAGCTAAAGCACAGAAGCTTCAATCATATGAATTGAGAAACTGCTTAGAAAGGGAGGTTCTGGTTTAAAAGTTATAAAAATAATAGTTCATGCACTACATTCATTAGATAGGGTAGCTGTGCATGATAAAACAATAAACCAGAATCACATTTGCATGAGAGAGTCAGTTTCAAAAATATATTACTGTCATATACTCAACAAAACTAATTGAGAGATACCAAGTCATGTATTGAAACTAAACAAATTGACATTCATGAGATTACTTTTGAAGGAACAGCATTTATCAATATGAGATCATTTTGGGCAGTCAGGTACCATTTATCTTTTTGCTTAAGGGTATACGTTTATCAGACGCCAATACCCCTAGATACTCAACATGATGGACTATTCTGCTATGATCAAACTCAATATAAGTGATTTACATCTTTTTGCTTGAGGGTACACGTTTTTCAGACGCCAGTTACCCCCAGATACTCAATGAAATCACCCCACTGTTTTGATCATTTTATACAGAGATAGCTGATACACCTCATGACATGAGTGTTTTCCACTTCTTTGATGGATCACTCAGTTTCTCAGTGATTTACCAGTCATTGCTCTGCCAATGCTACATTTCAATTTATTTTCAGTGTTTTTCAATATCTTTCTTAGCTGTCCTTTATTTGTTTCAGAATGACTTGTTTAAGGACAATACACATATTTAGTTTCTCTAACATGATTCCATATGAGTTTTCAGATTTCAAATATAATTAACTTTGTCTGACATGAAATAAGATGAGAGTTGAGTGCTTTATCAATTTTCAGCATCCTTATTTACTAATTGTAGTCTTTCAACTCTTAAGATTATTAAATTTACACAATTAAGTAAGTCTTTAAGCAATTATAGTTCTTATGAGGGAAGAGGTTTGTTTTCTATTTCTTAATGTTAGAACTAATATAAAATATTGCCATACTGTCAGACTCAATCATTCAGAGTCAAGGATTGAATAGATAGCATCGACGCTGGGAGTTCAAGGCGTCTACGCATCAGTTGAAGAGGCAATAGTATAAGACACTGAGATAGTGTCAGTGCGTCGACTCCACGCTACTGTAGCGTCAACTCATCAGAATAATGAAACAGAGATATTCACATATCTAGTTCATTGCGTCAACGCAACAGTATAGCAGCGTCGACGCAGCAGTTCACCTTGAAATTCTGACAAGACTCCCCTTGTCTATATGCATGCAATTTTTTGCAAAAGATGACTGATCAAATGATTTTTGAAGTTCATGCTTATTCAGACTGTACTATCATGCAATGTGACCACAGGGTTATGCAGAGAAATGTAGTGCAAAACAGTTCTATATGCATGTGATTTTAGACACATTACTGACTAAATGATATGCAGTGATGATCATGAGAAACCAATATGAGTGTCATTCATGATCATGAGTCTATTTGTGGACACCAAAAATTACACACCCAGATATCCTGCTCGGCCCAACATCAACAACGGCACCGAGTGAGGAAGCCCCGGAGGGGTTGGTCATCCGGACTCCCCAAATATGCACACTGCCGTGAAGCCATCTCCGGAGTCACGACAGTAAAGAGAAATCAACCACCAAGAGCCCCCACAATCCATGGGCCTCGAAGAAAATTAAATGGGCCACAACTCATGCTCACAATGGGCTCAGAACTGCCCCTTTTGGGCCTTCAACGGCACGCCCTTTGGCCCTTCAGCGGTACGCCCCTGGGCCCTTCAGCGGCACACCCCATGTGCCTTCAGTGGCACACCCCATGTGCCTTCAATGGCACTCTATTTTAAGCCTTCAATGGCACTCTATTTCGGGCCTTCAACGGCACACTATTTTAAGCCTTCAACGGCACACTATTTCGGGCCTTCAACGGCACACTATTTCGGGCCTTCAACGGCACACTATTTTAAGCCATCAACGGCACACTATTTTAAGCCTTCAACGGAACGCTATTTCAAGACTTCAACGGCACACCATTTCAAGCCTTTAGCGGCACACTTCTTGAGCCCGCCAGCGGCACAGCGTGAAGGCATTTCAACGGAACGACGTGACGCCCATGCCCTACGTATCCTTGGTGCGCAGTGAGCTGCCCGAGGTGTCAACCAGAGGTTGGGCCACGCAGGCTACTCCCCTGACATCCAGGACGGGGGAAGTCAATCCCCATCATGACCAGCCGCTTCCCGCCTCCGACTGCCGTGCTCGAGGGCTCCCGCTGCTGGGAGTATAAAACCACTCCCATTCCGGCAAAGAAGGGGAGAAGAGGCCCATACACAGAGGAAGAGGCACACAGGGAGAAGGAACGAAGAGACACAAAGCCACCTACGAGAAGAAGGAGAAGAGAGAAGAGAAGGGAGAGGGCTCCGGCATGGAGTCTTCCGACAACCACCAGGCAGAGAGAAGAGAGTAAGAGAGGGAGAGGGCTTGATGTAGCAGGGGAAGGTGGGGGAAAGAGTAGTGGACGGTCGTCCCTGCCTCGATCCCCAACACCTCCTCTTCTTTTGTTCTTTGTTTTCTCCATCTCCGTTCTTTTGTTCTTTGGTTTTCTTTCTTGCCCGTAGCTTTAGCTCGGGCGTGTTTTGTAATGCATGCGGACGGCTACGACCCTTTGCTCCCCCATGAATGAAGATCGTCCCCCTCAGTGGGTTGTCTCTTTGTCTCGTTGGTTGTAAGCCACAGTGCGTTTGATCGTCTTTCCTTTCACTTTCCGGTGTTTGTGTTCATCCCTCATGCCGACGGTTTCCTCCGGATGTGCCATCAGCTTGAATGGTTTGAGGTCGCGAAACTCCTCCTGTAAAGCCCAGTGCCTTCATCTGTGCCTGCCCCCCCCCCTTCTCCAGTACACACTGTCCAGTCTTAGAGGTCTTCGACTCATTGTTTTCCCTGTGTTTTCTGAGATTTTATTAAGGTGTTGCCGCCCTCGGGCGCCCACCTCCAGTTGTCGGGTTCCGCCACTCCATGTGGGCGCGTTCCCTTTATCTCCCTTACGCTCGGGTCAAGGGGAGATGCTGTCGAATTTTCATTAGAAAATAACAGGATGTTAAAAGGCAAAAGGATGCAACAAACAAATGGGATAGCAAACATATACCAAAAGATAATAAAAGCAACAAATAAATAGAGCAACAACAAACTGCAATAAGAAGGAGAAAATATTTGTATAAAACCACGCAAAAATCAAAGAGAAGAAGAAAAGAAAAGCCTTAAAAATAAGTAACAGAGGAGTGGACCTTCATCGGCACATCCGTTCCAGCCTTCGCCGATACACCCTATCAGCCCTCCAGCGGCACACCCTATCAACCCTTCAACGACACACCTTCTCAGCCCTTCAGCGGCACACTCTTCTCACTCTCCGAAGTGGAACCCAATGTACAGACTTTAAGGGACAATGTATAGACTTTGAGCTGCAATGTATAGACTTTGAGCTGTAGCCAATGAACAATGTATAGACTTTAAGTTGGCCAATGTACAGACTTTGGGCTGGCCAATGTACATACTTTGAACTGCAGCCAAGGGGCAATGTATAGACTTTAAGGAACAATGTATAGACTTTGAGTTGGCCAATGTACAGACTTGGAACTGGCCAACGTACAGACTTTGGGCTGGCCAATGTATGGACTTTGAGCTCCAATGTATAGACTTTGAACTGCAATGTATAGACTTTGAGCTGGACAATGTACATACTTTGAGCCGGCCAATGTATAGACTTTAATGGACAATGTATAGACTTTGAGCCGGCCAATGTATAGACTTTAATGGCCAATGTACAGACTTTGAGCCGGCCAATGTATAGACTCCAATAGACAATGTACAGACTTTGGGGTGGCCAATGTGTGGACTTTGAGCTCCAATGTATAGACTTTGAACTGTAATGTGCAGACTTGGAGCTGGCCAACGTACAGACTTTGGGTTGGCCAATGTATGGACTTTGAGCTCCAATGTATAGACTTTGAGCTCCAATGTATATACTTTGAACTGCAATGTATAGACTCACTTTGAGCTCCAATGTATAGACTTTGAACTGCAACATATAGACTTTGAGCTGGCCAACGTACAGACTTTGGGCTGGCCAATGCACGGACTTTGAGCTGCAATGTACAGACTTTGAACTGCGATGTATAGACTTTGAGCTGGCCAACGTACAGACTTTGGGCTGGCCAATGTACAGACTTTGGACTGGCCAATGTGTAGACTTTGAGCTGATGAACCCAGCCATTGTACCGACTTTGAGCTGGCCAATGTACAGACTTTAAGCTGGCCAACGCATAGACTTCGAGCTGATGAATGTAGCCAATGTACAGACTTTGAGCTGATGAATGCAGCCGATGTACAGACTTTGAGCTGAAGATCGTATAGACTTTGTGTGCTGGTTGAATAGACAACGTATAGATTTTGGGCTGATGAATGTACGTACTTTATGTCGCAGTGACCGGCCAATGTGCAGACACACGCCCTTCGCCGGTACACCCTACAGCGCCCTTCGCCGGCACGCCCCAGCCCAGCTTCCCCCGGCACGCCTAGTTTGGCCTTTCGCCGACACGCTCCCCCTGTGCTCAGCGGCACGCCTGCTCCAACCCTTCGGCGGTACGCCCTCAAGCTCCTTTGATAGCACGCTCTCCCCTGTTCAACCCTTCGCCGGCACGCTCGGTCAGGCCCTTTGCCGGCACACCTAAGGCTCCTTCATCGGTACGCCTCCCAAAGCCACCACACTTGCCCCTTCGTCGGTACCCTTGGCCAAGCCCTTCCCCGGTATACCTCCCGCGAACCTTCAGCGGCGCACTTCCTCAGCCCCCTCAGCGGTGCACCCTTCCACCTTCAGCGGCACGCTCCTTCAGCCCCCGTTTGGCCCTCCAGCGGCCCACTCTCTCTCCAGAAGAATATGTATAATCATAAAAATAATAATAATAATAGTAATAATAAAATTAATAAAAACTATGATGAATAAATAAATCTGAATACATATATGAAATAAACAAAAAATGTAAAAATAATAATAAACAAAAAAGAGAAGAGAAAATATTATAGTAATAATAATAAACAAAACGGATAAATCATCCAGAATAAATACATGAGAGGGAAATAAGCAATAAATATATATATATATAATTTAAAACCCAGATAAAAAAATGGTAAAATCCACTTTGCAGTCCCGTCTCTCTCGTGACCCGGTGCTGAAGGAATAACAATGTCGCCCTTCCAGGTTGGGCCTGAGTCTCGGGAATTATCCCAAAATGGCCATGGCCCGACCTCGCCTCGGGCTGACATTCCGATTAAGCCGGACTCGTTTCTCAGGCCGGATCCCTTCCGAGCCACTACTAAAATTACCGCACGCTCGGTAGACATTTGAACGGGTTCACCTCAATTTTCGCCACGTTTCTATTACGGACCTGTGTCTGAACATGAAAAGACCCGTGAGCAACCAATATGGCTGACGGCTCCCTCCCCGACATGGTCGTGAGCTGGCATTGCTCCGGGCCGATAGCCCGTTAAATCAGATTCATTCTAATGGGATTCCTTCCCGTTCTTTCATTGAAACTGCCGTAAACTCTGCATACATTTGTACGGGGTCGTTTCCATCCACGTCGTACTTTCAACATGGGCCCTTGCCCGAACATGAAAAGGTCCGTGAGTGACCGACAAAATCAGAATAGAACGAGACGGCCCTCGCCACCCTTGGACCCCTTCCATGGGAATATCAATAAGACCTCCGTGGGCCACGCTTAGACCTCAGATCCGTCCCAATTGTGGTCGCCGTTCGGCTCATATCCTCGGTCTACAGCCCGCTCCCTTCGAACACGTTTTTGATTTTGGAGTCTTGTCCTGGGACTCTCCTCCGTTGCCCTCCGGCACCGGAAATATTAATGATGCCCGCGCAAGCCTCGTTCGGACCATGGGAGGCGCCCCCGGTATGGTCTTGACTCGATCTCGCACCGGGTCAATAGATTTACCGGTTTCCTGCTACACTAACCGAGATTTAACCGAATGTTTTCGGTGTCTCAGAATCATAAACTTGCCGTATCCCGGCATGCATATGTCCTAGGTCCTCCCGCGACGATTACAATATTCTCAAGCCGGACTCCCGTCCGAATATTAAATGGTCTCCCGAATGACCGACACGTTTCGAACGTCCGCTTCCCTAGACATAGGGCTTTTCAGACGATTCAAGGGATATTCCCTCGTTGCCCCTTGGCACCAGAAATATTAATGACGCTCATGCAAGTCTTGTTTCGACCGCGGGGGGGCCCACCGCAGTATGGTCGCAGCTTGCTCTTGCACCGGGCCAACATATTTACTGGTTTCTGACCGCTCTGACCGAGGTTTAGCCGAACGTTCTCCGCTCTTCCGAACAATAGATTTGCCGTACCTCGGCATACATGCGTTTCAGTTTTCCCGCGACAACCGTGATCTTCTCGAGCCGGACATTCGTCCGAACATTAAATGGTCAGTACACGACTGACAATGACCGCGAAGGGTCTTCTTCTCATCCTCATGCGAGGATTTCAATACCTCGTAATAGACCTTCCATGCAATTGATTTCTTGGCCATGAGGCCCTGAATCCCGGCGATTAATCAAGGGTGTTCCCTCGTATGGGGGATGTAAATGACGTCGTGACTTTTATGGCGCGGCGGGTTTTGGTCCCGACACGAACCACACAATCATCTGACCGAGTTAGATCGAGCGCACCGTGGGCTCTTCGGAGCCCGAATAAATTGTCACTTTGTGACTGGCACGCCCACGCACTTAATAGAAGAATCAACCATTCCTGAAGAGACGAGCACAACAATAGACGAACGAAAAGTGCGTCCACAAGTCTGGCACGCCCGGTGGGACCGAAACTACCCTTCATCTCTTCGCCGGGATTCAAGGCCTCATGGCCTCCTAATAAACGATGTTTGCCTACTTTGATGAATTGTAGGTGCTGTCTTCGCCAACCCCATGGGGAGAAAATCTAGACTCGGCGCAGTTGCCTTCGTGGCCTCGAGGACACTGCTTCGAAGCATATGCCGCTTCTGGAATCATGGGGGATGTTATAAAAAAAGGGAGAAGAGAAAGAGAAGAGAAGGAAGGCGAAATCAAGCCCCCCCGTTTCCCTCAAGAAGAAAGAGAAGAAAAGAAGAAAAGAAGGAAAGAAGAAAAGAAGAAAAGAAGAAGAGAAGAAAAGAAGAAACAAAAGAGAAAAGAAAGAAGCAAAAAAAAGAAGAGAAAGAATTGGCAAGAGAGGGTTGTACGGCCACGTCCGTCGAGACCCGTGTTGAACAAAGATTATCACTGTGGGGTTGATGCGGTGGAGCGAACCACTCATCCCCTCCCTGAGGGGGTGAGCGCTCTCCTGCACCTCCACCCTGGTCAATCATACAAAAAAAGGGGAGAAATAAAGAAGAAAGGAAGAAAAGTTGGCCAACATCGCCGACTAAAAGAGCAAGAAGAAACCCGACATCCCGCCCGACTCTAGGAGGTCCCGAGTCCACGGTGCAATGACCCCGCTCGTTCCTCCTTTCTGCTGCTAGAGAGGGTTGTACGGCCACGTCCGTCGAGACCCGTGCTGAACAAAGATTACCACTGTGGGGTTGATGCGGTGGAGCGAACCACTCATCCCCTCCCTGAGGGAGTGAGCGCTCTCCTGCACCTCCACCCTGGTCAATCATACAAAAAAGGGGAGAAATAAAGAAGAAAGGAAGAAAAGTTGGCCAGCATCGCCGACTGAAAGAGCAAGAAGAAACCCGACATCCCGCCTGACTCTAGGAGGTCCCGAGTCTGCGGTGCAATGACCCCGCTCGTTCCTCCTTTCTGCTGCCTCCATCCGGCACAAAACGGCCCCCGAGTGGTTGTTAAAAGACCCAGCGAGCCACAATTGTAGCTTGATGAATGGTTGCCCACTGTGGGGAATGCTTTATAGCAATGAGGCCAAGCACGACCACCACTCCCGAAGAGAGCATGCATATACCCCGCCATGGGGGATGAGAAGAAGATATATACCCTGCTACGGGGGCATAGGAGGCAAAAAAAGAAATACACCCCATTCCCAGGGGCACATGAAGAGAATCCGCCCCGACTGAGGGGCACACAAAGCAAAAGCTACACCCCGACTTAAGGGCATTTGAAGAAGTCACATCCCGTCTCGGGAGCATGAGAAGCAGCAAGAATACACCCCGGCCTAGGGGTATTTGAAGAAGAAATATGCCCCGCCTGGGGGCATAGAAGCCATAAAGAACACACCTCAGCTCAGGGGCATTTGAAGAAGCTACATCCTGCCTTGGGAGTATAAGAAGAAAAGAGTCTACCCCATCTTAGGGGTATTTGAAGAAGAAACACACCCCGCTATGGGGGCATAGAAGCCATAAAGAATACGCCCCGGCTTAGGGGTATTTGAAGAAGAAGGATACCCCGCCTCGGGGGACATTGCAAGCAGCGATACACCCTGCTTGGGTGCATAGGAAGCAAACCACACCCCACTCCTGGGGACACATAAAGAGAGTACACCCCGCCATGGGGGCACATGAAGAGAATCCACCCCGACTCGGGGGTACATGAAGCAACAAAGAATACACCCCGCCTTAGGGGAATCTGAAGAAGAAGCATACACCCCACCAACGGGGGCACAGCAGCCGTCGAGAATCCACCCCACTTTGGGGGCACAAGAAGCAGACATTCCCCAGCATGTCGGGGCAGAAGAAGAAGAATCCCCCCCTCGAGGGCATATAAAAAAAAGCAAAGATACACTCGGTGCCCGGCGCACATGAAGAGAAAGGCACCTCCCTCTGGGGGCACAACAAACAACAAAGATACACCCCATTCTCAGGGGCACATGAAGAGAAATACATCCCTGCTCCAGGGGCATATGAGACAAAACTATACCCCGATTTAGGGGCATTTGAAGCAAAGACTTCACCCCGCCTCAAGGGGGGGGCATAAGAAGCGAAAGATATACCCCACCCCGGGGGCACAAGAAGAAAACACACCCCACCTTGGGGGGCGTAAGAAGCCAAGAGATATACCCCACCACGGGGCAACGGAGGTAAAATGCATTCCCCCCGGGGGCACGTAAAGCAACATACCCCTCGCCTCGGCAGCATATGAGGCCAAGAAGCTACATCCCGGCTCGGGAGCATAAGAAACAAAAGATATACCCCACGTCTGGGGCATATGAAGCCAAGAAACACACCCCCATCTCGAGGGTATTTGAAGAAGAAGCATACCTCGCCTCGAGGGCCTAGAAGCTATGAAGAACACGCCCCGACTCAGGGGCATATGAAGAGAAGTCCACCCCGGCCTAGGGGTATTTGAAGAAGAAGCATACCCCGCCAGGGGACATAGAAGCCATAAAGAATACGCTCCGGTTTAGGGGTACTTGAAGAAGCTACATCCCGCCTTGGGAGCATGATAAGAAAAGAGAATCCACCCCGGCTTAGGGACCTTTGAAGGAGCATACCCTAGGCTCAGAGTCCATGAAGCAACATGCACCCCCCGGGGGGGGGACATCTGAAGCAGAACAAACAACATCCCCCGGCTTAGGGAAGCATATGAAGAGAGGAATACACCCCGATATGGGGGCACGTAAACAAAGAAGAAGAATTCACCCCGCCTCGGGTGCATAAAAAGCAAGAACCACACCCCGCATCGAAAGCGGCAATACACTCCACTCTGGGGGCACTAGAAGCAGAATACACCCCGTGCCGGGGGCATATAAAAAAAAGGGGGATACCTCGCTCTGGGGCATCAGAAGCAGCAATACGCCCCAGCTTGGGGGCATCAAAAGTAGCAATACACCCCACCTTCAGAGCATAAGAAGCAAACATTCCCCCCGGTGTGTCTTGGAAGAAGAAAAGAATTCACCCTGGCCTAGGGGTATTTGAAGAAGAAGCATACCCCGCCAGGGGACATAGAAGCCATAAAGAATACGCCCCGGCCTAGGGGTATTTGAAGAAGAAGCATACCTCGCCTCGAGGGCCTAGAAGCTATAAAAGAGCATGCCCCGACTCAGGGGCATATGAAGAGAAGTCCACCCCGGCCTAGGGGTGTTTGAAGAAGAAACATACCCCGCCAGGGGACATAGAAGCCATAAAGAACACGCCCCGGCTTAGGGGTATTTGAAGAAGATACATCCCGCCTCGGGAGCATAAGAAAGAGAAGAATACATCCCGTCTTAGGGATATTTAAAGAAGAAATATATCCTGCCAGGGGGCATAGAAGCCATAAAGAATATGCGCCAGCTCAGGGGCACTTGAAGAAGAAACATACCCCGCTTGGGGGACGCAGAAGCAAAGAGACAGAGTACACCTCCACCCGGGGGCACCAAAGCAAAGAGGCATACATCCCGACCTGGGAGCACATGAAGAAAGAATATACCCAGACCTAGGGGCGTCAGAAGAAGAAACATACGCCGCGATCCAGGGACATGAGAAGCAAGAGAATATGCCCTGCGAAAAGGGTATGAGAAACATGAAGAATGTACCCCAGCCTATGGGCATAGAAAGAGACACACTCCGCCCTTGGCGCATAAGAAGCAGAAGCACCTACCCCAGCCTGGGGGCACAAAAATACACTCCGCCCTTAGCGCATAAGAAACAGAAGCATCTACCCCGACCCGGGGCACAGAAACAAAGAGACATACATCCCGAGCTGGGAGCATAAGAAGAAAGATATACTCCGCCCAAGCGGCATTTGAAGAAACAACATACCATGCTTCGGGGGCACAGAAGCCGTAAAGAGATACACCCCCGTCTTAGGGGGGCTTAAGAAGCAAAAGATACACCCCGACCTCAGGGGGGCATAAGAATCAAAAGATACACCCCCGTCCCGGGGGCATTTGAAGAGAGCTACGCCCCGTACCAGGGGCACATGAAGAAGAAACATACCCCGCCTGGGGGCATAGAAGCCGTGAAGAGTACACCCCATTCCCAGGGGCACATGAAGAGAAATACACCCCCGCTCCAAGGGCATATGAGACAAAACTATACCCCGATTTAGGGGCATAAGAAGCAGCAAGAATGCACCCCGACTCAAGGGGTATTTGAAGAAGAAATATGCCCCGACCGAGGGGTACATGAAGAGAAATACACCCCCGCCCTAGGGGCATATGAGACAAAACTATACCCCGATTCGGGGGCATTTGAAGCAGGACAAACAACATCCCCCGGCTTAGGGGTGCATGAAGAAAGGAATGCACCCCGCTTAGGGGCACAAAAGCATAAGAAGAAGAGACCGCCCCGGCCTGGGGTCATGAGAAGAAATAGAGTTGTACCCCGGCTTAGGAGCATACGAAGAGGAGTGTATGCCACCCCGTGGCATAAGAGGCGGAAGAATCTACCCCTACTTAGGCGTAACTGAAGAGAATCCACCCTACTCTGGGGGCACAAAAAGGAGATATGCCCCACCCTTGTGGGGCACAAGAAGCAAAACACACCCCGTCTTGGGGGGCATATGAAGCCAAGAATCACACCCCGTCTTGACAGTACTTGAAGAGGAAGCATACCTCGCCTCGAGGGCCTAGAAGCTATAAAGAACACGCCCCGACTCAGGGGCATATGAAGAGAAGTCCACCCCAGCTTAGGGGTATTTGAAGAAGAGACAAACCTCGCCAGTGGGGGCATAGAAGTCATGAAGAACGCCCTCCGACTTAGGGGCATTTGAAAAAGCTGCATTCCGCCTTGGGAGCATAAGATGAAAAGAGTCTGCCCCGGCTTAGGGGCATCTGAAGAAGGAATACATCCTGGTCTCGGGGTCCATGAAGCAACAGGGGGGGGCATCTGAAGCAGGACAAACAACATTCTCCGGCTTAGGGGGAGCATATGAAGAAAGGAATACACCCCGATATGGGAGCACATAAGCAAAGAAGAAGAGTTCACCCCGCCTCGGGGGCATAAGAAGCAAGAATTACACCCTGCCCTGGGGGCATATAAAGCAACATACACCCCGCCTGGGGGCATAGAAACCATAGAGGAGACTCCCCGGCTCAGGGGCATCAGAAGAAGAAGCACGCCCCACCTGGGGGCATAGAAGCCTTGAAAAATACGCCCCGCCTGGGGGCACAGAGGCAAAGAGGCAAAACACACCCCTCAGGGGGATGCATACCAAATAAAGCTACACCCCAACCTAGGGGCACGTTAAGAGAAATACACTCCAGCGTGGAAGCATTAATGAGAAAAGAAGAGCAGAATAAAGAAAAAGACACGCATGAGGCAGACATGACCTTTGAGCCCATCTCATCACCCAAAAGAAGAAAAGAAAAGAAAGAATACACATGAGACAGACGTGGTCTTCAAGCCCGCCTCATCACACAAAAGAAGAGAAGAAAAGGAAGAAAAGACACATGAGGCAGACATGGTCCTCGAGCCCGCCTCATCACGCAAAAGAAGAGAAGAAAAGGAAGAAGAGACACATGAGGCAAGCATGGTTCCTGAACCCGCCTCTTCACACAAAAGAAGAAGAGCAGAACCAAAAGAAGACACATGAGGCAGACGTGGTCCTCGAGCCCGCCTCATTACGCAAAAGAAGAGAAGAAAAGGAGGAAGAGACACATAAGGTAGATGTGGTCCTTGAACCCGCCTCTCCACAAAAGAAGAAAAGAAAGAACAGTCACGAGGTAAACATGGTCTTTGCGCCTACCTCTCCACAAAAGAAGAAGAGAAGAAGAGAGAGAATAGTCACAAGGCGAACATGGTCCTTGCACCTTCCTCTCCATAAAAGAAGAAGAGAAGAAAAGAAAGAACAGTCATGGGGCGAACATGGTCCTTGCACCTGCCTCTCTATAAAAGAAGAAGAGAAGAAGAGAAAGAGCAGTCACAGGGTGAACATGGTCTCTGCACCTGCCTCTCTACAAAAGAAGAATAGGAGAGAAAAAAGAGACATGAGGCGAACATGATCCTTGCACCTGCCTCTCTATAAAAGAAGAAGAAAAGAAGAGAAAGAACAATCACGAGGCGAACATGGTCTCTGCACCTGCCTCTCCATGAAAGAAGAAGAGAAAAAGAGAAGAAGAGAAAGAACAGTCACAGGGTGAACACGGTCCTTGAACCCGCCTCTTCACACAAAAGAAGAGAAGAAGAGAAAGAAATGACCATGAGGCAAGCATGGTCTTTGCACCTGTCTACCCACACAAAAGAAGAATAAAAAAAGACACATGAGACAGACGTGGTCTTTGAACCCTCCGCTTCACAAACCCTTCTCCTCGGCTCACGTATCCTACTACCCGACGCTCTTTGGCTCAGTCATTCCGACCAAGGCCCACGGTCGTGACTAATCCACCCGTCCCACCGCGCTCTCCGATATCTTTTCGGCTTTACATCCTACTCCTAACATCTCTTGGCTTGTCAGCCTGCTCCCAATATCCCTTGGCTTTTTAGCCTACTTCCCAATATCTTTGGCTCTCGCAGCCTGCTTCCCAGAATTTGGCCCTTGCGGCCTGCTTCCCAGAATTCGGCCTTCACGGCCCGCTTCCCAATTTCGGCTTTTACAGCCTGCTTCCCAATATCTTTTGCTCTCACAACTTGCTTCCCAGAATTCGGCCCTTACGGCCCGCTTCCCGTAACTTCGGCTCCTGCAGCATGCTTCCCATAATTTGGCTCTCACAGCCCGCTCTCCTCGATTTTTGGTTATTGTGGCCTACTTCCAATATCAACTTCGGCCTTTACGGCCCGCTTCCCCAACGTCCTTTCAACCGTTCGTGGTCTGCTTCCCTAATACCTTTACTACCACTACACTTATACGTAACAGTAATATTTTCTTATGCAAAAAACAAACAAACAAAAAAACAAAAAAAACAAAACGAAACAAAAGAAAAAGAAAACAACAAAACAAACACAAAAAAAAGAAAGAGAAAAGAAAGAAGAGAGTGCATGATTGCCCTGCTTCATGGTTGCTTAATATAGAATAATACACCTCCTTGGAATTTTCTAGGACCGTGCTTCCTTGCTAAATAATATCACCCCGATTCCGGATGCACGGGCGTCACGGCGCACGCTCAAAGGGAACCCAATTATGGTAGGTGCACACGTCAAGGGGAAGAGTCATGGCTGAATCGCTAAGCCCTGCTCACAAAATAAAGCTAAGGCAACGCTCCCACACTTAGCACTTAATGTGTTCAATAACCTTCGACTATAGGGATTACCCGAATTTCTTCTTAGCACTCTACGGAGACTTGAATTCCTGCACTCGCGTGAAAGGTAATCGTGAGGAAAAAGCTGCCTACCCCCACTATAAAAAAAAGAGAGGAAAAAAAAAGAAGAGAAAAAATAAGAGAGAGAGAAACGCGGATCCGAGTAGCCGGGAATCCCCACTGAAATAAATGAGGAGACTCGCGCGAAATGGTGAAGCGAATCACAATAAGGACAAATCCTAGTAGCCGGGAATCCCCATTGAGACACATGAGGAGACTCGCGTCGAACGGTGAAATCCACTACCAAAATAAACAGATGGGGGCTGTGTGAAGCTACCGAAAGTCGAAAGCCTGGAACTAATGTGTAGGCGCTAGAGTGATCCTCGAGTGTCACCAGGAAAACCTGCATATCCCTATGGTTAGGGCCCTTTGTTCACACATTTGCACTGCCACGCCACATAGAATTGCCTCGGGTGAAATGCGTGAATTTAGGCTATGCATGCAAGACATGCGATATCCTCTTGACGGGTGCACCACCCCTCAATTATGCCTCACGGCCCGCACAACATCTACGAATTACGGGTGATGTCCCTATCCTATCCCCTATAGAGGGAGTTGCCTTACTCATATCTATGATATGCCTACTAATGAATGCTTGCATGCTTGAATAAAAAATTATATATAGTAAATATGTATATATATAATAAATAATAAATAATAAAAATGTGTGTATACAATAAATTCAATTTCAGCTATCAAAGCCTACTTTCCCTGCGCTGGCTCGTGGAGCCCAATCTTGGCCCCCATGGCCTACCTCTTGCCCTCGCGGCTCGTTAATCTCCCAACTCCGGCTTCTATAGTCTGCTTCCCCGATTTGGGCTTTCACATCTTGCGCCCTAATTTCGGCCCTTGCAGCCCGCTTCCCAACATCTTTGGCTCTTGCAGCCTACTTCCCAGAATTCGGCCTTCACTGCATGCTTCCCAGAATTCGGCCTTCACGACCTGCTACCCATAAGCTCGGCTCCTGCAGCCCGCTTCCTAATTTTGGCTCTTGTAGCCTGCTTCACCGATTTGACTTCCGTAGCCTGCTTCCCAACTTTGGCTCTTGTAGCCTGCTTACCTCGGCCCCCATGGCCCGCTTTCCCAAGTCTGGCTCTGGCTGCCTGCTCCCCAAATTTCGGCTTTTGCAGCCCGCTTCCCTGATTTGAGGACACTAAATAAATTCTCACCCCATGTTTACGTGCAAGGGAATATAGAAGAGGAGAAAAGAGAAGAGAAGAAAAATAAGAGAAGAAGAGACGAACAAAAGCACGTCAGTTCCCAGCACCCCGTCGGCACTGATGAAGAGACAAAGAGACCAACATACTGCCTCAGTCCCCGGCACCCCGTCGGCACTGATGATGAAGAGAAGAAGAGACAAACATACTACGTCAGTTCCCGCCACCCCGTCGGCACTGATAAAGAGACAAAGAGACCAACAAACCAGGTCAGCTCCCGGCACCCTGTCGGCGCTGACGAAGTGACAAAGAGACCAACAAAGCATGTCAGTTCCTGACACCCTGTCGGCACTGACGAAGAGACAAAGAGACCAACAAACCAGGTCAGCTCCCGGCACCCTGTCGGCGCTGACAAAGAGACAAAGAGACCAACAAACCAGGTTAGCTTCCGGCACCCTGTCGGCGCTGACGAAGAGACAAAGAGACCAACAAATTAGGTCAGCTCCCGGCACCCTGTAGGCACTGATGATGAAGAGAAGAAGAGACAAACATACTACGTCAGTTCCCGCCACCCTGTCGGCACTGACGAAGAGACAAAGAGACCAACATAGCAAGTCAGCTCCCGGCACCCTGTCGACGCTGACGAAGAGACAAAGAGACCAACAAACTAGGTCAGCTCCCGGCACCCTGTCGACGCTGACGAAGAGACAAAGAGACCAACAAACCAGGTCAGCTCCCAGCACCCTATCGACACTGACAAAGAGACAAAGAGACCAACAAACCAGGTCAGCTCCCGGCACCCTGTCGGCGCCGACAAAGAGACAAAGAGACCAACACATCATGTCAGCTTCCGACACCCTGTCGACGCTGACGAAGAGACAAAGAGACCAACAGAGCATGTCAGCTCCTGACGCCCTGTCGACGCTGACGAAGAGACAAAGAGACCAACAAACCAGGTCAACTCCCAGCACCCTGTCGGTGCTGACAAAGAGACAGAGACCAACACATCATGTGAGCTTCCGGCACCCTGTCGGCGCTGACGAAGAGACAAAGAGACCAACAGAGCATGTCAGCTCCCAACGCCCTGTCGACGCTGACGAAGAGACAAAGAGACCAACAAACCAGGTCAACTCCCCGCACCCTGTCGGTGCTGACAAAGAGACAGAGACCAACACATCATGTGAGCTTCCGGCACCCTGTCGGCGCTGACGAAGAGACAAAGAGACCAACAGAGCATGTCAGTTCCCAACGCCCCGTCGACGCTGACGAATAGACAAAGAGACCAACAAACCAAGTCAGCTCCCGACACCCCGTCAGCACTGACAAAGAAAAGAGGAGACAAAGAAGTCATGTCGGCTCCCGACACCCCGGCGGCACCGACGATGAGAAAAAGAGGCCAGTACACCCGCGGGCACCGCCCAACTCATCATTCGCCTGTGCTACCCATGGGTGGGGGGCATTTGTGGACACCAAAAATTACACACCCAGATATCTTGCTCGGCCCAACATCAACAACGGCACCGAGTAAGGAAGCCCCGGAGGGGCTGCTCATCCGGACTCCCCAAATATGCACACTGACGTGAAGCCGTCTCCGGAGTCACGACAGTGAAGAGAAATCAACCACCAAGAGCCCCCACAATCCATGGGCCTCGAAGAAAATTAAATGGGCCACAACTCATGCTCACAATGGGCTCAGAACTGCCCCTTTTGGGCCTTCAACGGCACGCCCTTTGGCCCTTCAGCGGTATGCCCCTGTGCCCTTCAGCGGCACACCCCATGTGCCTTCAGCGGCACACCCCATGTGCCTTCAACAGCACGCCCCATGTGCCTTCAACGGCACACTATTTTAAGCCTTCAACGGCACACTATTTCGGGCCTTCAACGGCACACTATTTTAAGCCTTCAACGGCACACTATTTCGGGCCTTCAACGGCACACTATTTCGGGCCTTCAACGGCACACTATTTTAAGCCTTCAAAGGCACACTATTTTAAGCCTTCAACGGCACACTATTTCAATCCTTCAACGGCACACCATTTCAAGCCTTCAGCGGCACACTTCTTGAGCCCGCCAGCGGCACAGCGTGAAGGCATTTCAACGGAACGACGTGACGCCCATGCCCTACGTATCCTTGGCGCGCAGTGAGCTGCCCGAGGTGTCAACTAGAGGTTGGGCCACGCAGGCTACTCCCCTGACATCCAGGACGGGGGAAGTCAATCCCCATCATGACCAGCCGCTTCCCGCCTCCGACTGCCATGCTCGAGGGCTCCCGCTGCTGGGAGTATAAAACCACTCCCATTCCGGCGAAGAAGGGGAGAAGAGGCCCATACACAGAGGAAGAGGCACACAGGGAGAAGGAACGAAGAGACACAAAGCCTCCTACGAGAAGAAGGAGAAGAGAGAAGAGAAGGGAGAGGGCTCCGGCATGGAGTCTTTCGACAACCACCAGGCAGAGAGAAGAGAGTAAGAGAGGGAGAGGGCTTGATGTAGCAGGGGAAGGTGGGGGAAAGAGTAGTGGACGGTCGTCCCTACCTCGATCCCCAACACCTCCTCTTCTTTTGTTCTTTATTTTCACCTTCTCCGTTCTTTTGTTCTTTGGTTTTCTTTCTTGCCCGTAGCTTTAGCTCGGGCGTGTTTTGTAATGCATGCGGACGGCTACGGCCCTTTGCTCCCCCATGAATGAAGATCGTCCCCCTCAGTGGGTTGTCTCTTTGTCTCGTTGGTTGTGAGCCACAGTGCGTTTGATCGTCTTTCCTTTCACTTACCGGTGTTTGTGTTCATCCCTCATGCCGACGGTTTCCTCTGGATGTGCCATCAGCTTGAATGGTTTGAGGTCGCGAAACTCCTCCTGTAAAGCCCAGTGCCTTCATCTGTGCTTGCCCCCCCCTTCTCCAGTACACACTGTCCAGTCTTAGAGGTCTTCGACTCATTGTTTTCCCTGTGTTTTCTGAGGTTTTATTAAGGTGTTGCCGCCCTCGGGCGCCCACCTCCAGTTGTCGGGTTCTGCCACTCCATGTGGGCACGTTCCCTTTATCTCCCTTACGCTCGGGTCAAGGGGAGATGCTGCCGAATTTTCGTTAGAAAATAACAGGACGTTAAAAGGCAAAAGGATGCAACAAACAAATGGGATAGCAAACATATACCAAAAGACAATAAAAGCAACAAATAAATAGAGCAACAACAGACTGCAATAAGAAGGAGAAAATATTTGTATAATACCACACAGAAATCAAAGAGAAGAAGAAAAGAAAAGCCTTAAAAACAAGTAATAGAGGAGTGGACCTTCATCGGCACGTCCGTTCCAGCCTTCGCCGGTACACCCTATCAGCCCTCCAGCGGCACACCCTATCAACCCATCAACGACACACCTTCTCAGCCCTTCAGCGGCACACTCTTCTCACTCTCCGAAGTGGAACCCAATGTACAGACTTTAAGGGACAATGTATAGACTTTGAGCTGCAATGTATAGACTTTGAGCTGTAGCCAATGAACAATGTATAGACTTTGAGTTGGCCAATGTACAGACTTTGGGCTGGCCAATGTACAGACTTTGAACTGCAGCCAAGGGGCAATGTATAGACTTTAAGGAACAATGTATAGACTTTGAGTTGGCCAATGTACAGACTTGGAACTGGCCAACGTACAGACTTTGGGCTGGCCAATGTATGGACTTTGAGCTCCAATGTATAGACTTTGAACTGCAATGTATAGACTTTGAGTTGGACAATGTACATACTTTGAGCCGGCCAATGTATAGACTTTAATGGATAATGTATAGACTTTGAGCCGGCCAATGTATAGACTTTAATGGCCAATGTACAGACTTTGAGCCGGCCAATGTATAGACTCCAATAGACAATGTACAGACTTTGGGCTGGCCAATGTGTGGACTTTGAGCTCCAATGTATAGACTTTGAACTGCAATGTACAGACTTGGAGCTGGCCAATGTACAGACTTTGGGCTGGCCAATGTATGGACTTTGAGCTCCAATGTATAGACTTTGAGCTCCAATGTATAGACTTTGAACTGCAATGTATAGACTCACTTTGAGCTCCAATGTATAGACTTTGAACTGCAACGTATAGACTTTGAGCTGGCCAACGTACAGACTTTGGGCTGGCCAATGCACGGACTTTGAGCTGCAATGTACAGACTTTGAACTGCGATGTATAGACTTTAAGCTGGCCAACGTACAGACTTTGGGCTGGCCAATGTACAGACTTTGGGCTGGCCAATGTGTAGACTTTGAGCTGATGAACCCAGCCAATGTCCCGACTTTGAGCTGGCCAATGTACAGACTTTAAGCTGGCCAACGCATAGACTTCGAGCTGATGAATGTAGCCAATGTACAGACTTTGAGCTGATGAATGTAGCCGATGTACATACTTTAAGCTGAAGAACGTATAGACTTTCTGTGCTGGTTGAATAGACAACGTATAGATTTTGGGCTGATGAATGTACGGACTTTATGTCGCAGGGATCGGCCAATGTGCAGACACACGCCCTTTGCCGGTACACCCTACAGCGCCCTTCGCCAGCACGCCCCAGCCCAGCTTCCCCCGGCACGCCTCGTTTGGCCTTTCGCCGACACGCTCCCCCTGTGCTCAGCGGCACGCCTGCTCCAACCCTTCGGTGGTACGCCCTCAATCTCCTTTGACAGCACGCTCTCCCCTGTTCAACCCTTCGCCGGCACACTCGGTCAGGCCCTTTGCCGGCACACCTAAGGCTCCTTCATCGGTACGCCTCCCAAAGCCACCACACCTGCCCCTTCGCCGGTACCCTTGGCCAAGCCCTTCCCCGGTATACCTCCCGCGAACCTTCAGCGGCGCACTCCCTCAGCCCCCTCAGCGGTGCACCCTTCCACCTTCAGCGGCACACTCTTTCAGCCCCCGTTTGGCCCTCGAGCGGCCCACTCTCTCTCCAGAAGAATATGTATAATAATAATAATAATAGTAGTAGTAGTAATAATAAAATTAATAAAAACTATGATGAATAAATAAATCTGAATATATATATGAAATAAACAAAAAATGTAAAAATAACAATAAACAAAAAAGAGGAGAGAAAATATAATAGTAATAATAATAAACAAAACGGATAAATCATCCAGAATAAATACATGAAAGGGAAATAAGCAATATATATATATATATAATTTAAAACCCAGATAAAAAAAATGGTAAAATCCACTTTGCAGCCCCGTCTCTCTCGTGACCCGGTGCTGAAGGAATAACAATGTCGCCCTTCCAGGTTGGGCCTGAGTCTTGGGAATTATCCCGAAATGGCCATGGCCCGACCTCGCCTCGGGCTGACATTCCGATTAAGCCGGACTCGTTTCTCAGGCCGGATCCCTTCCGAGCCACTACTAAAATTGCCGCACGCTCGGCGGACATTTGAAAGGGTTCACCTCGGTTTTCACCGCATTTCTATTACGGACCTGTGTCTGAACATGAAAAGACCCGTGAGCAACCAATATGGCCGACGGCTCCCTCCCCGACATGGTCGTGAGCAGGCATTGCTCCGGGCCGATAGCTCGTTAAATCGGATTCATTCTAATGGGATTCCTTCCCGTTCTTTCATTGAAACTGCCGTAAACTCTGCATACATTTGTACGGGGTCGTTTCCATCCACGTCGTACTTTCAACATGGGCCCTTGCCCGAACATGAAAAGGTCTGTGAGTGACCGACAAAATCGGAATAGAACGAGACGGCCCTCGCCACCCCTGGACCCCTTCCATGGGAATATCAATAAGACCTCCGTGGGCCACGCTTAGACCTCGGGTCCGTCCCAATTATGGTCGCCGTTCGGCTCATATCCTCGGTCTACAGCCTGCTCCCTTCGAACACGTTTTCGATTTTGGAGTCTAGTCCTGGGACTCTCCCCCGTTGCCCTCCGGCACCGGAAATATTAATGATGCCCGCGCAAGCCTCGTTCGGACCATGGGAGGCACCCCCGGTATGGTCTTGACTCGATCTCGCACCGGGCCAATAGATTTACCGGTTTCCTGCTACACTAACTTAGATTTAACCGAATGTTTTTGGTGTCTCAGAATCATAAACTTGCCGTATCCCGGCATGCATATGTCCCAGGTCCTCCCGCGATGATTATAATATTCTCAAGCCGGACTCCCGTCCGAATATTAAATGGTCTCCCGAATGACCGACACGTTTCGAACGTCCGCTTCCCTAGACACAGGGCTTTTCAGATGATTCAAGGGATATTCCCTCGTTGCCCCTTGGCACCAGAAATATTAATGACGCTCATGCAAGTCTTGTTTCGACCGCGGGGGGGGCCCACCGCAGTATGGTCGCAGCTTGCTCTTGCACCGGGCCAACAGATTTACTAGTTTCTGACCGCTCTGACCGAGGTTTAGCCGAACGTTCTCCGCTCTTCTGAACAATAGATTTGCCGTACCTCGGCATACATGCGTTCCGATTTTCCCGCGACAACTGCGATCTTCTCGAGCCGGACATTCGTCCGAACATTAAATGGTCAGTACACGACTGACAATGACCGCGAAGGGTCTTCTTCTCGTCCTCGTGCGAGGATTTCAATACCTCGTAATAGACCTTCCATGCAATTGATTTCTTGGCCATGAGGCCCTGAATCCCGGTGATTAATCAAGGGTGTTCCCTCGTATGGAGGATGTAAATGACGCCGTGACCTTTATGGCGCGGCGGGTTTTGGTCCCGACACGAACCACACAATCGTCTGACCGAGTCAGATCGAGCGCACCGTGGGCTCTTCGGAGCCCGAATAAATTGTCACTTTGTGACTGGCACGCCCACGCACTTAATAGATGAATCAACCATTCCCGAAGAGACGAGCACAACAATAGACGAACGAAAAGTGCGTCCACACTGTTGCACCAATCAACCTTCACAAAGTTTTATACAGTCTATCAGATGTAGGTCCAAATCAGATATTATACTCAAAATAGCTGAAAATTTTATTCATCATGCTGAAACTTACACAAGCCAAGTTCTCTTCTAAGAAATTTAAACTTTTCATTTCCAAGTGGCTTAGTAAAGATATCAGCAATTTGTTTTTCTGTTTCAATGAAATTTAGTTCGATTTCCTTTTTATTCACAGCATCTCTCAGAAAGTGATGGTTTATCTCTATATGCTTAGTCCTTGAATGGTGAACAGGATTTTTAGCAAGGCATATGGCACTAGTATTATCACATAAAATTGGAATGCATTCCAGTTTTATCTGATAATCATTTAGTTGGTGCTTGATCCATAGTACTTGGGCAGCACAATTACCTGCAGCAACATATTCAGCCTCAGCTGTAGATAGGGCTACAGTGTGTTACTTTTTAGATGCCCAAGATACTAGACAGAAACCAAGGAATTGGAAATAGCCACTAGTGCTCTTTCTATCTACTCGACACCCAGCATAGTTTGCATCAGTGTAGGCTAGAAGATCTAACTCACACTTAGCAGGATACCAAAGACCTAGCTGTTGGGTGCCTAGTAAATATCTAAAAATCCTCTTCACAGCCTTAAGATGAGATTTTTTAGGACTAGCTTGAAACCTTGAGCATAAACACACTGCAAATTGAATATCAGGCATAGATGCTGTAAGGTAAAGAAGGGATTCGATCATTGTTGTGCCTCTTAGGCACAAGCTTGTGCTATGTTGCTTTGATGATAGCAATGCTATTTGGTTTTGATGATAGCAAGACAGTGAGTGCATTTGATATTGTATTTTGATGATAGCAATGATATTGTGTTTTGATGATTATAATAAACAAACTGCATTTCTGTACATTCTTATTCTTGAGCATTCTGCATATGATAGCAACATGAATGATGATGTTTAGCATTGATGGCATTTGTTCTTTATATATCTGAATTGCATTTTGTCAAATGCCATGTTTCTGCATGTCTCACTTTGTGCATAGGCTAGACAGCATTGGCCAAGTCTATACATTGGCTGTCGATTGCAAAGTCTACACATCAGACTGCATTGCATTTATTCATGGCTAAGAGTCTATACACTGGACTGTGTCATTGTGCATCATGCAAGTCTATACATTGGACTCTCATTCAAGCCTATACATTGCAGTGGCTAAAGTCCGTTTCATTTAGAGTCTAAGGCAATGTCCATACACTAGGCTAAGTGTGTACAACATCAACGCATTTCACTGGCTCATGTTACAGCGTCAACGCATTAAGTCTGTACACTCGACTCGCCTTTGATTTGGTCAAGTGTGTACACTCCTTCACTGTAGCTTTCACGTTTCCAAGTCTACACATCGTGAAAGTCTATACACTCATCACTTACCTTCGTTCAAGGCAAAGTCTATACACTGGGGTCTTTTCCTATGTTTCTTAGGCGAAGTATGTACATTCATTTCTGAAGCTTGAAGTCTATACAGTCCAGCCTATTCCTACGTTCAAGGCTTCAACTACACTCTAAGTCTGTACAGCCACTCCTTGAGCATCAAGTCTATACATTGGTCGCTGTTCTTCAAAGTCTGTACACTGGCTTCTGTCTTCACATTTGAAGTCTGTACACCGACTCGCTTCATGTCCCTAAAGTATGTACATCCACAGTGGAATTTGAAGTCTGTACACTGACTCGTTTCATTTCCTCAGAGTCTGTACATCCACAGTGAAATCCAAAGTCTGCACATTGGTCTTCACATTCAAAGTCTATACAATGGTCTTCACACTTGAAGTCTATACATTCGATGTGCAGAGTTGATGTCCATACTGTGCCTCCGGCTGAGTTAGTCCATACACTGGTCGGTGGCAAGCCTGTACACTGGCCTCAGCGTTTCAAGTCTACACATTGGCCTCCTTGCATAAAGTATATACACTGGACTATTTGGCAAGTCTATACATCAGCCCTTGTCTTCGAAGTCTGTACAGCCCTTTAGCTTGCTCAAGTCCATACATTGGCTTCAAGACTTTCAAGTCTATACACTGACGGCTGAACTGAGAACTCTATACATTGTCTGTCTGCACTAGAGTCTCATGGAGTCTATACATTGCACTCGTCTTCTAAAGTCTATACACTGAAGTCTTCACATTCGTTTGTATTACATGAAGTCCATACAGTGGGTAAAGTCTGTACACTGTCCATGTTTCATGCAGCGTCAACTCCTCAAGTATATACATTGCTTTCCTTCGCATGAAGCCTTTACGTGCATTAAGTCTGTACACCGCTTGAGCCTTAACAAGTCTGTACATCGCCTTAAGCGTCTCAAGTCTATTCATTGGCTCAAGCTTCCAAGTCTGTACACTGGTTCAAAGTCTACACAACGTCTCTTTGATTCTAAGTCTTTACATTCATTTTAAGGCAAAGTCTGTACATTGCCTTTGTGCTTCAAAGCCTGTCGATTGAAGAGTCTACACATTGGTTGTTCACACGTTCCTGTAGTCTGAAGTCTCTACATTGCTTTCGCCTATTTTTTCATCTAAGTATCATAAAGTCTGTACGTTGCTTTAGCCTTTACCTTCACAGCAAAGTCTATACAATGCAATGCATAAATTTAGAACTGATGACTTCGTTTCATCTGTGACAGGGACTGAAGAGGGTAATGAACCCCTTAAAGCAAGAGAGCTGAAGCCATCCAATTTCCGCTGCTGGAACACACCAATGCGTCATCGCCTTGATCAAGTGGCGTGAACGCAGTAGTTCAAACAATCAAGAGAGAAGCTTGTGGATTACTCTGGTGCGTCAACGCATTGATCAAGTAGCGTGGACGCAGCAGTTCAAGTATCCCTTATTGCAGCCTCTGGAGTACATTGGCAGCATCGACACTGCAGCTCCATGCGTCAACGCAGCATGCTGAGAGCGTCAACGCAGCACGTCTATCTGCCGAAGACCTGCTCACTGGAACGCATCAATGCGTCAACGCCACGGGTTGGAAGCGTCGACGCAGCAGTTAAAAAGGCTAGGATGTTTGTTCACTGGAACGTATCAATGCGTCAACGCAGCAAACTGATGGAGTCAACGCAGCAGACTTGAGTTTCATAGGTTGAAGATCTCTGAAGGCTACGTCAACTCCTTGGAGCAAGTGGGTTGACGCCATCTAACTCCAGTTGCTGAAGCGTACTGATGAATGGGCACATGACCCAAAGCTAGCACCTGACACGTGATCCGAGGTGGGTGTTGAGCACGTGATCCAATGAGGAATCTTCTGGACGGGAGGCATGGGAAGCACACGCCCTATCTCCCTACTGCTGCTGGTATATATTGGAGCCTTCGTCTTCAGATGGAGGCTGATCGTGATCGAAGCTTGGGAGCAGAAGAAGAGAAGAAAAAAGGCAGAGAGCAGAAGCTGAGAGAAGAAAAAGGGAAAAAGAAGAGAGAGCTTCCACGATCCAGACAGAGAGAGAAGAAAAGAAGAGAAGAGTAGAGAGTGAAAGAAGAGCAGCAGAGTAGAAAGAGAAAGAGAGAGAGTGAAGAAAGAGAGTGAGATTGAGGGAGATCTGTTCTTGATGGACCGTGGATCAAATCCAGGCCATCCAGCTCTTTAAGAGCCACATTGTGCTTCATTGTTTACAGCTTTCAGATTGCTGTTTATTTCTATTTTCTGTTTTCTATTTTACATCTTCTTCAAGCTATTAGTCAGCGGATTGCAGAGGTGCTGCCTCTGGACGGCTAAGCTGTATTGCCCAGCGGTTTGCAGTGGAGGATTCCACTGGACAGCAAGCTGTGTTGCTCAGTGGGGCGAGGAGGATTCCTCGGACGGCAAGCTGTGTTGCCCAGCGGTTGTAAGGCAAGCTGTGATGCCCAGCTGTTCAAGCTGTGAGTCAGCGGAAGCCACACTCGGTTTGAGTGTGGGGTGGATGTAGGTCTACTGGACCGAACCACCTAAAAACCCATTGTGCAGTGGTTTGATATATTTGTGGTTTGCTTCCGTTAGATGATTGATTAGGGGCGCACTAAGTGTTGGCTTTCTGGTTGAGCAGAAAAGTTGATTAGCTCTCTTAGAGTGTCTTAATCTGTTAAGTAATCGAAATTCAAATTGAGCTATAGTTCGTCTAACTTGTCTTGTTAGAGTGCTCACTGTCTGTTTGTTTAATTCCGCAACTGCTAATTAGTCTTCCAGATTTGATAAATCTGTCTAGTTAGCATTCTAAATAGTTAGTGAGCCTAATATTTTAATTGGGTGAAAGTTTTTATAGGTCATATTCATTCACCCCCCCTCTGAATACTTGCACCGAACCCAACAATTGATATCAGAGCGGTCTCTGACTTAACAGATCTAACAATCTGCAGAGGATCCTGCTAGATTTTTGGTGCGTTTTCAGAGTGGGTGTATTGTGCTCGTTGTTTTGTTTCACCGGTTTAGTGCTTTACCTTGCCCATCTGGTTTTGCTACATTTTTTGTCATTTGTTTTAGTGAGTTGAATCTGTTTGCCATCTGTCCAAATGGATCGTCCTCCAATTTATGATGGTTCTAACTTTGAAAGTTGGCTAGGAGGCCTAGCTGTATATGTAGATTCCATTGATCCCAAACTATGGAGTGTGCTATCCAAAGGCCCACATCTATTACCCAAAGATCAGACCAAGTGGTCTAGTGAGGACACCTTTAAGAACCGTGATAATGTCATAATTCTTAATATCTTGAGAGCTGCTGTTAATATTGATGTATATTCTTTTACTCTCAGGTGCAATTCTGGAAAAGAGATATATGACAAAGTTATCTCTGCGCATAACCAACAAAGTGATAGTTGTTTGATGGCCAACCGGGATAATGAAGATTCCTCATCCAAGGTAAATTCTGAATCTGAATCCTAAGAGATTTCAATTGATGAATTATGGGATATGTATGAGGAACGTTCTGAGAAATGTAAATATTTGAAATCTAAAAATAGAAAGCTGAAAAAGAAATGTGATCAGATTAATTCGAATGCTCATTGTGAAAAATGTCAAGATCTGAGAAAATCTCATGAAATGTGCTTAGCTAATCTGAATGTGAGTAAGGAACAAAGTTCCGTTTTGGAAAACAAAAATCATGAACTCACTGCCAAGATTTTTGAACTTGAAGATAAGCTGAATTCATTAGGGAATGATCAAATCTTAACTAATGAATTAGTTCAGAATGAACAAACTAGAAAGGAGAATGAAGAACTGAAGCTGCTTAATTTTGCTATGTCTGAGAGACTCTTAATGCTTGAAAGAGGGAAAAGTTCAATTGAAAATGAATGTGAGAGAGTGACTGCATTAATAGAAGAGATTGATAGCTACAAAGCCATTAATGTCTTACTTAATGAAAAGATCACAGATTCTAAAATTCTCATTTCCTCTCTCAAAAATGAAATCACTGAATTGAACAATTCTCTGTCTGAGTCATTTAAAAATAAAGAAAATTCAAAGGCTACTTCTAAGAAGAAAGTCTCTGATGGAGGCAGTAAACAGGAAGAGAGAAAAAGAATGTATATAATCTTTGTGCGTAGCTCTGAGTTAGCTAGCACTTCAGCTTCTCCTTCATGTCTGCCTGCGAATCAGATAGAAAAACAAAACAAAACAAAACAGAATAAAAATTTGTTTGAAATTTCTCAGGCCAAACTGTCTCATGTTAAAAGAAAGAATGTGAAATATTTCTACTGTGGTAAATCTGACCATGAGATGGATGTTTTCTTTGTCATGAGAAAGGATGAACTGAAATCAGATAGAATTCATGCTAGGAATTTTAAATCGAAGAAACCTTCTCATGATCAAAATAAGATAATTCAATGCTTTTACTGTCATAGAATAGGCCACTTTATGCATGATTGTAGATTAAAGAAGCAAGATGATTTGAATGCTAAAGAGCTTCATGATAGGAATCATGCATATCTGAAAAAGAAACTTCATTACTTTCATTGTAACAAATTAGGCCATATTGCTGTAAATTGTTGGCATGCTAAGGGAAGAACAATTAACTCCAAAACTGCTATAATCCCTATAAAAAGACATGCATTCTATAAGAATCTTAACAGAATGAATTCTTCATGTTTTGAATGTGGAAAACATGGCCACACAGTCAAGGACTGTTGGCATGTTCAGAAGAATCATATTAACCCCCATGCTGTCAAATTCCATGCAAAATAATTTGTGAAATTTTCTTGTTTTAATTGTGGAAAACCTGGCCACAAAGCCTATGAGTGCTGGGTGGCAGAGTTCAGAAAATAAAATGCCCATGCACACAACAGAAAATTTGACGTTCATGCACATGAATTTAATACTTACAATAAGGTGCATAAAAGGAACTTAAATTCTGTTAGTTATCATGGTAAGTCTGGTCAATTTGGCTATTCCTTGTCCAGCTATAAGTTGCTGGGCTATGATGATAATTCTGTTAAGAGACCAGTCAGAACACCAGTTAGGGATCATACAGGACCCAAGGCTGCTTGGGTTCCTGCAAGATCATATTGATTGATACGTTGCAGGTGTGCCTTGGTGAGAGAAATAAAAGGGGTTAACCAAGGCACTCAATAAGAAAACCCCAGGATACTACAATTCAGGTCGGTTCTGAACTTTGCTTTAAATTCCATTATCTGAAATTGTGAGCATGAAAATTGTGAGTTTCATATTGATTTGCTTGATTGATTGTTGATGATCCCTTCATGTCTAGCTGATAAGTCTGCATTCCAGACTCAGCTACTGAATTTTACTTTGCATATATCTGATGCTCTTCTCTCACTGATTATTGCACTGAATAAATGAGCTGTTAGATGCTCTGCACAATCATTTTTACAGTCGACGCTTTATATGAACCTTGTGTCAATGGACTGCATGCTTGTTGTTGAATGCATAACTTGCTGATTGTGAATAGTTCTTCAGTGTATAGAGTCAATGCATGTGTCTTGTGTCAATGCATTGCATGCTTGATTACATACTTGGACTGAGCTTGAATGGGTCAGTTAGTGCATACAGTCAATGCATGTGTCTAGTGTTTGCATACATCATATGCATGACTGTCAATGAAATTGATCAATGCATATAGGACTAATTTGCATGACTGTCATTTGCCTATTGTCGTAGACTGCATGTTTTTCAATGCATAATAGGGCTGCTTTGCACTGTATTGTCATTTGCTTAACCATGGTATATAAAATGGTATGTTACTAAAGGGCAAGGAAATCTACCCGGAGGTTTCTACCATGTGTGAGATGATCTTTGAGACCAGGTTCTCCGCCAAGTACCATGGGTCCTGTCTTCATGTAGAACAGTGCACTGCATCATATGTTGAAAAATCTGAAAAAGGATGAAAATGCTTATAACTTGGATGCATAAATCTGGATTGATTACATACTTGTCTCATGTATCCTTGGTGCATAGTCTGCATGTAGGACAGTATGTTGCATAGCATATCTCTTGCATCATGATGTCAGGGGGAACTGAGAGTTCTATTCAATTAATTGAATCCTATTCACTTCTCAGTGTTCTCATTCAAATGATTCATATTCTTTGACATCAGTTGCTCATTGAACCATATTGCCAATTGCTATCTTTTCCCCATCATTTTCACTAAACACCAGCTTTGCATCTGGTTTAGTACATTGAATGGTGATTATTGCAATTGTTCACTTATAAGAATCACACTTACAAATTGAAAGGAACTAAAGGTTTAACCTTTATAAATTGGAGAGTTAAGTGTCTGCACTTCAGAATTTGAGATAAAAGAAAACTTTTATAGCTCTTAATCTTTGTCTCATGGCTAAAATAGAAAAGTTTTTGTAATGCCTAAATGTGTTGAACTGGATATGTCTAGAACAGGCTAATAAGAGTGTGTACTGATTTTTTAAACAATCACTCTAAAAGAATTAAGGGCAGCAGTAAATAAGATCATTAATATTAAGAACTGAACACAGTGACAGAGCAATGGATGATTGCACTGAGAAACTGTGAACTCCTCCAAAGAAGCAGGAGAATTCACATGTCATGAGGTGATTCAGAATATCTCTGTTCATAGGGTCAAATCTATAGGGGAGTCCTCACCAAGTAACTGCGGGTACTAGCCTCTAATCAAGGTGTACCCTTAATGTCAAAAGTGAAGACTATTCTTTGTGGGTTTTGATCTGAAATAGGTCTAGTAGTTTATGCCTAGTAACTGGGGGTACCTGCCTCTGATCAAGGTGTACACCTAATGTCAACAGCATAAATGCCACTGATCTATTTACTTAGTTCAGGTTCTGAAAAATTCAAAAGTGAAAATCAAACTGCTGTAACCTTTCGAAAAATCAAAAGTCAATGAGTGAAAATTGTTTTTATAAATACATGTTCAAGTTGCCTCTCTTGAATTTCCTTGTTTAATCACAAAAGGGTATTATTTCTGACTTATCTATTAATACCATGTGCCCTAGATTCATTGCTATAAATGGAGTCTATAAACTCTTTTTCAGGGGTCAGGTGTTTTACTCTAGATTTATCACTGTTAAACCTGAATTTTTGAAAATTATATGTTGCTGATTCTTATACTTTAACAGTTGTTTATAATCATGCTTCCTTTCTGAACCTATGATTCAGCTGTTGTCAAGTGACCCTCCTACCTTCTCTTCCTTGTTTATCTGTTCATATTCCTTCTCAAAGGGGGAGCTATTATTTAGGGGGAGAAATAATTTAGGGGAGTCTTACATTCAGGGGGAGAATGTTCTAGAGGAATTTGCATGCATAATGCACTTTGCAATCTTATTTTTATTGTTTTTCTCTTTTTGATCATGTCAAAGGGGGAGAAAATCTTGTGTGTGACTCACTGTCACATTGTGTTGCCATCATCAAAAAGGGGGAGAATGTTGTGCCTATTAGGCACAAGCTTGTGCTATGTTGCTTTGATGATAGCAATGCTATTTGGCTTTGATGATAGCAAGACAGTGAGTGCATTTGAGTGCATTTGATATTGTATTTTGATGATAGCAATGCTATTGTGTTTTGATGATTGCAATAAACAAAGTGCATTTCTGTGCATTCTTATTCTTGAGCATTCTGCATATGATAGCAACATGAATGATGATGTTTAGCATTGATGGCATTTGTTCTTTATATATCTGAATTGCATTTTGTCAGATGCCATGTTTCTGCATGTCTCACTTTGTGCATAGGCTAGACAGCATTGGCCAAGTCTATACATTGGTTGTCGATTGCAAAGTCTACACATCAGACTGCATTGCATTTATTCATGGCTAAGAGTCTATACACTGGACTGTGTCATTGTGCATCATGCAAGTCTATACATTGGACTCTCATTCAAGCCTATACATTGCAGTGGCTAAAGTCCGTTTCATTTAGAGTCTAAGGCAATGTCCATACACTAGGCTAAGTGTGTACAGCGTCAACGCATTTCACTGGCTCATGTTACAGCGTCAATGCATTAAGTGTGTACACTCGACTCGCCTTTGATTTGGTCAAGTGTGTACACTCCTTCACTGTAGCTTTCACGTTTCCAAGTCTACACATCGTGAAAGTCTATACACTCATCACTTACCTTCGTTCAAGGCAAAGTCTATACACTGGGGTCTTTTCCTACGTTTCTTAGGTGAAGTATGTACATTCGTTTCTGAAGCCTGGAGTCTATACAGTCCAGCCTAGTCCTACGTTCAAGGCTTCAGCTACACTCTAAGTCTGTATAGCCACTCCTTGAGCATCAAGTCTATACATTGGCCACTGTTCTTCAAAGTCTATACACTGGCTTATGTCTTCACATTTGAAGTCTGCACACCGACTCGCTTCATGTCCCTAAAGTATGTACATCCACAGTGGAATTTGAAGTCTGTACACTGACTCGTTTCATTTCCTCAGAGTCTGTACATCCACAGTGAAATCCAAAGTCTGCACATTGGTCTTCACATTCAAAGTCTATACAATGGTCTTCACACTTGAAGTCTATACATTCGATGTGCAGAGTTGATGTCCATACTGTGCCTCCGGCTGAGTTAGTCCATACACTGGTCGGTGGCAAGCCTATACATTGGCCTCAGCGTTTCAAGTCTACACATTGGCCTCCTTGCATAAAGTATATACACTAGACTGTTTGGCAAGTCTATACATCGGCCCTTGTCTTCGAAGTATGTACAGCCCTTTAGCTTGCTCAAGTCCATACATTTGGCTTCAAGACTTTCAAGTCTATACACTGACGGCTGAACTAAGAACTCTAAACATCGTCTGTCTGCACTAGAGTCTCATGGAGTCTATACATTACACTCGTCTTCTAAAGTCTATACACTGAAGTCTTCACATTCGTTTGCATTACATGAAGTCCATACAGTGAGTAAAGTCTGTACACTGTCCATGTTTCATGCAGCGTCAACTCCTCAAGTATATACATTGCTTTCCTTCGCATGAAGCCTTTACGTGCATTAAGTCTGTACACCGCTTGTGCCTCAACAAGTCTGTACATCGCCTTAAGCGTCTCAAGTCTATTCATTGGCTCAAGCTTCCAAGTCTGTACACTGGTTCAAAGTCTACACAACGTCTCTTTGATTCTAAGTCTTTACATTCGTTTTAAGGCAAAGTTTGTACATTGCCTTTGTGCTTCAGAGCCTGTCGATTGAAGAGTCTACACATTGGTTGTTCACACGTTCCTACAGTCTGAAGTCTCTACATTACTTTCGCTTATTTTTTTATCTAACTATCATAAAGTCTGTACGTTACTTTAGCCTTTTCCTTCACAGCAAAGTCTATACAATGCAATGCATAAATTTAGAACTGATGACTTTGTTTCATCTGTGACAGGGACTGAAGAGGCTAATGAACCCCTTAAAGCAAGAGAGTTGAAGCCATCCAATTTCCGCTGCTGGAACACACCAATGTGTCAATGCCTTGATCAAGTGGCGTGAACGCAGTAGTTCAAACAATCAAGAGAGAAGCTTGTGGATTACTCTGGTGCGTCAACGCATTGATCAAGTAGCGTGGACGCAGCAGTTCAAGTATCCCATATTGTAGCCTCTGGAGTACATTGGCAGCATCGACACTGCAGCTCCATGCATCAACGTAGCATGCTGAGAGCATCAACGCAGCACGTCTATCTGCTGAAGACCTGCTCACTAGAACACATCAATGCGTCAACGCCATGGGTTGGAAGCGTCGACGCAGCAGTTAAAAAGGCTAGGATGTTTGTTCACTAGAACGTATCAATGCGTCAACGCAGCAAACTGATGGAGTCAACGCAGCAGACTTGAGTTTCATAGGTTGAAGATCTCTGAAGGCTGCGTCAACTCCTTGGAGCAAGTGGGTTGACGCCATCTAACTCCAGTTGCTGAAGCGTACTGATGAATGGGCACGTGACCCAAAGCTAGCACCTGACACGTGATCCGAGGTGGGTGCTGAGCACGTGATCCAATGAGGAATCTTCTGGACAGGAGGCGTGGGAAGCACATGCCCTATCTCCCAACTACTGCTGGTATATATTGGAGCCTTCGTCTTTAGATGGAGGCTGATCGTGATCGAAGCCTGGGAGCAGAAGAAGAGAAGAAAAAAGGCAGAGAGCAGAAGCTGAGAGAAGAAAAAGGGAAAAAGAAGAGAGAGCTTCACGATCCAGACAGAGAGAGAAGAAAAGAAGAGAAGAGTAGAGAGTGAAAGAAGAGCAGCAGAGAAGAAAGGGAAAGAGAGAGAGTGAAGAAATAGAGTGAGATTGAGGGAGATATGTTCTTGATGGACCGTGGATCAAATCGAGGCCATCCAGCTCTTTAAGAGCCACATTGTGCTTCATTATTTACAGCTTTCAGATTGCTATTTATTTCCATTTTCTGTTTTCTATTTTACATCTTCTTCAAGCTGTTAGTCAGCGGATTGGAGAGGTGCTGCCTCTGGACGGCTAAGCTGTATTGCCCAGCAGTTTGCAGTGGAGGATTCCACTGGATAGCAAGCTGTGTTGCTCAATGGGGCGAGGAGGATTCCTCGGACGGCAAGCTGTGTTGCCCAGCGGTTGTAAGGCAAGCTGTGATGCCTAGCTGTTCAAGCTGTGAGTCAGCGGAAGCCACACTCGGTTTGAGTGTGGGGTGGATGTAGGTCTGCTGGACCGAACCACCTAAAAACGCATTGTGCAGTGGTTTGATATATTTGTGGTTTGCTTCCGTTAGATGATTGATTAGGGGCGCACTAAGTGTTGGCTTTCTGGTTGAGCAGAAAAGTTGATTAGCTCTCTTAGAGTGTCTTAATCTGTTAAGTAATCGAAATTCAAATTGAGCTATAGTTCGTCTAACTTGTCTTGTTAGAGTGCTCACTGTCTGTTTGTTTCATTCCGCAACTGCTAATTAGTCTTCCAGATTTGATAAATCTGTCTAGTTAGCATTCTAAATAGTTAGTGAGCCTAATATTTTAATTGGGTGAAAGTTTTTATAGGCCATATTCATTCACCCCCCCCTCTGAATACTTGCACCGAACCCAACAATCATACCTCTATATAGCCTTTGGTCTACTGGTTTACCTTTAGGATCTTCATCCAAACTGGTTGAGGTACCCATTGGAGCAGCTATTTCCTTGAGGTTGTCCATTTTGTACTTCTTCAATAAATTCTTTACGTACTTGGACTGAGAGATGAAAGTGCCATCCTCAGATTGTGTAACCTACAGTCCAAGAAATAGTTTGAGCTCGCCCATTGAGCTCATTTCAAACTCATTAGTCATTATCTGAGAGAATTCCTCACACAATTTGGGGTTAGTTGACCCAAACACAATGTCATCCACATAAATCTGAATAATAAGAATATCCGAATGACTCACTTTGGTAAACAATGTTTGATCAACTATACCTCTTGTGAAATTCTTGTCAGTGAGGAACTTGCTCAACCTGTCATACCAAGCTCTAGGAGCTTGCTTTAAACCATAAAGAGCTTTATTGAGTTTGTAAACATGATTAGGGAAATTTAAACATTCAAACCCAGGAGGTTGTCTCACATAGACATCCTCACTAATTTCCCCATTTAGGAAGGCAGATTTCACATCCATCTGCTGAAGATTTATACCTAGGGAGCATGCATAAGCCAATAATATTCTGATTGCTTCTAACCTAGCTACAGGGGCAAAAGACTCTTCAAAGTCTATTCCAAATTCTTGATTGTACCCCTGAGCTACAAGTATGGCTTTATTTTTAATAACATTCCCTGATTCATCAGTTTTATTTCTAAACACCCATTTAGTCCCTATGACTGTTTCATGATCAGGAGGTAGAACCAATTGTCACACCTTATTCATGTCAAATTGATTAAGCTCCTCATGCATGGCATTAATCCAATGCATATCTTGGAGAGCACAGTCACTGGACTTGGGTTCTATATTTGAAACAAAAGCATAAGCATTCAATGCATGTTGAATTCTTAAGTTGCCTCTAGTCCTAGGGGGGTCATGCAGATTTCCAATTACATTATCTACAGGATGATCCTTAAGATATCTTATGTTTACAATTGGATTTTCATGAGTTTGATTTACCTCCCCCTGAACTGTAGGCTCTTCTTCAACAAGCTCTTTATGTCCTTCTTCATCCTCGGATTTATCTGCAGGATCTCCTTCCTTCAGAATATCACCACCTTCTTCATTCCTGCATTCACCAACATTAGTATTTATCAAGGATTCATCAAAAACTATGTGTGAAGATTCTTCAATAGTTTTAGAATTCAGATTGTACACTCTATATGCTCGGGTGTTTTCAGAATAATCCAGAAAAATTCCTGGTTCACCTTTAGGTTCAAATTTATCAAGGTCTCTTTTATCATTTATATGAATGAAAAATTTACATCCAAAAACCTTGAAGTGGGCAATAGAAGGTTTCTTACCCTTTAAGATCTCATATGGTGTTTGCTGGGTAGAAGGTCTTACCATGGCTCTGTTAATTACATAACAAGCAGTGTTCACTGCTTCAGCCCAGAATTTCCTAGGTAGACCACATTCAACAAGAAGTGTATGACCCATCTCCACTAGGGTTCTGTTCCTTCTTTCCACAACTCCATTCTACTCAGGTGTCCTTGGTGAGGAGTACCTATGGTTGATTCCATTTAACCTGCAGAATTCATCAAACTGTGAGTTTTCAAACTCACCTCCATGATCAGTCAAAATGTTTTCAATTTTTTGATTTATTTTAACTTAGAACTCCTGAAATTCTGAAAATGCATCACTCTTATGAGATAAGAAATAGACCCAAGTATACCTAGAAAAGTCATATACCATGACAAACCCATACTTCCTCCCTGATAAGCTCACAGATCTTGTTGGCCCAAAAAGGTCCATGTGTATTAGCTCATAGGGTTTAGAAGATAGATTTTCAGTTCTAGACTTAAATGACTTTCTAGTTATCTTTGATTGAGTGCATGCATCACATATTTTATTTTCCTTTTTGAAGGAAACTTCAGGAAGTCCTCTAACCATGCCATGCTTATTCAGTTTATGCAAAATAGTGTAACTAGCATGACCTAACCTACGATGCCATAAAAATACTAAGTCTTCTCTACTGGTAGTAAGGCAAAGGTTAGTATGTTGAATGTCATCTAAATCTATCATGTATGTATTATTTATTCTTTTTCCAGAAAATTTGATAATTTTAGAATCAGGTTCAAAAACCTTGCAACATTGAGAATCGAATAAAACCTTATATCCTTTATCACACAACTGGCTGATACTAAGTAAATTATAAGCTAACCCTTCAACCAACATAACATCATCAATGTAGCAAGTAGAACACTTACCTACCTTACCTGATCCAATAATCCTACCCTTTGTATTGCTTCCAAAGGTGACAAGGCCTCCTAGCTTCTCGGTCAGCATGCAGAACTTGGCCTTATCTCCTGTCATATGCCTGGAGCAGCCACTATCCAAGTACCAAAAGTTACTCTTGGCTACCAGGCATACCTACATACACAATTAGGTAGAGAGGTTTGGAACCCAAGACTGATTGGGCTCCATAACAGAAGAGGTAGAAGCAAAGCAAGAAAGCAGGCTTTTAGGAATCTACATTTGTTTAAATGTATTTTGTTCAGTGGATCCTACAGGTTTTCTTCTGTTGTTGTTCCTCTTCTTTTTGTTATTTGTCTTCTTATTTGCACCAACATGATTATTGACATTGTTGTTTCTTTGCCAGTGCCTTGGCCAGGTTGCATTCATGGAATTGTGGCCATAATAGTTCCTGGGCTGGCTGTGGAAATTTTGGTTCCTAGGTGTCCAATAACCATACCCATTAACCCAATTTCTAGTGTAAGATCTTTGATATTGAGCAGCCTGATATGCAAGACCTGTATGCCTCCCCGGAGTTCTAGTCCAACCTGACCTATTGAACTAGGTTGACTGTGCATTGTAGTGGGTCTGAACTCTGGGTTGGTAGAAATGATTGGGTTGACTCTTAGCAGCATTCTGTCTCCCCTACACCTTGGACCCTGCTGACCTATTCATAGGTTTGTTTTGGGTCTTCTTTAGAGGTGGAGGTGATGGTGGAGACTTGGTTACCTTGTCCTGGTGTTTATAAGACTGGGTAGCTTGACCCCTAACATGAGATTGACCCTTTGGATTTTGCTTGGATGTGCTAGCTCTACTAGGCTCACTGAATTTTTGTTTGCCCTTCTCCTCAGCACTGGTCTTTTTCAGATTAGCATTTTTGTTCATTGAATTGTTTGGATTCATGCTAATTAGAGGTCCTTTTTCTTTTTGTGCAACAAATGAAATAGTTTTCATTCCAAAGGTTTTCGTTGCACTTGAATTAAATCCTAGGCCCTCTTTTCTGAAATTTACCTTTGACCCTAACAAAGCATTAAGTTATCTGTTTTTTGGGTCATTTTCTCAATGGTTCTCAGTTTATCCTCATTATCTTTCTGAATTTCATCAATAGACTTTTTCAGTTCATCATTTACATTGAGGACAACTTCATATTTTTCAGAAACAATTTTTACTTCACTCTCACATTTCTAAATTTTCAGCTTCCATTCATCAATTTCATTTTCAAGCCTCACATTTTCTTCCCTAGAAGCTTTTAGCTCATTTTTGATTTCATCTACTTCAGAACATGTGAGTTTCAGATTTTTATTCTCAGATTCTAAACATGCAATTTTATCAGTTAGAGTTTTATCATTTTGTATGGAATTGATCTTTCTTCTCAGATGCCTGTTTTCTTTTCTAATATCATCAGCTCTATCAGCTATATCATGGTAGGCATCTACCCAATCAGCGATAGTAAAATTTTCAAATCTAGTGATTACCTCATCTGAGTCCTCTTCTCTATCTTCTGATCTTGTTGCCATAAGGCAAATGGGCTTCTCAGATTCGGCTTCACTGTCTGAAGTGTTGCTCAGGGAGCCTTCATCTTCATCACTCCAGGTACTCACCATTACTTTCCCTTTCGTGTTCCTTCTCTTTGACGTGTCCTTATATTTTTGGTTATCTGGACAGTCAGCTTTCAGATGGCCTGGTTTCCTGCATTGATAACAAGTGTTAGTTTCAGTTTTCTTTGCAGGGTTGTGTTTATACCTTTTGTCCCTTCGACCGCCACTGTATTTCTTTGGACCGAATCATCCTGCTCCTTTTCTGAGAAATTGCCTGAACTCTCTGGTCATCATGGCCATCTCAGAACGAGTCATATCTTCTTCTTCATTCGAGCTCTCCTCTGATGATGAAGAACTGCTGGAGCTGGATTTGTTGGATTTACTGGAACCATCCTTCAGCGCTATCGGCTTCTTCTTCCTCCTTTCAGCTTCTTCTATCCTTGGCATATTAATTTCATATGCCATCAGCGAGCCAATTTGCTCATCAGCTCTTATATTGCGCAAGTCCCTTGACTCCTCCATCACAGTAGCTTTCGTATGCCAGTCGTGAGTCAAGGACCGAAGTATCTTCGTTACTAAATCATATTCTATCAGAGGTTTCTCGAGACCTCTTAGACCATTGGTGATGATTGTCAGTCGAGCATACATTTCTTTGATGGTCTCGTTTGGCTTCATCTTGAAGGCTTCATACTCAGACACTAGGAAATTAGCCTTCGTCTCCCTGACTTGATAAGTCCCTTCATGAATAACTTCCAGTGCATCCCACATCTCCTTGCCTGAAGTGTACGCTGACACGCGGGAGAATTCAGTAGGGTGCAGAGAGCACTGGATGGCATTTATGGCACTCCAATTCAGCATGGACCTTCTGATCTCCTCCTTGGTCCAGACATCTTCATTCGGGGACAGCTCATAAGGTCCCTTGCTAACAACCTTCCAGATCTCGTAATCTTTAGCCCTCAGAAACACTTGCATACGATTCTTCCAGTATGCGTAGTTAGATCCATCGAAGAATGGGGGCTTGGTGGTTGAGTGACCTTCAGCTATCATCCCTCGAGCATCCATCTCTGCCTATCCTCTTTGGGCGATGAGTCCCTGTAGAAGAGTATGGCTCTGATACCAATTGTTGGAGTAGATGGAAGGCTCTTTCACCACAGAATGTGGATCTAGAGGGGGGTGAATAGATCAACAGGCTAATTAAAGATAATGCCTAGATTCAAATGCGGAATTAAAAGAACACTGGACAACCACAGTCAAAGCACCGAAACAAGATCTGCTAAACAGATAAGCAAACACACGAAAGGCACAAAGACATTTAGGTGGTTCGGTCAATCCGACCTACATCCACCCCACATTCAACTCGAATGTGGATTACTGCTGATACACAGCTTCAATCTGCTGGGCACTACAGCTTGCCAACAACGGCTGGGGCTTACAGCTTATCCCGACCAGAGGAACACCCTCTGCAACAGCTGGGCAATACAGCTTAGCCGTCCGAGACCAAGTCTCGCCTGCTGAGGATTATAGCTTCTCCTATCCAGTGGAGACCTCCACTACAATGCTGCCTCACAGCTTGAAGAAACAAGAGTTTGGAAATAAAAATGCAGAAGCAAAATGGAAAAAGAAAACCCAAATGGGAATGTAGCTCAGAATAAGCAAGCCTCAGCTCTGGTTTCTGAACCAAGAGACTGAGTTACAATAAGAGTAGCTCTCAATCTAAACTCTCTCAATTTCACTCTCTCAACACATCTCTTCTCTCTTCTCTTCTCTCCTTTTCTTCTTCTCTGTTTTTCTTTCTTCTCACTATGGATCGATGGCTCTTTGTTGTATATACTTTTCTTTTCTTTAGTCGATCACCTTCCATCTGAAGATGAAGGCTTCATTATATACTATCAGTAGGTGGATGAGGGCGCATGTCTTCCACATTTCTCGCCCAGAGAATTCGCCAGAACCGAGGTAATTCCATCCACGTGGCAGCACCTGATCACCTCATCCTCCTGGGATCACGAGCCATGTCAGCAATCTCAGTAGCAGATCCCTGTCAGACAGATTATAGGATTATCAGATTAAGTGAAGAACTCTGTACAGACTTATAAGATGAACTGCATTGTATAGACTGCATTGTATGGACTTGTGAATTCGAATGCAGTGTACAGACTCTGCTCAGTGTATAGACTTCAACTATGTGAAGCATCCGCTGTATAGACTTCATATGTGAAACAGCCATTGTACAGACTTAGGCAATATGAAAACATGACAGTCAACTGACGATATAAGGACTTCAAGTGTGAAGACGTTGTAACTGCAAATGCAATGTACAGACTTCAGATGTGAAGCAGCTGTTGTACAGACTTCACCAGACTTCACTCAATGTACAGACTCTGCGAACGATGCATGCAATGCATTGAAGGATGTACAGTCTTCCTGAAGTGTGAAGGAGTTGAGAGTATAGACATCATCATGTGAAGACTTGAACAAGGCATGTAGACTTCACATCGTGGAGCGATGTATATACTTAGCTGAAGAAACTCTGTACAGGCTTGACCAAGACAAGACGATCGAGTGTAAAGACATCCACAATGTACAGACTTGCCAAGCTAAGGGGTTGTAAAGACTTAATCAATGATGCAAGGCAAACGAATGTATAGACATTCAATGTATGGACTTTCCAAACGAAACTCTGTACAGACTTGATCAGATCAAGACAACTGAATGTGTGGACTTCCAGTGTGTAGACTTGACGATGTACAGGCTTGATCGATGCAACGTCTGTACAGACTTGCTCAACCAGTGCGATGTACAGACATGGAAAACTAATGTCAATGTACAGACTTTGGCAAAGCATCGATGTACAGACTTTCAACGTTCCAGCTAGAGGATGTATAGACTTTACCTAGTGCAAGCTACAGTGAATGAATGTATAGACTTATCAGTCTCCCTGGCTGTACAGACTTAATCACATGCTGAATAGTTGAATGTATAGACATGCTTCCACCGATCAGTGTATAGACTTTGCAAACGTGACACGTTGAATGAGACGGTGGCTGAGACAATGCATAGACTTCAGGTGAAACAATGCAGCTACAGTGCAATGTACAGACATGCCTAAGATGCAGCATGAGACGCTGGCTGAGATGAACGCTGTACAGACTTTGAATGCAATGTATGGACTTTGCATAGACGATGCATGAGACACATACTAATGTACAGACTTCACAAACGATACATGAACGAGATGCTGAAGTCTGTATATACATTGGCAAACAACGATGTACAGACTTGGCCAAACAGTCCAATGTATAGACTTGAACTATCAACAGAAGGATGTGCAGACTTGGACACCTGAAGGCCAATGTATGGACTTGCACAGTAGCCCATTGTATGGACTTGAGTGAGTGTGCAAGCCAACAGCCATTGTACAAACTTCACCCTGTGCAAGCTATAAAGAGTGAATGAATAGACTTCACACTGGGGGCGTCGACGCATCTACACTTATTGCGTTGACGTTGAAGACTTAGCCAATCTGAGGACTCGACCCATTTGAACAAGGGGGGGGTCAACCCACAACAGTCCAGACTACACAATGAAATGTATGGACTCTATGTTCATGCTGTAATGTAATGTAGACCTGTGGGTGTGTGTGTGCACGACAGTATAGACTCTGACTGCATTAGGTACACAGACAACCTGATAAAAACAACTTCATCAAAATAAGAACAGTTGCCAATCAATCAAAACAAACTGTTGCCAATGAAATAAAACTTATTGTCAACATCATCAATCACAGAGGGGTCACAACATCTTTATGTACTCCACACTTTAGAAGGTAGGAGTCAAATAGTTCAATGTATTCTACCACGGTTTTTCCCTCCTGGGTGAGGCATTGCCATTCATCTAAGAGAGTTTGGGTGTAGGAGTTGGGGAGGTACTTGAATCTTAGTTGGGCTTTCATGTCTTCCCAAGTATGAATGGGTTCTTCCCGCCTAATCCTCTTTGTCTTGGCTAGTTTGGTAAGGTGCATTTTTGCAAGCCTAACTCTCCTATCTTCCGTCATAGGGTACCAATCAAAGTATTGGTCCATGGCACTCTCCCATTCTAGGTAGACATGTGGGTTATGGGACCCATCAAAGTTTGGAGCTTCCACCCTAATCATTTTTAAGAGGTAATCATCTGGGTCTTCTCGAGGTCGCCTCTCATGATGTCGAGGTTGGCGGGGCCTCTCATTCTCTTGGTAGTGGTCGTTCTCCAAACCCTCTCTATCAAATCCAGTGTGTGGAGGGGGAGCTCTTTGGACATGGTTTCTGGGTGGGGCCCTAGCTTCCTCGAGTCTATCCATCCGGGTGGTAAGACCAGCTAGCTGTTCGAGGACGAGGTTGAGGGTAGTCTCCATCCGATCCATCGGAGCTTGGGGTGCCTCCCTAGGGGTATCTTGGTTGCCTTGGAAATTGGGATTCATAGGGGGAGCCAAAGATGAGGGGTCGGTCTGAAACAAGGCACCACTACGGGTAGACATGCACAAGAGGACACACGGACGAAGACAAAGCAATGACCCTAGGACCTAGGCTTGTAGAGACAAGTCTAAAACTTACTCGGATACCACTTGATGTGACACACTAAGGAGGTATGCAGCAAAGAGATAAAGATCCTTGGACCTATTCCGCAAGCACAATCACAAAGCAATAAAGTACTAGATTGGGGCCGAATCACCGTCGCACACACACGAGCCCGGTGTAGACACGCCAAAAATGACGCTATGTTGATCAAATCTCATGTCACTATGTTAATGCCCCAAAGTGAACTTCAATATGGTCATAATATGAAGTTTTTCTACTTCTTGTGTGTGGTTTTGATTTGTTCTTGCATTTTGTGATTCGCGACCTGAGGAGGGGCGTTATTTAAATAGCGACCTTACCTAGGGCGTTTTCTCAAGAAAGGACGACTAAACTTCAGGGCGTCAATTCCTGACATTATCCGGTTTCAAAATAAATTCAAAATCAATTTAAATTGTTGGTTAACGTCCTTCGTCAGGGCGTGTTTTTAATTAACGCCTTCATCGCAGGCGTGTTCTCATAATTTTCATATAAAGAAAGTTTTATTGCCAAAATTAAATCCAAGAAGTGACGCCCTTGATAGAGGTCGTGTTTTGAGTAACGTCTTTGTGTAGGTCGTCAATTCTTGATTTGACACCCTTCGCAAGGTCATGTTTTCCGTTTCGTGTCCTGCTTTAACTCCTCTTTCCTGGGTAGTTCCCTGCCTCCGATGGTCTCCTTGCTCGAATTGGAGCTAGAGTCCTGCCTTCTTTGACCATTGCCTATCCTTATCTTCCCAAATTTGAGCTTATCTCTCATTGAAGTCCTATAAAAGGGAGCTCTGGTCGATCGAGGCAAGGGTTCAGGAGGTTCAAATTTTGAAAAGGTTCGAAGGGTTCAAGAGGTTGACGTTTCAAGAGATTGAAGAGTTCACGAACTCACAGGTTACCGAGGTCAAGAGTGTAGAGCTCGTAGAGATCCTTTCATCCTCCTGTGCGAGCTATTGCTTCTTCTTTCCCTGCTTCAATCAAAGAGGATTCCTTCGGTCGCCCTCTACTGTCATCAGGGACAGCAGGGTGTTTTGTTCGTGATTATATCATCACGTTATATTATTTCTGTCCATCACGTTAGTGTTCTATTTGCATTAGTTTTGTTACGTTAGTTAGTCTTCATCACATCTCCCTTCTTTCCCTAGTTCTCTTCTAGGGGTTTTTAGAACCAAAAAAAAAAGGTGCGCATGCGGTTTTCTCTTTATCGTCTTATGTCTGTTTTGGATTGATACTACATCCGCGTTGGCTGATCCTCTTTTCTTTTGCTTTGTTTGTTTATTGTCTTATTTTTGCAAGGATAATCAATCAAGAGAAACCCCCTTCGTCGGCCGGCCGATTGAAGGAGGAGGAGGAACTCCACATCCATCCCGCATCCAAATCTTTACCAGGTATTCGCGATCTCTTTTTTTCTTATTGAGGTAACCCCTCTGGCGATCACACCTCCTCTTAGCACCACGTGCTTTTCTTTGAGTTTATTATCATCTCCCCATCATATTTCCACTTTCATGCAATCTTGTTATCCATTTTATTTCTCTAATTTAACGTGTGGATTTTAATCCAATCTACACCCGGGTGACTTGATGATGCTAAGTGGAGGTGATGGATCAAGACCCTAGCTGGTAGAGTGCCAGTAGGGCTAGGGTTACCCTCCCAAAGGTACGAGGCCCACGCTTAAGGGGCTGGCCGGGTGCCAATTGGGGCACTAGGTCCCTCTCTCTCACAGCCCACGGTGACCGCTTGTAAGTGGAACACACAGGGTCGGGCGCTCTCTCTCTTGCTCAACGGAGCAATTCCGTGGATATTAGATAAACAAATACGGATAATGGAGCAAAGTTCAGAACTTACCCTGGTTGGTTTGAAGAAACCAACCCCGTTCGGAGACGAGGGCGAGCGGGGAAGTGTGGGTTCCCCGCACACTGCGCTGATGAAGCTTGATCTCTGTTTAATAGTTACAAGCACTACACCTCACACAGGAGGGTGGACCTGGGGTGGGGATATCTGTATTACAAATCAAACACTACCTCCGCACAGGGAGGGGCATTAAGCCGGCCAGGTGGGGAGGGGAGAGTTGCTCGGATTGCTCCGACGGAGCACCCGGCCGAATCTGCCCGGGTCTGGAATAGCAAGATAGGGGGCCGGTGTAGCCACCACTGTGAGCTCCCCCGGACTCAGAACTTGTTGAGACTTGTGCCAAAACGTCGCTGACATACCCAGGCACGACTGTGAATTTTTTTGGGTGGTTCCGAAGTCGTTACCGGCAGGGGCAGGCTCTGGAACAGGGTCCCTGCGATCAGGCTTAGACTGCTCCCAGGAGGCAACAGCAGACGGATGAAATCACCACGATCACTCCCGGAGTCCAAACGAGGTGGGATTAAGACGAGCACGACCAGGGGAGAGTCTTCTTCGAGCAGCAAGAAAGAACGGCACCGGAGAAGGTCGGGGCCGAGAGCCGCAGTCCGAGAAGTGGAAGGGTGTCAGAGCAGATCCTGACTTACCTGAACAGCATCCCGGTGGTAGAAAATTTGGTACAATTAGCTCCGACCTCTGAATGCGGCCCTGCTGGCTGCGTTGGATGGGGAACAGGTGGATCTTTTCCCCGGTCAAGTGGCGCACTAAGGGGAGCACTGGTGTGGTCTCAGGAGCTTCTGCAAGTTGCTTCTAGTTGCAGACCGGACTGGTTCTGTGCAGTTGGCGAAGGACGGCTTTCGTGTGCAGCTCCGACCTCGGATTGAGGCGAAACCACCTCGCCTGCGAAGACGACCGGAAGAGCTTTCCGTCGATGTAGGCCACGCCTCCAGGAGCTCCGGGGTGGAGTCTGAGGCGGTGCTTCAACAGACTGTCGATCTGCAGGTCTTCAGCTGCACACAGATTGGAAGAGAGAAATGGTGGAGGGGGGGTTTCTTTGGTGGAGGGGTAAGGGATATGGGTGCTTTGGTGGTGGGGAGGGGTTTGGAAGGTGGGAAGGGGTGGTGAGGGTGGAGGCCAGGGGCGGAGCTAGCAGGGAGAGGGATGGGTGCGCAAATGGTCAAGGGGGAGGTGGTGGGGAGATGGGGGCGCAAGTGGCTTGGGGGAATGGGGAGGGCTCCTCTTGATTTGGGTGATGGGTTAATGGGAGGGTGTAATGGAGGTCTAGGGAATAGGAAGGGGTTGCTTTGGGGATGGGAAGGGGTGCCTAGGAGAAGGGAGTCTCCCTTGGGAAGGTGAAAGGGGTGTATGGGGAATGGGAAGGGTTGCTTGGGATGTGGAGGTACTAAAGGGGAGTAATGGCTCTAGGGGAGGTGAAAGGGTGGGGGGCTGAGGTGGCGGATGATGTGGCAAGGGAGGGAGGGGAAGGGGCAGGTTCGCCCAAGGGAGAGAGAGAGGAGGAGAGAGAGTGGGGTTCGCCCCCTTTAGAGAGAGAGAGATAGAGAGAGATAGAGAGAGAGGGGGAAGACAATTCAAGTGATTAATTTTCTTCAATACTTCATTAGCCATCTCAAGTGGTGTTGGGGTCCTATTTATAGGGATCCCAACATTTAAAAAAAGTCCCCGAAATAAGTGCTAATAGCAAATAAGTAAAAGAGGTGGGGAAGGGAGGGGGGCGCCCCTGGGCCAAGCCCACCTAAATGGGCTCATACGACACTCTAGCCCAACATGATGACACAAACTTAGGTAAATAACATAATAACCTAGGGACTTGACTCAAAACAAAGGCAAATTACATCAAAATGACTCAACTAAAAGGAGAAAATACATCAAGATGATCCACATAGCAAGCCCAAGTGTCGAGGTGGACCCGTCCAGTCGTGGAGCCGCACCCTACCCGTCTCCGGGAGGGAGAGAGGTGTCGAGCCAGAGGTAATCATGGGTGATGTCCCCATCATGAACGGAGAAGAAAATGGTGATGTTCAGGGGAAGAAGAAGATGCAGAGGAAGCAGATAACGCGAACAAGGGAAGAAGATGACCCATGAGCAGGAAGAAGGCTTCACGAGCTTCTTCACAGCAGTAACGACTCAGCAACGGCAGCAACAACCAGACGCTTCTGTCGAGCCTATAGGGTTCTATTTATAAGGGTTTAAGCTCCTCTGAATCCTACTAAGAAGTTTAGTTCGATCAAAACTCCATCTTCCATATTTGATCAAATCCTTTCCTTATCACCAGGCGCTTTCCCTCATTTGATCGAAGAACCCTAATCCCAGGCATGCACATGTCGACCTTTCTCTTCGAACGGGGCTCTCAACTGGGTTACGTAAGGTCCCATTAAGCTTTTAAGGAATGGGCTTGGCTTTAAATTTTTTTTGGGCTTCTTATATGTACAAGGGTTTTGGCCTTATTTTAAACGTTGGTTTTAGCTCAATAGTGAGTTGGGCCTATTTGCAGTTTTTTCCTAATTGGGCTTCTTATGTTTAATACACCCCATTATTTAATTGGGTTAACTATTCTCTATATGTAATTTGGGGTGCTACAGCAATGGTTTCATCCTACATAGTGGGGTTGATCGGGTCTTCCACCATGGGGCCCTCTGGTACGTGACTGGAGGCTTAGCTGCTTGTGGTAGCCTTCATATTATTTGACAGCGCTAAGCTTTTCCTGGTATTGGTCATAGGTACCTCATCTCTTTTGGAGGAGGGTGAGCTTCCTCGTGACATTGTTGGAGCTGCGGGTGGAGAGCCTACGGCTCTGGCTGTGACTGGAGAGGATGAGGAGATCGTTGACATAGAGGGGATCTCCGACAGAGGTGCCTCAACTGGTGAGCATTGTTTAAAGCCCTTAGACTGGGCAATTTCATTTTCACTAGGTTAGATTGTATGTTGACCTTGTTATTTCATTGGTCCGCAGGGGCTTCTAGTTTTGCTACCTCGGGAGATTTATCGGAGGTTTCTTCAGGCTCCTCGGGCAACGGGAGCCTTGCCATGGAGACAGAGGAGGGTTCAAGCTCTTCCTCCTCTAGGGCATCATCCGCTGAGAGGGCAAAGACTGAGGCTACTTTTGTAAGTGTGTGGGGGGCTCTTTCCTCCCCTGTTAGCATTTGTTTATGCTTCCTGGCAGGATGCTGATTCTTTTATTCTGCATATAGCGCTGGCGTCAGAGGAGGAGCGTGTGTCGGCTATCGCTGCGGGTGGCCGAGAGGAGTTTCCCGTTCTTGCTATGAGCGCTGGAGGGGACAGGGCCGCAAGGAAGGCCTCCCCGGTTGTTGAGGAGTTTCTGCCTTCCCCAACCCCGATGAGTGATGCCGCAGGTCTGGGAGGGCCTGTTCTAGGTAAAGGTTGGAAATTTTCTCAGGTTTTCCACCTTATTTCTCATGGAAAGTTCCACTTGTATTTCTCACTTTCCATTTGTTCTTTTTTGTATTGTGCAGCCTCGACGGCCATGCTGATGGAGATGGTCGACCCCGCCCTTAGCCTTGGGGTCGAGTGGCCTACTTCCCCTCCACCGCCAGATCCGTTGGTGGATGGGAGTGTGGCCACCTCTTTGCTTCAGCATGTGCGGGGGTACCTTCAGAGTGACCCTCTCCTTTCTCTAGAGGACTTGAGGAGACAACTGGCAGAGTGCACTCGGGGTTATCACATCCTCAGCTTCCCGCAAGAGCCCTGGATGACGGGGCTAGCCGGGATATGGGCCAGGTCCTGCGGATCCGTCAGACGCAGGAGCGGAGAGCTCGGAGGTTGGCTGCCATCCAGGATGAGCAGGAGCGACTAGGTCGGCTCGCGGTGGCCGTAGCCGAGTAGAGGGGCCATGCTGAGGCGGCTCAAACACTCTTTCGAGATCGAGTTGTTCAGCTGGAGGAGGCCGAGAGCAGGGGTGAGGCCTTGAGGAAGGACCTGGAGAAGCAGCAGTCGGCCACGGAGTGCGTCAGGGCTGGGTTGCGAGAGGCTAGGAGCACGGTCAAGGCCAGTACTCAGCTCTTATCCACCCTCGAGGTAGAGTTCATGGCTGCTCAGTCTCATGTGTCGACACTGGAGGGAAGCGAGCCATGACTTGTCTGTGCCCCCCCTTTTTTTTGTCTATGCTTTGTGCCTAGTTGCACAGATTTTATTACCCCAATGGCATGTCTTGGGCTCCTTTATAGCTTATGAATGACAAAATACTAGATTTCCCTTTGTCACTCATTGTGTTGTCCCACCTTTTCTCTTGTGGAACAATGTTGGGTGCATGAGCTGCTGACCACGTACTACTAGTCGTGGTTGATTCTTCTACTATGTGCAAATGTCGGAGGCAGGGAACTGGGTACCCGAATTCGGGCAGTGGAACTGGGGGCTGAGTATTGGATGGTGGAGGTTGGATACTGGGTGCACTGGAGAGGCTGAGCACATGGTAATGGAGGCTGAGCATAGGGTACTGGAGGGTGTGTTAGGGGCTGAGCTCTGGGGAGTGGGATGGGTACATGAGGTCTACGGTTAGATACTAGGTGTTGGGAGCTGGGGGTCTACCCAAATGGGGCATGCTGACAAGGATGACTGGAAACCGAGGGGCTGAGAGGTAAACCATACGGGTTGGCTTGTTCGGGGGACTAGAAACTTGGAACTAGTGGCTGGAGGCCAACCCATGAGGGTGTGCTGGCCTATGTTGCTGGAGACTAGAAGTTGGAGGCCGACCCGAAAGTGTATGGTGGCCCATGTTGCTGGGGCTACTGGTTGATCCCGAGGTATGTTAGCCAAGGACTGGTTGCCAGCAAATCGGCTATTGACATATTGTTAGCCGGAGATGTAGTTCACATCAGTTTGGGGAACTGGAGCGGGCGCTCGACCGACTGACCATTGAAGGCATGGTAGAAGGAAGTTGGGATGAGTCGGGGTTGGAATTGGTGTTGAAATTGGAATTGGATCTGGCCGGCTGGCCATTTAAGGTGTGGTAGCTGGAAGCTGGGGCTGGAGCTGGTGTTGGAACTGGAACTAGAGCTGGCCGGTTGACCATTTAAGGTGTTGTAGCCGAAGGCTAGGGCTGGAGTTGGAACTGGTGCTGGTGCTGGAACTGGGACTGGAACTGGTGTTGAAACTGGAATTGGAGCTGGCCAGCTAACCATTTAAGGTGTTGTAGCCAGAGGCTGGGGCTGGGGCTAAAACAGGTGTTGGAGCTGGTGATGACTGACCCTCGGGGGCATAGTGGCCACCATTGTTTGTGGAGTGATGTTGGAGTCGCCGTTGGCAGGACGTCACGGGCAACGGCTTTTGTTGAGGAGGACTGGAGAGGAAGAGAGTTTTTTTTATTCTCCTTAATAGCTCTAACGCCCTTATGTGTTTTTGCCAGAGCTGGCCCCCTTTTGCTTTTTTCGAAGCCCCCTTGCGGGTTTTCACACCGAGGGGTTACCCAATTTTGCCTGAGATGCCCTCACGGGTTTTCACCTCAGCCAGGTTAATGGCAATTTTTGCCCCCAGTAGCCCTATGGACGGAACTGACTGAGGCTGCCTAGGGTATCTCTATTTTTAACCCCCATTTTGTTGTTGTTTGTTTTTTGTTGTTGTCTTCTTTTTTGGCTTATCCGGGAGCCTAGCAGCTGTACTATTGCTGGCACTGGGCGTCCTTACTTTATGATTGCGAGGACGGTGCTGGGAGACTAGCCATCATGAGGATAAGGCGCTGACGCTGGAATGGGCTAACTAGCCATGGTGCTTCATCAACGAGTAGGACTGGAGGAAGTGACTGGTCCCACCCCTTAAAGAGGGTAGCTACGGGGTTTATTAGTGATGGTCGGGGCACATGTCTTAGTCTTGATGGCACGCGAACACATGCTCTGGGGTGTGGTATAGCTTCATGTGTTTACCATTGAGAGGTGGGAATGGCTTATTACCCATGTGGTCAACTACCGTGTAGGCCCCGCCCTCGTAGACATCATGAACGACGTATGGGCCTCGCCAGTTAGGTTGTAATTCTCCACTAGAACGCCCCGACATGACTTCACTTTCCTTAATCATGACGAGATCGCCTTGTTTGAAGGCGCGTTGTTTGACGAGCTTATCATAGGCTCGAGCCATGCGAGCCTGGTACACTTGTAGGTGTTTGTAGGCTTCGAGCCGCTTACTCTCTAGGCCGGCGAGTTCTTCTAGCCTTCTTTGGCATTCATCTTCGTCTGGACCGGCAAGGCCAATATGGACCACTGCGTGATAAGATGCTAGCTGGATCTCGATGGGGATGACTGCTCCTACCCCATAAATGAGGGAAAATGGTGAGCATCCCGTAGGGATCTTATAAATCGTCCATGTAATACCCCGAATTATTATTTGAGCCCAATATAATTATTAAGCTTTTATTAACTGAGAATTAAATTTTTAATGAATTAATAATTGAATTTCGGATTTTTAATATTTAATTCCTTAGAAATAGAATAAGTGAAAATCTGACTACCTTATAAAAATCTATAAAAATGTTAAACAGGTTAAGGTCGATGTAGTTAGTAACTTTGTCTTCTGTAATTAAGCCATTAAAAATCCGTGGTTAGATCTATTTAGTGATTAAGACCTAAAGTGCACACTTTTTGACCCTTACCTAACCTTAGTTTAAAACGCGAAATTAAGGCTTAATACTTAACCAAATGAGCTCAAACTAGAGGCAAATGGACAGTCTTGATCTGAGGATCAAAAGCCCTCTACCAATTTCTCGAAACCCTAACCATAGAATGCGCAGCCGGCCGAGTTTGGTTGAGTCAACCTTTTCGGCGCCGTTTCTAACACGTCTCTTGCCCCGTCGAATTCTCTCAGTTCTGAACTCTCCAGAAGATGCGTGAGCTATAGATAGAAAGCTCTTCGACCCTAGTTTCGTTTGGTAGCAGCTGTGTCCACAGAGGAGTCAGATCTGGGGAGATATCCGGCGATTACTGAAGGTGTGTCGGCAGGCCGTCGTCTACCTTCTTCCTTCCTTGTTTCTTCGATTGAGGTAGGAATTCTCAACCAAAATTCAAACATGAATACATCATTTTATTCCTCTCGACAAGATCTATCTAGTGGGACTTAAAGCCCCAATTTTTATCAGGTGTCTAGAGAGCTATCGAGGTTTTTGTGAAGGGTTAGCAAGTTCGTTCTTCATATCTAGCATCTTATTTCAACCGTCAATTGAGGTAGGTTTAACAGGCTAAACTCTAATTAACTTATATGATGTAATCAGCATCTTATTAGCTTTCTTTAGGCGTAGAAAGCCCTAAAATTCATGAAGCATGTTTAGAGAATTTCTGTTCGTAGTAATAGCATGTACCTTGTTTTGATATGTTCTTCCGAGTTGATTTCTGATTTCGAAGTATTAATCCTGATCCACATGAACCATATTATATATAGTTGGATTCAACATTGTAGTAGCTTTCTTTTGATGTAAGAAGCCCCAAATTTCATTCTGTATGTTGAGAGAATTTTACAGTTTAGTCACAGCATGTCAAAATTAGGGTTTCCCGTGTTCTTGCCTTAGTAAATCATGATTTCAGTAAGATAATTTGAAATTGGTCTTTCTGTTAGATAGTATTCTCTGTTATCTTTCCAACGGTACCAAAAGCCCCTTATTTGGAGTCCATTTCCATTAGTTATTAGCGTTTTAGTGCAACCCTATCAACCCCCTTAGCTTCCCGGCGTTCATCGGACGCGGAAGGGACGACCGGAGACGACCAGAGATGGACGATCGCACGATAGACCGCACAACTCAAGCCCATACATGACTTTGGCATAGAAAGGAGTTAAACGGTTCCTAAATGACCACACAACTAGTTGGACGGTTCAAAACTGACCACATATCCACTCCCAGCAGGTTAAACGGTCCAAACAGGACCACATAAGTTGAACGGCCCCCTGGGTGACGGCACAACTAGATGGGCGGCCTTGCCCATGGCCGCACAACCCTGGGATGGGCGGCCCTGCCCTAGACCGCCCATCACATGGGCGGCCATGCCCTAGGCCGCCCAACTCCCAGTGCTCCATTTGAACCCCATTTCAGCCCCTGTTAAGCCCGATAGATATACGGCCCAATCCTAACCGTTTATCTAGACAGAAAACCACTTAATACTAGTTCTAATGCATTCATCTTAGTGTTCTAAATGGTAATTAGTAAAATAGAAATCCACTTGATAAATGATTAATTATGCAACTAAATTTTTGCTAATTGCACATTATTCGTTCATACGCGACTTACGCGATCTTGTTCATTAGCTTATCATCTTGAATCATTCTTTTTGGCATCTTGACTTAATGTATAACTTAATTCTTGTTAATTTGACATGGAATTAAGATTAATATGATCATTAGCTTACTGTTTAGCTGCTGTACTACAATAGAATAGCGTGTTTAACTTCCCGACTTGTAACAAGTCGTTAGTCGATTAGCGTGCTAGTTTTGGTTTTACCCCCGGAAACTCTATCCGGCGGCATTACCATCATCTCGAGATTTCTTTATATCCATGTTATGAACCTATTGAACTACCAAAACATTGTTTTATGTGTTCAAATCGCTGATTTGAGTCTTGGATCAAATTGGACGATGAGAGGCATGCGCGGCTAGTAGTTGACTGCATATCCTCTTTGGCGGCCCGATTATGACCGCATACCTTTATACGGCCCAGTATGGACCGTACATCTTATTCATGGGTCTTAATGTCTTCTGGACATGAGTGGCCCATAATGCACCGTTCATACCTTCGAGCGGCCCACTGTCAGTCGTTCTTTCTTGACCTCGTAGGCTGAGTTTCAGCCAGTTCTATATGCACGGCCCGATGTTAGCCGTACATACCCTTGCGCGGCTTATGTACGACCGTACATCTCTTGGAGATGAGTTTGACCATGTTTATGTGTTCTTGAATCCAAGGACAAGGTTAGTCCTTTAAATCTGAACTTCTGGCAGTAATTCCTCTGATTAAATTGGCCATTAAAATTGACTGAATGTCTAGACGCGTGGGATCTTGGATCCAATAAATCGATGCCAACGCACCGTAGGGGCCCGGTCTGGTCCTGGGGAGAGTGCCCGAAAATTATTGAGCCCATGGGATGTTAATGACATGGTGAGGCATTGCACCGAATACTTGCTTGCTTGTTACATCTATGACAAAAATCTCTTGTTACTTGTTACTTGTTACTTGATCGTGATTGAATTGATGTTAATTACTGCTTGTTGGCCAATTCTTGATGCGGGACGAATGACCGACTCGGGCTAAGACGTACGACCGACTCGTGTGTGGCCAGCACTAGCATACTAAGGCAAGCCGGGCAGCTGACCACCGTGGTATTCTCCGGGTGGAGACGTCTCTCAATAGCGACTCTCTTGAGCCCGACGATCGTCCCTTGCTTGGGAAACGTGGGGATCGCAGCGATTAAGAAACCACCGTCGCCTAGGGTGCTAATTCGCGCTCGGTGCTCGATTGGAGCCACGGAACGGGCACTCACAACTCACAATCGCGGTGAATTTGAAACTAGCTATTGGCCCTATTCTCACAAACGCAGCAATATAGAAAGTATACTAAACAGCAAATGTAAGGATCGGAATGAGCACGTACCTCCATGCCTAGGCGTGGGGAAGACTCCCGGCCTATTTCCGAACAACCCCGATATACAAATGCAATAAGATTACACTTTCAGAAATATTTGCCCACTCCACGCAAGGAGGTATAGGGCTACAAATGCCAATTTTGGGGTTGCTGGAACCCGGGTTGACGAGTCACACTCGCAAGAGGCGAGGAACGCGTGTCGGAGCCACTCGGGTACGCCGATGAAAAACTGATCCGGTTCTGCCCGTGCTGGTCACCCTGTGCAGCGAGCTTGCGGAAGTTGGTACGACCAGATCCGATGCCCGATCGGAGCGCCGTTTGTTGGAGAATGTTGGCGACTAGATGTAGTATCTTCACTCCGAAGGGCGTCATCAGATGCTTTCAGATCTGGGCGCAGCGACGACACTTCTCAGGTTCTGGTTTTATGCTCACAGAACTGCACAGCGACACGGTAAAAATATGAAATAATGGTTGCCGATGTCGGATCAGGGAGGTATTTATGGGAGAACGTCGGCGACGCCCTCAGGAAGAAATACACTAAAGACCTCTCACATAGATCTTGGCCGGATGAAGGTGGGGCAGGCTCTAAAAGTCGACTCAGATCTCAACCCGACCTGCTCAGACCAGCCCGTGTGATCCCACAAGATCTGTCATCACGATCAGCACCGGTTATGGATTGAGGCGAAACTAGTGGCAACGCGAAGATGACTTAAAATACTATGATTTCTCTTTAGAAACCAACTTCTGATGGCATCGGGGTTGGGCTCCAGGAAGTAAAACACAGACATCTTCAATTCTGGGCAGCATTCAGGAACCGATCTGCGTGCCTCCACGAGAAAAATCGCCACCGTTGCTTACAAACTCGGATCGACACAAAACCAAAGCTGAATCCTTGCTAACTTGTAGTAGTATCAAGGATAAATCAGGTGAAGCCAGAAGATAAAAGGAAGAGGGGGGTAGATGGTCGAGTCTCACTACCTGAATACTGTTCAGTCACAGGACAGGGTTGGGAGTCACACCCAAGGAAGAAGAAGTGAATCACTCACTTAATGCACTTTCTCACAAAATCTTTTCATTCTATTTAGCATAAACACTATACATGCCTTCTTATAGGGAAATGGAAGGGGTATGGGCTGAATGGTTTGAAGGAACCAAGGGGAGGGGGAGAGGGGTGCGCCCCCTTGACATTGATGGGAGAGAGGGGGGGAACAAGGTGACATAAACTCACCTAACTTTGAAATTCTAGTAAAAGGGGGGTAGGTGGCAGCCATTTCCCCTTGAACAGCAGCCATTCTAATGTCCCATGTGGTAAATGGAGAATGGAAGAAAAGAAAACAAAATTTCTAGCCTAATACAACAAAATAGGGGGCGCCCCCTTTCTTTGGCCTTGAATGGGCCAAGTTTGGCCTTGGTCTTCCTTAAGCCTATTAAGCCAATATGGAACCAATATGGCTTAAGGCCATTCTAATCTAGATAGCCTAAGAATGAAGGAAACCCAATTGGGCCTTTCATGGCTAATGGATCCATCATAATGGTCCAAGGCCATTCCTTCTTAAGACATTCTAAGGGGCTTTAACCAAAATGGCCATTTAAGGGCCTTACAAGCAGCCCAATATGAAAACACAACTATAAAGACCATTACAAGACCATTACAAGCCCAATTTTCATGCCAAATGTATCCAAATTGAAGCCAAATTATCCCTATTTGAACTGGAAGCCGCTGTGGTCCAATTGGTGCTCCGCGTGTGGTACCGTCGGTTCGCCGACGTGTCACGTGATCGCCCAGGTGTCCGCACCAATTCTTTATTACTATCTCCTGTTGTAAATTCTTGTACTTGTTATCTTGTTAATTCTTGGCATCTTATATTTCTTGACCTTGCAATATCTTTTTATTATGTCGTTTCATTATATCGTTATCGTCATTTATCTCTTTTAATTACGTGGCATATCAAAATGTAATTAAATTGTTAATCATGTAAACTTGCATGTTATTTCCTACTGAGCGTCAGCTCATAGTTGTTGTTTCCCCCCCTTTCTAGGCTATTTAGGTGACGATGTGCTTACCGATGGGGAAGGGTAGGAGTGATGTCTTGAGTGTATCAGTTCTAGTTGTGTTTAGAGTATTTAGTTTCAGTTATGTTATTGTTGTTTAGTTGTTGTTGTCCCAGTTGTATTAAGTTGGTTTGAGGATTATTGTATCAGTTGTGGTTTGTTTAATGATCAATAAGTTATTTCCATTTCATAGCACTTGTGTTATATTTAGATTAGCTCTCTCTCTCTTTCATGCTAGCTAGTTTCTAACTGTACGTCCCGAGTTTCCGCATCGGGGTGTGACAATTTAGTTGGTATCAGAGCCCTAGGTGATGCGGGACGCTATGCGAATGGGGACTCTATGTGAAGACGCAACCAAGTGAACACTAGACCAGCAACTTTGCAATTAATTGAATGGCGTAGACACGACACCTAGAGTTCCCTAGAAGGAAATTATGCCAAAATAACAAGAAACTAGGCTCACAGGCGTCCAAAGAGAGGGAAGCGCGCCGATCCGCACGGTTGAGAAACCGGCGAGTCTAGGGTGGATAGCTCCACACTCGTGACTTGGATGAGCCATGGGACGGTCACACTCTCTCACCGTAGCAGTGAACTATAATTTATAAATGGGCTAGGAACCTAACATACACACAAGCAGCGGCCTCAAGAGTATATACTAAGGAGCAAGCTAACCAAGAAGGAGAACGGACGCGTACCTCCACGCTTGGGGCATGGAGAAGAAACCCGGCCAAGTCACACGATCCCTGGTACAATGCTAAACGAGTACAACCAAACACAGCCCACTCCTCGCAGGGAGGTAAAAGGCTACACAGCGAGATCCGGGGTCGTGCAACGTGGGGTGACGGGTACCGGGTCGGTGAAGCTCATCGTACGCGAGCCGCCGCGAGTCGGTACTAACTAGGTCCAGCAGCAAGAGTGGCGCGCCACGGAGCCCGAGGAAGATGCCAATGCCCCTAGTAGCACACTGTGCGGGATGGCAAGCCTCCAGGAAGATGAGGGAAGCCGACAACGCTGGCTGGAATCTCCGGAGTGGTCGCGAGCGGTGGGCAGGCTGCTGGCTAACCTGCGCGCGCGTAGGGGAGTAGCTGGATGAAGACCCTGGCACGTGACCTTCTGCTCGTCCGTTGGTCACGAAACTCGACGTGGATGCTGGCGAGGTTGTCCATGGGACACCGGTGAAGTGGCGACTGCAACGGAGTACCGAAGGCGAAGTTGCAAAATTTGCAACAGGCCCTACGCGTTCTGGTCTGTCCTCTGGCAGCAGGACCACGGGTCGAAGAGTGGACTGGAATCGGGTCTTTCGGATGGCAAATGGGGCAGAGTTTTCTCTGGTAGATAGGTGAGGGTTGTGGGATGATTGGGTAATAATGGCGGGTTGTGTGCAGTGGAGGTTTTGGGCGTGGGCAGTGAAAGGAGGTGGTGCTTAGTTCTGCAATTCAGTGCAGTCAGAACTGAGAGCTGTGAAGGTAGATGGGGTAAGTAGGGCACAGGGGCTCCGAAGCTTGCAATAAAATTCTAGGGGAGGGTTTTGGACGTGGTGAAGCAATGCTGAACGTCCCAGGTGATTTGGAGACACATAGAGGGACGTCCCTTTGGAGGGGTTTTGGCACTATTGCGGCAGGACTGCACAAGGGCAGTCTGCGTGACCAAAAGTGGTCTAAAGGGAACTTTTCTCCCCGATGGAGTTTTGAAGTGAGATTTTCAGGAGAGGTAGGGGACATGTAGGGGAAGAGAAGTGAAGAAGTGGTGGATGGGACCAGAGGTCGGGAAGGGGGCGTACCAAGGTGATCTTCAGGGTTCAGATTTTATGCAGGTCTGCACAGGGGCAGCCAGCGCAGGTAAAAGGATTACAAAGGGAATTTTCGCACATGGATGAATATTGACATGAGATTTTCGGGAGTGTCTTGGGGACAGGTAGAGGTAGAAAAGTCATGAAGTGGGTGATGAGATTTCAGGCTAATAGATGGACGTTCCAACCTGATCTTTGCGGCCCAATTTTGCAGACAGACTGCTAGACGGGGGCGCAGGACAGCATAGATCTACCTCCTCCACGCTTGCAACACGACCATGATCTTTGAGCTCTGAGCTTGAGGAGAGGTTGGGGAGGTCGTCTCCCAGTAGCTTGAGTAGTAAAGAATGAGAGAGAGAGAGAGGGCTAGGGCGTCGCACCCTAGAGGAAGTGGAAGAAGAAGAGAGAGGGAGTCACACCCTAGAGGGGAGGGGAGGAAGAAGAAGGAAATGCTCTTGGCAAAAACTCAATTTTCATTCATTCATCAATCCTCCCAAGAGGGGAATACAAGGTAATATATAGAGTATGGGCTCCATCTTCCCTCCTTGGAGTTTGAATTTAAACCCATTTGAATATGAAATTCATGGGCTCTCTTTTCCACCTTGGAGTTAGAACCCATCATGAGCTCCACTTTCTCTCCTTGGATTTTGAACCCATTTGAATTTCAAATTCATGGGCTCTCTTTTCCTCCTTGGAGTTGGAACCCATCATGAGCTCCACTTTCTTTCCTTGGAGTTTGTGTTTGACCCATTTGAAATTCAAATTCCATGGGCTCCATTCTCCCTCCTTGGAGTTTGAATTCAAACCCGTTTGAAATTTGAAATCCCAAAATGATGCAAACCCAAATACATGCCAAAGACACACCTAAGACGTACCCAATACAAAATACGACCAAGTACATACCAAATACGTACAAAATATAAATATGACCCAAATACGTAGAAAATATAAATACGTATAAAAATACGTAATAAAGTGTCAAAGCTCCAGGGGAGACTCCAGACTGTCCCCCAGCCACAAAGAATTAGGTGTCGACCGAGTCGTGCTACGTGTCCGGTACTGGCGGCTCTCGAAGTCGAGTCGTATTCTTGCTCGGGTGTCCTCACCAATTCTCCCCGGGTGGGAAGAACTCAACCCTGTCGAGTAAGGGTCTCCATCGCTCTGGTATCGCTCGAGCAAGTCCGGATCTATTCTCTCAAGCTCTGTCCGGGTGATCCATGCATCATCAGACGTAGGTCATCCTCTCCAACGCACCAAGTAGCGGTGATACATGCCACTCCTAGTGGTAGTCACCTGCTCATCTAGTATAGACTCTATCCGCTCACGCTGCTGAGGTGACAGGGCTGGAAGTGGACTTTCAGGGGAGGGTTCACTCACAAGGGGTGGAGAAGGCCCAAACAACTCACTAGGGATCACTGCCGGGTCCCTATATGCGACTAAGTCCGAGACGTTGAATGTGGAACTGATACCATACTCGTCCGATAAGTCAACAACATATGCATTGGATCCAACTCGTTTCACTACTCTAAAGGGGCCAGCACCACGAGCCTGTAGTTTCTTCACAGCTCCAGAAGGAAACTGTTCCGGTCTGACCCGGATCATGACATAATCTCCCTCCTGGAACTCGCGGGGGTGTCTATGAGCATCAGAAAATTCTTTATATCGTGCGTTGTTGGTCTCTATATGGCGACGAATACCATCATGCAAACCCCTAACATGCTCGGCAAATGACTCTGCAGACTGTGACACTCTAGCATGCATGGGTAAGGGAACTAGATCCACTGGCTTCCTAGGTCTATATCCTGTAACAACCTCAAAAGGACTCATTCCTGTTGACCTATTGACTGAGTCATTATATGCAAACTCGGCAAGTGGCAAAATGAGATCCCAGTCCCTCTCGCATTCCCTAATCAAGCACCTCAAGAGGTTCCCCAAACTTCTATTAACTACCTCGGTCTGCCCATCAGTCTGGGGATGGTAAGCTGTGGAAAATTTGAGCTGAGTGCCCAACAAATGCCAAAGGGTCTTCCAAAAGTAGCTAGTGAACCGCACATCTCGATCTGACACAATGGACTTAGGAAGTCCGAATCGGCTCACTACACTAGAGAAGAATAAATGAGCAACCCGTGAGGCATCTGAAGTCTTAGAGCAAGGAATGAAGAGGGCCATTTTGGAAAACCTATCAACCACCACAAAGATGGAATCATGTCTACGGGTGGTCCGTAGCAAACCCAAAACAAAATCCATACTAATATCCTGCCATGGCCTATCGGGCATAGGGAATGGAGTGTATGGGCCAGAAACTTGCTTCGTCATCTTGGCCACAGTGCAAGTGCGACACTGGGCCACAATGCGAGCAACATCGCGTTTCAAACTAGGCCAATAAAACCGATGCGCAATAGCCTCGATGGTCTTGTTCCGACCAAAGTGGCCGGCTAGACCTCCTGCATGTATCTCCCAAGTGAGGAAGTCGCGAACTGAAGTCCGCAGAAAACATAAGCGACTCCCCCGAAAATGGTAGCCGTCCTGCATGGCATAATCATGATGCTCTCGGGATGGTCCTACCTGGAGGGTGGTATAAATCAGACTAAAGTTCGGACAATCAGCATAGGCCTCCTTCATCCTATCCATCCCAACCACCTCTATACTCATGGTGGATAAAAGATAAGCGCGACGACTCAGAGCGTCGGCCACTCGGTTCTCTGCACCGGCCTTGTGCTTTAGCACAAAGGTATAATCCTGGAGAAACTCCACCCATCGACTGTGGCGAGAATTGAGCTTCTTCTGGGCATGGAGATACTTGAGCGCCTCATGATCAGAAAATAAAACAAACTCCTGCTGTAACAAGTAATGTCTCTAATGCCGAAGGGCCTGCACAACTGCATAAAACTCCTTGTCATATGTGGAGTAACGCAGTTTAGCATCGCTCAATTTCTCACTGAAATAAGCAATGGGGTGGGTCTCCTGGCTCAGAACACCACCAATACCAACCCCAGAGGCATCGCAAGAGACCTCAAACACCTTTGTGAAATCAGGAAGTCTAAGAATAGGTGCTTGGGTCATGCGCTCCTTGAGGAGCCCAAATGCGGCTGAGGCGGCCTTCGTCCACTCAAACGTCCCCTTTTGGATGCAATCTGTAATTGGGGCCGTGATAGAGCTAAAGCCTCAAATAAAGCGGCGATAGAAGGTCACCAACCCGTGAAAGCTGCGGACATCATGAAGAGTACGAGGTTCGGGCCACTCCACTATGGCCCTGATCTTCTTCGGGTCAGCGGAGACTCCCTCGCTAGACACGATAAACCCCAAGAATGTGACCTGACTAGTCATGAAAGCGCATTTCTTAGGGTTAGCATAAAGACTCTCTCTCCTCAGAATAAGGCAGACTTGCCGTAGATGGTCTAAGTGGGCCTCCTGAGTGCGGCTATAGATAAGGATATCATCAAAATATACCACCACAAAGACCCCAATCAAAGGTCGAAGGACCTAAGTCATCAGCCGCATAAAAGTGCTGGGAGCATTGGTCATCCCAAAGGGCATGACCAGCCACTCGTAAAGACCATCTTTGGTCTTAAAGGACGTCTTCCACTCTTCACCGGGCCTGATCCTCACCTGGTGATAGCCACTCTTCAGATCAATCTTGGAAAACATAGTGGCTCCCGCCATCATATCAAGCATATCATCTAAACGGGGAATGGGAAATCTATACTTTACCGTGATCTTATTGATTGCACGGCTGTCGACGCACATCCTCCAAGTACCGTCCTTCTTAGGGGCAAGCAAGGCAGGGACGGCACATGGGTTCATGCTCTCACGGAGAGATCCCCTTGTCATCAACTCCTCAACCTGACGCTGAAGCTCAGCGTGATCAGCGGGGCTCATCCTATAATGTGGCAAATTGGGCAATGAGGACCCCGGAATCAGGTCAATAGCATGCTGAATGTCCCGCATGGGTGGAAGACCCTCGGGTAAATCATCGAGAAATACATCAATAAACTCCCGAAGGACATCAGCAACATCATATGGGAGATCACTCTCCGTCTCTCCAACCACCTCTCGGACTACAATGGCAAAACAGGGTCCCCTCTAACAAAGTCACGCTCCAACTCCCGGGAGCTGACTAGCATCAACCTCCTAGTTGGAGGAACACTCGGGGTGGGGACATCCGGAGGCAAGGTCGTATCCTGAGCTAGCAATGGGGTACTGGGCCCTGGAATAGCAGGAGTCGGGGTACTAGGCCCAACGGGACCCCAGATTGATGGACTCCTCGGTTGGGACGGGTGAAGGGTAATCCGTTGGCCATTATGGTCGAATGTGCATGTGTTTGACCGGCCATGGAGGGTAGCATCCCGATCAAATAACCAAGGCCTTCCTAGGATAATACTGCCTACCTCCATTGGCAACACATCACACCAGATCCCGTCCTGGTAGGCATGGAACTGCAATGGCACCAGACATCGCAGTCTGACAGGAATAGAGGTGGAATCTACCCATGACACGCGGTAAGGGGAGGGGTGGTCCACGAGGGTCAACCCTAAACGTGTCACAGTACCCGTGGAGATAGCGTTAATGTAACTCCCGCTATCTATGATCACCTTACAGGCTTTCCCACCCAGCCGGCAAAAGGTATGAAAGATGGTGGTGCGACGCCAGTCATCACTCACCAACGGCTGGGTCAAGATACACCTGACAACACCCAGCTGAACATCATCTTGGCACTGCGTGCCCTGCACATCTAGCTGCTCACCCTCAATCAGCTCATCAAAGAACTCCTCCGCGAGCTCCTAGTCAGCCTCATAACTGACGGATACGATCCCATGTGCTAGCTCACCGGTCGAAGACTCCCCGATGACCAAAGAAGATCGGGTAGGACAACTAACAGCATAATGACCAACTCCTCCGCACCTAAAACACTCATGACGGGACCCAGTGCCCTGAGGTGCTCCACTAGTCATCGGCCCTTTTCCCTTGTCATCACGACGGACCGGGGCTGGTGGAAGCTGGGGTCGGGTAGGAATGGTGGGCTGCTGAGGCCGAGGGGCCGCGACTGGAGCCTGGGGTCGAGGGGGATAGTCCCTCGAAGGGGGAGGATGAGGTCTAGGGACAGTGAAGTCCTGCCGAGTGGGTTCCTGTGGACATGCCACAGGTCCCCGAGGGTAAGGTCCAGTCATAGCACGAGGGTCCGACCCACGAGGATATGTGGGTCCCTGGCGCTGGACCGGAGCAAACTCGGACTCAAACTGCTCTAACTCGAGTGCGACCTGATAAGCCTCCTCCAGGGTCGTGGCATGGCGGCGAAATAACTCATACTGGTAGTGCGGCCGCAGACCCTGACGGAAGCGAGAGATGGTCATGGCACTCTCCTCCGTGACCCCACATTGCAAGTAGTACTCATCAAAGTCAGCGATGTAGTCGGTCACGGCCCGATCCCCTTGGCTGAGACTCTGCCACCTATCAATAAGCCTCTGACGGTATGTGGCAGGAAGGTATTTTTGCCTGAGCTTTACCTTCATATCATCCCATGTCTAAATCTGGGGTTGATGTCGTTGCATCAACAGGCTCTCCACGTTTCTCCAATAAGTCTGGGCCTGTCCTAGCAATTTCATTTTGGCAAATCAGACTCTCCGGTGGTCCGTCATCTCATACCACTCAAAGTAGCGGCCCATACCCGCTTCCCAATCAACATAGACCTTAGGGTCCAAGGACCCATCAAAGGTGGGAGGATCTGCACGCACGGACCTAAGGAGACGGTCATCCTCGTCGTCCCTATGGGGCCTATAGCCACGCCGAGCACGACCATAACCCTCAACCTCATTATCGGACCCAAAATCATCAAACTCCTGAATACGTGATCTCCGGTCGTCGGCCCTAGCGTGTGCGGGCCGAAGAGCAGGGTCAAGTGGGCCTTGGGCCTGCCCGGGGACATCCTCACGTGGAGCTCTATCCTGGTTGGGCTGTCCAACTAGACCTTGAATGGTCCGATCGGAAGCTTCCATCCGGTCCTCCATGGCCTTCATCCGGCCCTCCATGAATGCAGCATGATCTCTAAAGCTCTTATCGGACTGATATATCCGATTCATGAGAGCCTGCATCATATCCTGAAGGGAGAAGTCACTAGGGGCAGCATTCCTAGGGTCAGTCATTGGGACCGGGTGTTGGTAATCTGTACCACGCCGAGTGGGCATGTAATGGAACAAAATGCAAGGGGATTTTTTTTTCTAATGCAAACTAATGCAAGACTCTAAGGGACAAAAGGGGGTAGAATAAAGACTCAAATGCACCCTAGACAACTTATGGCTCTGATACCAAATTTGATGCGGGACGCTATGCGAATGGGGACTCTATGTGAAGACGCAACCAAGTGAACACTAGACCAGCAACTTTGCAATTAATTGAATGGCGTAGACGCGACACCTAGAGTTCCCTAGAAGGAAATTATGCCAAAATAACAAGAAACTAGGCTCACAGGCGTCCCAAGAGAGGGAAGCGCGCCGATCCGCACGGTTGAGAAACCGGCGAGTCTAGGGTGGGTAGCTCCACACTCGTGAATCGGATGAGCCACGGGACGGTCACACTCTCTCACCGTAGCAGTGAACTATAATTTACAATTGGGCTAGGAACCTAACATACACACAAGCAGCGGCCTCAAGAGTATATACTAAGGAGCAAGCTAACCAAGAAGGAGAACGGACGCGTATCTCCACGCTTGGGGCGTGGGGAAGAAACCCGGCCAAGTCACACGATCCCTGGTACAATGCTAAACGAGTACAACCAAACACAGCCCACTCCTCGCAGGGAGGTAAAAGGCTACACAGTGAGATCCGGGGTCGTGCAACGTGGGGTGACGGGTACCGGGTCGGTGAAGCTCATCGTACGCGAGCCGTCGCGAGTCGGTACTAACTAGGTCCAGCAGCAAGAGTGGCGCGCCACGGAGGCCGAGGAAGATGCCAATGCCCCTGGTAGCACACTGTGCGGGATGGAAAGCCTCCAAGAAGATGAGGGAAGCCGACAACGCTGGCTGGAATCTCCGGAGTGGTCGTGAGCGGTGGGTAGGCTGCTGGCTGGCCTGCGCGCGCGTACGGGAGCAGCTGGATGAAGACTCTGGCACGTGACCTTCTGCTCGTCCGTTGGTCATGAAACTGGGCGTGGACGCTGGCGAGGGTGTTCCTGGGACACCAGTGAAGTGGAGACTGCAACGGAGTACCGAAGGCGAAGTTGCAAAATTTTCAACAGGCCCTACGCGTTCTGGTCTGTCCTCTGGCAGCAGGACCACGGGTCGAAGAGTGGACTAGAACCGGGTCTTCCGGATGGAAAATGGGGCAGAGTTTTCTCTGGTAGATAGGTGAGGGTTGTGGGATGATTGGGTAACAATGGCGGGGTGGTGTGCAGTGAAAGGAGGTGGTGCTTAGTTCTGCAATTCAGTGCAGTCAGAACTAAGAGCTGTGAAGGTGGATGGGGTAAGTAGGGCACAGGGGCTCAGAAGCTTGCAATAAAATTCTAGGGAAGGGTTTTGGACGTGGGAAAGCAATGCTGAAAGTCCCAGGTGATTTGGAGACACATAGAGGGACGTCCCTTTGGAGGGGTTTGGCACTATTGCGGCAGGACTGTACAGGGGCAGTCTGCGTGACCAAAAGTGGTCTAAAGGGAACTTTTCTCCCCGTTGGCATTTTGAAGTGAGATTTTTAGGAGAGGTAGGGGACATGTAGGGGAAGAGAAGTGAAGAAGTGGTTGATGGGACCAGATGTCAGGAAGGGGGCGTACCAAGGTGATCTTCAGGGTTCAGATTTTATGCAGGTCTGCACAGGGGCAGCCAGCGCAGGTAAAAGGATTACAAAGGGAATTTTCGCAAATGGATGAATTTTGACATGAGATTTTCGGGAGTGTCTTGGGGACAGGTAGAGGAAGAAAAGTCATGAAGTGGGTGATGGGATTTGAGGCTAATAGATGGACGTTCCAACCTGATCTTTGCGGCCCAATTCTACAGGCAGACCGCTAGACGGGGGCGCAGGACAGCATAGATCTACCTCTTCCACGCTTGCAACATGACCATGATCTTTGAGCTCTGATCTTGAGGAGGGGTTGGGGAGGTCGTCTCCCAGTAGCTTGAGTAGCAAACAATGAGAGAGAGAGAGAGGGCTAGGGCGTTGCACCCTAGAGGAAGAGGAAGAAGAAGAGAGAGGGAGTCACACCCTAGAGGGGAGGAGAGGAAGAAGAAGGAAATGCTCTTGGCAAAAACTCAATTTTCATTCATTCATCAATCCTCCCAAGAGGGGAATACAAGGTAATACATAGAGTATGGGCTCCATCTTCCCTCCTTGGAGTTTGAATTTGAAATCCATGGGCTCTCTTTTCCACCTTGGAGTTAGAACCCATCATGAGCTCCACTTTCTCTCCTTGGATTTTGAACCCATTTGAATTTCAAATTCATGGGCTCTCTTTTCCTCCTTGGAGTTGGAACCCATCATGAGCTCCACTTTCTTTCCTTGGAGTTTGTGTTTGACCCATTTGAAATTCAAATTCTATGGGCTCCATTCTCCCTCCTTGGAGTTTGAATTCAAACCCGTTTGAAATTTGAAATCCCAAAATGATGCAAACCCAAATACATGCCAAAGACACACCTAAAACGTACCCAATACAAAATACGACCAAGTACATACCAAATACGTACAAAATACAAATACGACCCAAATACGTAGAAAATACAAATATGTATAAAAATACGTAATAGAGTGTCAAAGCTCTAGGGGAGACTCCAGACTGTCCCACAGCCACAAAGAAGTCGGTGTCGACCGAGTCGTGCAACGTGTCCGGTACTGGCGGCTCTCAGAGTCGAGTCGTATTCTTGCTCGGGTGTCCTCACCACTAGGTTTCACATTCCTAGGTTCTCTAAGTTCTAGGTTTCTATGTTTTAGGGTCCTTTGATAACCCCTAACCTTGTAAAAGTCTAGAAACTACCTGGTGAGATTGGGTAGAAACTTGGGTTAAGTTCATTTCTTAATCGTGTAATTATCTATCTTATTAGATCTAAGTAATCGTGTTCCCCGTGTAGGCTTTTACAATGGCAGCTGATCACGCTAAATGGAGGAACCTGCAGCGCACGGTTCAAGGCCTTACTCAGGCTCTGCAACATGTGGCTCAAGCAGGAGATGCACAGCATGGCACCAGTGATCTATACCGGAACTTCCGAGGAATGAATCCGCCAAGATTTGCGGGTTCGACCGACCCCGACCAAGCTGAGCACTGGCTAGATGAGATGGGGAGGGTCTTTGAAGTTATGCAATGCACCAACCAGGAACGTGTCCTTCTCTCGACATTCCAACTGGAGCGTGATGCACGTACTTGGTGGGATTCTATCAAGGCGACTCTCGGTGATCGGCAGGTTACGTGGGAAGAGTTTGAAGAACTTTTTAACAACAAGTATTTTTCTGACCGGGTTCAAGAGAAGAAAGCGGCGGAGTTCACGGCCCTAAAATAGCGAGATCTATCCGTGGCGGAGTATGAGGCTCAATTTGCACGGCTTTCTCGTTATGCTACACACCTTATTTCCACCAAGAAGATGAAGCCGAAGCATTTTCTCAACGGTCTGAAGCTGCATTATATCAACCAATTGGCACCGATGGAGATTTCCACTTATTCCGAGATGGTGAGAAAAGCTCAAGTTCTAGAGGATACTTTAGAAATGACGGAGAGAATCCTTGGAAGAGGTGCAAAGAAAGAACAACCTATGGGTTCCGGGAATGTTAAACCTGGGTATACCATGAAGAGGCCCGTTAGTGGACCTGGTTCGTGAAGCGGGTCCGGATCGTGGAAGGGCAAGATGCCGAAGCGTGAAGACAAGAAGCCTGGCCTTATTGTCCCATTTACGGGCGTGTGCAAGTTTTGTAGTAATCCTGGTCACAAGATGAAGAATTGCTGGCGCAAGCTAGGAGCATGTTTGCGATGTGGAAGCAAGGAGCACCGTATCTCTGATTGTCCTCTGATGTCTGAGCAAGCTACCCCGGCGAAACCTCAAGTCTTCAAGAAACCACAAGGCAAGCTCCAAGCTCTGCATGCAAGTGAAGCGGAAACAGCCGAGGATGGTAGACTCGTCGAAGGTACTCTTATTATACTCGACAAGTCAGCATTTGTTCTTTTTGATACTGGTGCCACGCATTCATTTATTTCTCAGAGATTTGCTAAGTCTTTAGTTGTGGAACCTGTTTTGATGGATTCTCCGTTAGAGATCTCAACCTCTATTGGTACTAGATCAGCAATCCAGCATTTCTATCCTTCTAGTAAGGTTATGATTGGTGAGCAGAACTTTCCAGCTGATTTGATTTGCATGGACATGAAGGATTATGACGTAATCCTAGGAGCAGATTGGTTGGCTAGATATGAGGCCAATGTTCATTGTAGTTCTGGCTCGGTGTCTTTTACTAGGCACCCAAGGCTTTCTTTTGTGGGAGTTAAGCACCATAACTCTGTATCACTCATTTCGGCTCTTCGAGCTGATGAGATGAGGATGCGAGGCTTTTCTAGACTTTATCTATGCAACCCCTGAGCAGTAGATTGAGATCAAGGACATTCCTGTTGTCCAAGATTTTCCTGATGTCTTTCCAGAGGAACTACTATGACTTCCGCCTGAGCGGAAAGTTATCTTCTCTATTGATCTCTTTTCGGGCACATCTCCTATTTCCAAGGCTCCTTATCATATGTCTCCTGCAGAACTGAGGGAGTTGAAGCAGCAGTTGATGGAATTACTCGAGAAGGGCTTCATTCGTCCTAGTACTTCTCTGTGGGGAGCCCCTGTATTATTCGTCTGGAAGAAAGATGGTTCGATGAGATTATGCATCGATTATCGGCAATTGAACCAGTTGACTATCAAGAACAAATATCCATTACCGAGGATTGACGAGTTATTTGACCAGATAGCGGGAGCTCAGTATTTCTCTAAGATCGATCTTCGATCTGGATATCACCAGTTACGGATTAAGGAAGAGGATATCTATAAATCAGCTTTCCGCAGCAGGTATGGTCATTTCGAATTTGTCGTTATGCCTTTTGGTCTAACGAATGCTCCAGTAGCTTTCATGCAGTTGATGAACAATGTATTTCGGCCCTATCTTGATCAATGGGTCGTGGTATTTATTGATGACATCTTGATCTATTCCAAGAATGAAGTGGAATATGCTGAACATCTGAGGTTGGCTTTGCAATTATTGAGAGATCATCAGCTATATGCCAAGTTTAGTAAGTGTGAATTCTGGCTGCAAGAGGTGTCCTTTCTTAGACATATCATTACGAAGGAAGGGATTTCTGTTAATCCTTCGAAGGTTGAGGCAGTGAAGAATTGGGAGCATCCTACCAGTGTGACGGAAGTTAGAAGTTTCTTAGGCCTGGCAGGCTATTACCGAAGATTTATCCAGGATTTCTCTAAGGTTGCGGTACCTATGACAAGATTAACCCGCAAGGAGAACATGTTTGATTGGTCAGATGATTGCCAGCGAAGCTTTCAGACTTTGAAGGAATGTTTGACCACTGCACCTGTTTTGGCTTTACCTTCTGGTGAAGGAGGTTTTGTTGTTTATACTGATGCTTCATGTATTAGCTTAGGCTGTGTTCTCATGCAGCATGGGAAGGTGATTGCCTATTCTTCTAGGCAGTTGAGGAAGCACGAAGAGAATTACCCTGTTCATGATCTGGAATTAGCAGTAGTGGTGTTCGCATTGAAGATTTGGAGGCATTACTTGTATGGAGAAACCTTCACAGTGTTTTCAGATCATAAGAGTCTAAAATACTTATTTTCTCAAAAGGAACTCAACATGAGGCAGAGAAGATGGTTGGAGTACTTGAAAGACTTCAACTTCTCGATTAAGTATCATCCTGGCAAAGGCAATGTTGTGGCAGATGCTTTAAGCCGGAAGCCTGTAGCTAGATTGTCAAGTCTCATGTTACAAGAATGGAAGTTACTGGAACAATTGTCTAGTATGGATCTTAATATTGACAATGATCGGGTTATGATTGCTCAGATTCAACTTAAGCCCGAAGTGTTGATGGAAATCAAGTCCTTGCAAGATAATGATCCCGAGCTGGTAGAGATCAAGGGAAGCTTGAGCAGCAGACCTGACTTCATGTTGGCTGATGATGGAAGATTATTATTCAAAGGCAGAACTTGTGTACCTGATGAAGTTGGAATAAAGAACAAGATTCTTGAGGAAGCTCATAGGTCCAGATACACCATTCACCCTGGAGGCACTAAAATGTACAGAGATTTGAAGAGATCCTTTTGGTGGATAAATATGAAAAGGGAAGTTGCAGACTTCGTGAGTAGATGCTTGGTTTGCCAGCAAGTTAAGGCCGAACATTTCAGACCGACAGGAAAACTAAAACCACTCGACATACCCCAATGGAAGTGGGAAAGTATTGGCATGGATTTCATTATGGGTCTACCTTGGACTCGTGGTGGATTTGATGCGATATGGGTGATTGTCGATCGATTGACAAAGTCATCTCATTTCTTACCAATTAAGTCCAAGTGGACAGTTGATGTATTGGCTGCTTTGTATTTGAAGGAAGTGGTAAGACTCCATGGCATACCAGTCAGCATTGTGTCTGATCGAGACCACAGATTTACTTCACATTTCTGGAAGGGACTGCAAGAGTCTTTGGGTACTCGTCTGAATTTCAGTACTGCTTTTCATCCGTAGACAGATGGACAGACGGAAAGAACCAACCAGATAGTGGAAGATATGCTGTGAGCATGCATGATTGATTTTGGAGGCAGTTGGAGTGATCACCTGGCATTGATTGAATTCGCCTATAACAATAGCTACCAATCCAGCATACAGATGGCTCCTTTTGAAGCATTGTACGGGCGAAGCTGTCATTCCCCATTGTGTTGGGATGAGGTAGGTGAGAAACAGTGCCTTGGACCGGATCTTGTTTCAGAATCATCATAGAACATCCGTATTATCCGAGACCGGTTACAAGTAGCCCAATCCAGGCAGAAGCGTTATGCTGACAACAGGAGAAGAGCATTGGAATTTCAGGTTGGCGAGCATGTGTTCTTAAAGGTCTCTCCGACGAGTGGGATCCGAAGATTTGGTATTCAAGGCAAGCTAAGTCCGAGATACATTGGTCCATTCAAGATTCTGGATAGAGTGGGAGAAGTTGCTTACAGACTGGCTTTACCATCGCAGTTGTCCAGCGTGCACAATGTTTTCCATGTGTCTATGTTACGGAAATATGTGTACGACCCCACTCATATCATTCAGCAACTAGATTTCAAACTGAAGGAAGATTTGACCTATGAAGAAAGACCTATCGAGATTTTGGACCGGAAGTAACATCAACTCCAGAATCGTTCTATACCGATGGTCAAGATTCAGTGGAGTCGGCGTGGGACCGAAGAAGCTACTTGGGAGTCTGAAGATACTATGCAGAAGCGGTATCCCGACTTATTCTAGGTGAGCGATCTCTTTCCCAACTCTCGGTTATAGTGCAGTGAATTTGGAGGACCAAATTCTTTAAGTAGGGGAGGGTGTAATACCCCGAATTATTATTTGAGCCCAATATAATTATTAAGCTTTTATTAACTGAGAATTGAATTTTTAATGAATTAATAATTGAATTTCAGATTTTTAATATTTAATTCCTTAGAAATAGAACAAGTGAAAATCCGACTACCTTATAAAAATTCATAAAAATGGTAAACATGTTAAGGTCGATGTAGTTAGTACCTTTGTCTTCTGTAATTAAGCCATTAAAAATCCGTGGTTAGATCTATTTAGTGATTAAGACCTAAAGTGCACACTTTTTGACCCTTACCTAACCTTAGTTTAAAACGCGAAATTAAGGCTTAATACTTAACCAAATGAGCTCAAACCAGAGGCAAATGGACGGTCTTGATCTGAGGATCAAATGCCCTCCACCAATTTCTCGAAACCCTAACCCTAGAATGCGCAGCCGGCCGAGTTTGGTTGAGTCAACCTTTTCGGCGCCATTTCTAACACGTCTCTTGCCCTGTCGAATTCTCTCAGCTCCGAACTCTCCAGAAGATGTGTGAGCTATAGATAGAAATCTCTTTGACCCTAGTTTTGTTTGGTAGCAGCTGTGTCCGCAGAGGAGTCAGATCTGGGGAGATATCTGGCGATTACTGAAGGTGTGTCGGTAGGCCGTCGTCTACCTTCTTCCTTCCTTGTTTCTTCGATTGAGGTAGAAATTCTCAACCAAAATTCAAACATGAATACATCATTTTATTCCTCTCGACGAGATCTATCCAGTGGGACTGAAAGCCCTAATTTTTATCAGGTGTCTAGAGAGCTATCGAGGTTTTTGTGAAGGGTTAGTAAGTTCGTTCTTCATATCTAGCATCTTATTTCAACCGTCAATTGAGGTAGGTTTAACAGGCTAAACTCTAATTAACTTATATGATATAATCAGCATCTTATTAGCTTTCTTTAGGCGTAGAAAGCCCTAAAATTCATGAAGCATGTTTAGAGAATTTCTGTTCGTAGTAACAGCATGTTTAGACCTAGTTTTGATATGTTCTTCCAAGTTGATTTCTGATTTCAAAGTATTAATCTTGATCCACATGAACCATATTATATATGGATGGATTCAGCATCGTAGTAGCTTTCTTTTGATGTAAGAAGCCCCAAATTTCATTCTGTATGTTGAGAGAATTTTACAATTTAGGCACAGCATGTCAAAATTAGGGTTTCCCGTGTTCTTACCTTAGTAAATCATGATTTCAGTAAGATAATTTGAAATTGGTCTTTCTGTTAGATAGTATTCTCTGTTATCTTTTCAACGGTACCAAAAGCCCCTTATTTGGAGTCCATTTCCATTAGTTATTAGCGTTTTAGTGCAACCCTATCAACCCCCTTAGCTTCCCAGCATTCATCGGACGCGGAAGGGACGACCGGAGACGACCAGAGATGGATGGTCGCGCGATAGACCGCACAACTCAAGCCCAGACATGACTCTGGCATAGACAGGAGTTAAACGGTTCCTAAATGACCACACAACTAGTTGGACGGTTCAAAACTGACCACATATCCACTCCCAGCAGGTTAAACGGTCCAAATAGGACCACATACGTTGAACGGCCCCCTGGGTGGCCGCACAACTAGATGGGCGGCCTTGCCCATGGCCGCACAACCCTGGGATGGGCGGCCCTACCCTCGACCGCCCATCACATGGGCGGCCATGCCCTAGGCCGCCCAACTCCCAGTGCTCCATTTGAACCCCGTTTCAGCCCCTATTAAGCCCGATAGATATACGGCCCAATCCTAACCGTTTATCTAGACAGAAAACCACTTAATACTAGTTCTAATGCATTCATCATAGTGTTCTAAATGGTAATTAGTAAAATAGAAACCCACTTGATAAATGATTAATTGTGCAACTAAATTTCTGCTAATTGCACGTTATTCGTTCATACGCGACTTACACGATCTTGTTCATTAGCTTATCATCTTGAATCATTCTTTTTGGCATCTTGACTTAATGTATAACCTAATTATTGTTAATTTGATATGGAATTAAGATTAATATGATAATTAACTTGCTGTTTAGTGGCTGTACTACAATAGAACAGCGTGTTTAACTTCCCGACTTGTAACAAGTCGTTAGCCGATTAGCGTGCTAGTCTTGGTTTTACCCCCGGAAACTCTATCCGGCGGCATTACCATCATCTCGGGATTTCTTTATATCCCTGTTATGAACCTATTGAACTACCAAAACATCGTTTTATGTGTTCAAATTGCTGATTTGAGTCTTGGATCAAATTGGACGACGAGAGGCATGCGCGGCTAGTAGTTGACCGCATATCCTCTTTGGCTGCCCGATTATGACCGCATACGTTTATACGGCCCAGTATGGACCGTACATCTTATTCATGGGTCTTAATGTCTTCTGGACATGGGCGGCCCATAATGCACCGTTCATACCTTCGAGCGGCCCTGGTGCGGACACCATAGCACGCGAGAGGCACGAGCCGGCGAGCCACCGGTACCGTACGCGGAGCACCACTCGAGCCACTTCGGCATCCATATGGCTCGAAGACGGTCTAGAGACTCCCCCTTGAGTCTCGGTATTTTTCGTATTTTGTTTGTATGTTGTGTGTATTTTATTTAGATTGTAATTTGGATTGTAATAGAGGTTTATTTGTAATTTGGGACCACCCGGGTCCCACGGGCCCCCCCCATCCCACCTCCCATTGATCCACCTCATCACTGGGACCCATGTGGGGTCAGTCAAACCTTCCATTGTGGGCTTCTAGAAGGTGGGACCAAAGGAGGGGACAAATGGGGGAGCATCTCCTAGATCTCTCCTTAATTTAAGGGAGTGTCCCCCTCCTTTTGTATTAGTTTAATAGGTTTTGAATCTTATTTTATTTTTTACAAACCACATGGGAGAAATACTTTTGTTGACTCCCAAGTATGCCCCTCCCAAATCTAGATCTACGGGTATTGGTGCGGACACTAGGGCGATCACGTGACACGTCGGCGAACCGACGTTGCCATACGCGGAGCGCCAAGTGGACTACATCGGCTTATCTTCCAAATGGGGACACTTTGGCTTCTATTTGGACTCTTTTTAGCATTAAATTGGGCTTGTAATGTCACATTATATGTGGGTTTTCATATTGGGTTGGTTGTAAGGCTCTAAATGGGCCAACTGGTTAAGGCCCTTAAGACTTCATTAAGAAAGGGAGAGGCCTTGGTCCATTTGGATGGATCCATAGGCCATATATGGGCTCTTCATACATGGGCCAACTAGAGGAGAATGGCCTTGAGCCATATTGGATTCCTAGAAGGATGAGTGGGCTGCCATGACAAAAATGGCCCATTCAAGGCCCAAAATGGGGGGCGCCCCCTTTCTTATCCTATTAGGCTAGGAAATTGTCTTTTTTCTTCTTTCTTCTCTCCATTCACAACATGTGGTATTAAATGGCTGCTGGTCAAGGTTAATTGGCTGCCAACCTACCCCCCTTTTACCTTGAATGTCAAAGGTAGGCAGCCAACATGTCTCTTTGTCCCCTCCCTCTCCCTTTCATGGCCATGGGCGCATCCCCCTTCCCCTCCCCTTGAAACCCACGACCTCCCCACCCCTTATACCTCTTGTAATTGTCTATTTAAGGGCTTGTACATTGTGTGTGCAGAGGCTAATGATATTTTGTTGAAAGAAAATTGTTAAGAGAGTGATTCTCCCTCTTTCTCTTGCCCTTTCCCTTGGTGTGAATTTCTCAGAAATCTGGTCGTGGACTCGACCTTCTCTTCCCATCCCCCTCTTATCATCTTGTTCCCTCCGATTTATCCTTGATACTACTACAAGATTGCAAGAATTCAGCTCTGGTTTGATGCCGTTTGGAGTTCAGGAGCACCGGCGGTGATTTTTCTCGTGGCGGCGCGCAGATCTGTCCCAGAGTGCAGTCTAGATCTGGGGTTGACTGTGTTTCGATTTATGCAGCCAAACCACGATGTGATCAGGATCTGGTGTCTGAAGATCAATTAAAGTATGGCAAGTCATCTTCATGTTGCCTCTGGTTTCGTTGCATTTCAATGTCTGTGCTGTCCGTGGCGTCAATTCTCGTGAGGTCGCGCAAGAAGATCTGAACAGACTCAGTCCAGATCCAGAGGCGACTTCCCACATCTGTCCTGCCTCATCCAGCCAGTATCTGAGAGAGAGGTCTTCAGAGGATTTGTTCCTATGGACGTCACCAACAACCTCCCACTGATGGAATTCCATTTCGACATCGGCAACCCTTTTTCCACTATTTATTTGTCTGTCTGTGCAGTTCTGTGAACACCAAATCAGACGCTGAAAGAAATCATTGCTGCACCTAGATCTGAAAGGATCTGAATGCGCCCTCTGGAGTGAAGAAACTATGTCCAGTCACCGTCATTCTCCAATAAACGGCACCCCAATCAGACGTCGTGGTGGAGTGAAGAAACTATGTCCAGTCACCGTCATTCTCCAATAAACGGCACCCCAATCAGACGTCGTGGCTAGGAGTTCTAGTCGTCGGAAGATCTCTACACAGGGTGCCCGGTGTCGATAGAACCAAGTCGACTCGCCCTCGGCGCGCTCGTTCGGCTCCAGCTCGCCTTCCTCGGCTCCGTTGCTTGCTGCCCGTCAACCCGGGACCCAGCAACCCCCAAACATCATTTTGTAACCCTTTACCTCCCTGTGTGGAGTGGGTTTCCAGATCTGAAATTGTAAAATTAAATCATTTGTATATCGGGGTTGTTCGAAAAACGGCCGGCAATTCTTCCCCACGCCTAGACGTGGAGGTACGCGCTCATTCCATTCTCACATTGCTAATTTAGTATACATTCTATATTGCTGCGTTTGTGAGATTAGGGCCGTTAGCTTGTATCTAAATCACCGTGCTAGTGAGTTGAGAGTGCCTGTTCTGTAGCTCCGATCGAGCACCGAACGCGAATCGGTACCCTAAGCGACTGTGGTTTCTTAATCGCCGCGATCCCCACGTTTCCCTCGCAAGGGATGATCACTGGGCTAAAGAGAGAGCGCTGTTGAGAGGCATCTCCACCCGGAGAATACCACAGTGGCTAGCCACCTGGCTTGCCTTAACGTGCTAGTGCTGGCCGCACTTGTGTCCGTCGTACGTCCTAGCCCGGTCGAGTCATCCGTCCCGCATCAATTTGGTATCAGAGCGAGTTGAGTCTAGGGTGTCACAAAAAAAAGTGTGTCTTTTTGCATTTGCCTCCCTTTACCCGGTATATCAAAAGGTGTTGTCCGAACGTTAGGCTACGCCTATCGGGAAGGTCGCACACTTGCGCAAGTGACCTTCGAGTCGATTACCTCCGCCGCGTACCGAGTTTTGGTTAAGTCTAGGCGCATCATTTTGCATTAGTGTGTTTTGCTTTAGTCGGTGTCTTGTATTCGGTGTGTTTGCATGCCCACTCGTCGGGGTACTCAGTACTCACCCCCACCCCCACCTATGGCCAACCCACGGGATACCTCGGGAGACTTCCACTCCCTACAAGAGGTAATGATGGCCATTATGACTAGGTTGGACCAATCCGATGCTAACTTTCGGACTTTCTCTGATAATATGGATGGTCGCCTTAGGGCCATGGAGGGACGCTTGGAGACCTCCGATAGGTCGGTCCAAGACCTCGCTGGGCGGTTAGATAGGATGTCACACGGGGACCCTCCTGGGGAAGCCCAAGGTCCACCCGCACCTCCTCCCGCGGTGGCCCAAGTCCAACCCGCTCCCATGGCCCAAGTCCAGGCCGCTCCCGTGGCCCCAAACCAGCCACCACTGGTTCCTCCACCCGCCCCTCCTCGGGTTCCCCAACTACTGCACCGTGACCTTGGTCTCGAGGACTATGGGTCCGACAATCCCTACGAGGGGTATGGTCAACGCCGTCGTGGTTTTCAGCCACAACGAGATGAGGATGATGATAGGGTCCTTAAGACCGTGCGAGCGGACCCTCCCACTTTTTACGGGTCTTTGGATCCCAAAGTCTACCTAGATTGGGAGTTTGGGATGGACCGTTATTTTGAATGGTATGATATGTCGGAGCGTCGAAGGGTCCGATTTGCCACCATGAAACTCATGGGGCAGGCACAAACCTATTGGAAGAATGTGGAGAGCCTGCTACTTCAGCGGCTAGAACCCCCGATCGACACATGGGCCGAGATGAAGAATAAGCTTTGGCAAACGTACCTTCCTCCCACATACCGCCAGCGACTCATCGATAGATGGCAAAGTCTTAGCCAGGGAGACCGGTCCGTCTCCGAATACATCGCGGAGTTTGATGAGTACTTTCTACGATGTGGTGTCACGGAGGAGAGTACCATGCCTGTGTCCCGCTTTCGACGTGGTTTGCGGCCACACTACCAGTATGAGCTTTTCCGCCGCAATGCCAAGACGTTGGAAGAGGCATACCAGGTTGCTCTCGAGATGGAGCAATTTGAGAGAGAGTTCGAGTCTAGCCATCGGTTGGGCCCTACCCCTCTCCGTAGTACCGAGCCCCGTCACTCTATAGGCCCACATCAGCGGCCTCCCATGGCTCGACCTCAGGAGCCCACCCGTCAGGAGCACTTCGCTCCACGGCCTCGCCCTCCTCCACCATGGGATCTATTTCCACCACAACCCTCGGCACCCGTTGCCCGTTCCCCGGCTCCTATAGCCCGTCCTCTGGCACCGACACCCCCTCCGCTATTGTCCAAGGCACCTACATCTCCTCCACTGTTGCCTACACCCCCTACCCGACGGGATGATAAGGGTAAGGCCCCTTTTATAGGAGAGAGTAGTTGGTCGCGAGTGCAGTGTTTCCACTGTCACTGGTTTGGTCACATCGCTAGTGGGTGTCCCGCTCGCACCACCCTAGTCTTAGGTGTTGGAGGATCCGCACCTCCCGAGCTTGAGTGTGTCGATTACGAGGCCGATGAGGCACTGGCCGATGAGTACTACGCCTTGGGGGAAGAGCTGGGCGACCCTTCGGCCGCCCAGGATGCCGCCACCTAGTGGGCTTGATGCTACCACCTTAGTCTAGAGTCGTGCATGAGTCAGTGTGTTTTCTTGTGTGGCTTGTTTGGTGTGTTTGTTTGTCTCTCTAGTTATTGTTTCATACATATGGTTTGCATGAGTCGCGTCCCAATCAAAGGCCAGTCGTGTGCGTAAAGGAATTCGCCGATGCATGCTATACGTCCGTGGATTCAAAGGGAGAGTACGTCTAGGTCAGGGTCATACCTGATTGGTTTTCTCCCGGAGACCAAAGCACCTCTAAGTCCACGATACCCACCTTCTGGGTTAAGAAACAAGTGGGTCCGAAAGCATACATTATTGAATTACCGGATGCCTATGGTGTCAATTCGATGTTCAATGTTTTGATCTGGTAGCATATTGGAACCCGCGGTGATTCCTAGTAAGTTTTGGGCTTTTCTCCTATTGTGAGTAATCCATCACCCGAGTATCCACCTCTTCCAGCCTCAACGCACGCATATAGATTGTATACTGGATGAGCAGGTGATCACCACAAGGAACGGCGCAAATCCACACGTCCTAGTGCGTTGGCGAGGATGCCCCACGATGACCAACACCTTGATCACATGCGGAGAATGCAAGCTTCGAGACCCTTACTCGACGGAGTCGAGTTCCTCCCACCCGGGGAGAATTGGTGCGGACACCAGGGCGATCACGTGACACGTCGGCGAACCGACGTTGCCATACGCGGAGCGTCAAGTGGACTACATCGGCTTATCTTCCAAATGGGGACACTTTGGCTTCTATTTGGACTCTTTTTAGCATTAAATTGGGCTTGTAATGTCACATTATATGTGGGTTTTCATATTGGGTTGGTTGTAAGGCTCTAAATGGGCCAACTAGTTAAGGCCCTTAAGACTTCATTAAGAAAGGGAGAGGCCTTGTTCCATTTGGATGGATCCATAGGCCATATATGGGCTCTTCATACATGGGCCAACTAGAGGAGAATGGCCTTGAGCCATATTGGATTCCTAGAAGGATGAGTGGGCTGCCATGACCAAAATGGCCCATTCAAGGCCCAAAATGGGGGGCGCCCCCTTTCTTGTCCTATTAGGCTAGGAAATTGTCTTTTTTCTTCTTTCTTCTCTCCATTCAAAACATGTGGTATTAAATGGCTGCTGGTCAAGGTTAATTGGCTGCCAACCTACCCCCCTTTTACCTTGAATGTCAAAGGTAGGCAGCCAACATGTCTCTTTGTCCCCTCCCTCTCCCTTTCATGGCCATGGGCGCATCCCCCTTCCCCTCCCCTTGAAACCCACGACCTCCCCACCCCTTATACCTCTTGTAATTGTCTATTTAAGGGCTTGTACATTGTGTGTGCAGAGGCTAATGATATTTTGTTGAAAGAAAATTGTTAAGAGAGTGATTCTCCCTCTTTCTCTTGCCCTTTCCCTTGGTGTGAATTTCCCAGAAATCTGGTCGTGGACTCGACCTTCTCTTCCCATCCCCCTCTTATCATCTTATTCCCTCCGATTTATCCTTGATACTACTACAAGATTGCAAGAATTCAGCGCTGGTTGGATGCCGTTTGGAGTTCGGGAGCACCGGCGGTGATTTTTCTCGTGGCGGCGTGCAGATCTGTCCCAGAGTGCAGTCCAGATCTGGGGTTGACTGTGTTTCGATTTATGCAGCCCAACCACGATGTGATCAGGAGCTGGTGTCTGAATATCAATTAAAGTATGGCAAGTCATCTTCACGTTGCCTCTGGTTTCGTTGCATTTCAATGTCTGTGCTGTCCGTGACGTCAATTCTCGTGAGGTCGCGCAAGAAGATCTGAACAGACTCAGTCCAAATCCAGTGGCGACTTCCCACATCTATCCTGCCTCATCCAGCCAATATCTGAGAGAGAGGTCTTCAGAGGATTTGTTCCTATGGACGTCACCAACAACCTCCCATAGACGGAATTCCATTTCGACATCGGCAACCATTTTTCCACCATTTATTTGTCTGTCTGTGCAGTTCTGTGAACACCAAATCAGATGCTGAAAGAAATCATTGCTGCACCCAGATCTGAAAGGATATGAATGCGCCCTCTAGAGTGAAGAAACTACGTCCAGTCACCGTCATTCTCCAATAAACGGCACCCCAATCAGACGTCGTGGCTAGGAGTTATAGTCGTCGGAAGATCGCTGCACAGGGTGCCCGGTGTGGACAGAACCAAGTCGACTCGCCCTCGGCGCGCTCGTTCGGCTCCAGCTCGCCTTCCTCGGCTCCGTTGCTTGCTGCCCGTCAACCCGGGACCCAGCAACCCCCAAACATCATTTTGTGACCCTTTACCTCTCTGTGTGGAGTGGGTTTCCAGATCTGAAATTGTAAAATTAAATCATTTGTATATCGGGGTTGTTCAGAAAACGGCGGGGAATTCTTCCCCACGCCTAGACGTGGAGGTACGCGCTCATTCCATTCTCACATTTCTAGTTTAGTATACATTCTATATTGCTGCGTTTGTGAGATTAGGGCCGTTAGCTTGTATCTAAATCACCGTGCTAGTGAGTTGAGAGTGCCCGTTCCGTAGCTCCGATCGAGCACCGAACGCGAATCGGTACCCTAGGCGACGGTGGTTTCTTAATCGCCGCGATCCCCACGTTTCCCTCGCAAGGGACGATCGCTGGGCTAAAGAGAGAGCGCTGTTGAGAGGCCTCTCCACCCGGAGAATACCACAGTGGCTAGCCGCCTGGCTTGCCTTAACGTGCTAGTGCTGGCCGCACTTGTGTCCGTCGTACGTCCTAGCCCGGTCGAGTCATCCGTCCCGCATCAGGTATTTTATGTCATTTTGCAATTCATACAAATACCATGTAATTCTCATTTTAGTTGAATTAATGCCATTTGAATTGGAAAAAAAGCATGAAGCTCCAACCTTGGTGCGCCCCCTTCTCCTCTCCCTCTCCCCCTTGAAGCTGTGAAGGCTTCCTTCTGGTGGTGAGACTCCACCCTATCAGTTCCGGTCGCCGCCGTCGCCGCCACGAGCCGTCACCGCACCGCCATCGCCATCAACGGAGTTCTGCCTGCGCAGTACCACAACAGCTTGTTCGAAATTCACAGGTCTTCCCCGAGCTCATTTGGCTACCAACTTTGGAGGCGTTGTTCCTGGGATGTTCCTCTCCACCCACAAAAATCAGGCCAGCATTCAGATCAAGTTTGCTAATTTTTGATTTTCGTCCACTCTTTCATTTCGGTTCTGCCAGAATTCTGTCCAGGTTCACCTCCGTCCTGAGTTTCATGTCTTAGAGCCACTTTTCCATTTCTGTTGGTTCTCCCAATTTTACTGTGGGTTCCATCCATCCACCCCTTCATCCACAATTTTTCTCAATTTTTTATTCTCCCATCTCATATTTTCTACAAATCGTTCTCAGACCCATCTACAGTTTTGTCCACCTGTTCCCAGATCCGACCACTAGTCACCCCAAAAATCATAACAAATCGCCACCACCTCTAAAGCAAATTCTAAAAATAGTCCCAATTTCATGGTTTGATTCCCTACAACTCCTAAGAAGAGCTCAAGAGCTGAATCGGAGGTTTACTAGGCGGTCAACGGTGGTTCTCAGATAAGTTCCCTGCAGATCTGAGATTTCGGTTACCATACAACAGAGACTTGTAAATTCAATAAAGTTCTTATCCGACCAGATCCATTAGATCTCTCTGGGTCTGGATTGAAGAACTTGAAGAGAGCTTTCCAACGATAGCTCGTGCGTCCCGATCCGACGTCGGGATTGATCGCAGCGGCCGTTTTTACCGGAGCGCGCGCCGGAAGACAGCAACCAAAATCCGTGGGTTATTAGTTCAAGGGTTGGGAATCGGGGCCGATCGACCCCCGATCGGTGTTCCCGGCCGACCGCCGTCCGTGCAGGCATGCCACCAGGGGTCCCCATCACAGTGGGTCCCACCCCCGCAGATCCGGAGGACAGCACCGTCCGTGGGCCCCGCGGGCCCGTAGAAGCCGCCGTTCGGAAAGCACAAAAACGCGGAGTTCGGCACCACCGGGCGACATCAAGATGCTGCCCGTCAACCCGAGTTGCATGATTCCCGGACCCCACATGTGACCTTTTACCTCTCTGCGTGGAGTGGGTCGACTTAGTGTATTGCTGTAATAATTGTTAACAGGGAGTCCGTGATTCGGCCGGGGTTGTCTTCGCCACGTCGGGTGCGTGGAGGTAAAGGTCTTAACCTCTTGGCGTTCATTTGCTTAGCTAGTATATGGTCTTTTGCCGCTGCTGAGAGTGTGAGAGTGACCCGTCCCGCAACTCGATCCGAGTCCGGAAGTTGAGTCGGACTACCCTTGACCTCCGCTGGTTCCTTAACCGCGCACGGTCCGCGCTTTCCCTCGCTTGGGATGACGAGTGAGCTTCCACTTCTGTTAGCGACATTTCGCCACTAGGAGCTCGTAGTGTCGGGCTTAGTGTCTCCCTGGTGTGTGTTGCTGGTCGTGTCTTCATCTAGAGTTTGAGGGTGGCACCATATAGTGTTGTCTCCCGTGTCTGTCCCGCATCAGTTTGGTATCAGAGCGAGTTGAGTCTAGGGTAGTCATTGCATAAGTCTTGCATGCATCATGGTCTAAGTCGAGTTTAGGACCATCATTACTTTCAAAACAAAAAAAAGTGCATCAAATTTGCATTTCATCTCAATTACCCGGTATATAAAAAGGTGTTGTCTGAACCTTAGGCTACGCCTATCGGGAAGGCCGTAGACTTGCGCGAGTGATCTTCGGATCGATTAACTCCGCCCCGTACTGAGTCTTGGTGTCTTGTCCTTAGTGTGCATGCATCCCAACCTTGCATAGTCTGTCTCGTGTCATGTTCAAATGGCCTAGCATGTCCATTCCTAGGGATCCATTCCCATCCTTTGGCAATTATGGCCAACCCATGCCAACCCGTCCAAGGCGACAAGTCCGTGTCCGAGTACATTAGGGACTTTGAAATGTACCGGTTTGGAAATGAGAGCACCACGACTGCCTCCCAGTTCCGGAGAGGTTTGCGGCTTCATTTTCGGTATGAATGTCTTATCCGTGATGCGTTCTCTCTGGCGCAGTGTTATCAGGTCGCTCTCGAGATCGAGCCTTTCGAGGCCAGATTTGATGCCGCCATTCGGCGAGCAGATGTCGCCCTTCGGCAAGCCTCTACCTCTCAGCCAATTCTGTTAGGGTGCTAGGCCCGGATACAGAGGGGGGTGAATGTATCCCTCTAAAAATTATGCCCGAATTAAAACACTAAACGCACAGATATGCGGAATAAAAGCTGATGAGCTTTCCAAGAGAAGATGATGATCAAACAATTGATCAAACAGTTGGACTGCAACAATGTAGCCTCCTGATCACACCAGACTCGCAAGCAGAGCTAATCAACCCAAGCACAGTTAGCAAAAGACAATGCTCAGAGATTACTCCCAATTAACACAACTAACCAAGCATGCACAACCTGTGAAGGGGAGGTAGAAGATATGGAACTAACGCAAAGCAAACCACTGCACAAATAATTTTAAGGTGGTTCGGTCCTCCAGACCTACATCCACCCCTCACTCCCAACCGGAGTGAGGCTTCACTAGCCAATGCTAGAACCAAGCAGACTCAGTCTGCAATAGGTGCTGACACACAGCTTGACCAGGGGAACAAACTTCCCTCTTCCTCTCAACCGGAGGGACACCCCAAGTGACTCCCAGTCACTTGGAAACCAGAGGTCGAAGACCTCTCTTCCTCCAGACCAGGAGGGACCCAGCAAGTGACTTCCAGTCACCAGCAAACCAGAGGTCGAAGACCTCTCTTCCTCCAACCAGAGGGACCCCTGGACATGCAAGCCACAAGCCTAGAACCGGAGACAAGTCTCCCTTCTCCTGAATCCACAGGAGGAACCATATCCCCAGCAGGGCAATCAGAAGAACAAGACTAACAAAAGAAACAAAAGAAAAAATACAGAAACATAAAAAGCACAGCAACAAAAGCTGGAAATGAAACACAATAGTCGTTATGGATTTGATCCACGAACAGACTGAACTGATCTGCAATAGACTCTCTCTCCTCCTCTTCTTTTCTTCCTCTTCTTTCTGCTTCTCTCTCTTCTCTCTTTCTTCTCACTTCTCACGAACACTATCTCTCTTTCTTTCTCTTCTGCTCTCCTTTTCTCTCACGCTATTCTCTCCTTCTTCTCTTCAACTCTTTTTCTTCTTCTTTTCTTTTTCTGGATCAAAAGGCTTTTTGCTCTCCAGGCTTCTTCTTCGATCTATCTTCTACAGAGGATGAAGACTCGTACATATAGCAGCAGCAGCTGGCACACTGGGCGCATGTGGCTTCCACATTTCCTGCCCTAGAAATTCGGACCACGTGGCAGTATCCTGGTATCTCGTCCATCCTTGGATCACGAGCCAGGCACCTCGGATCACGTGCCCTGTGAAACTCAAGTCTGCTGCGTTGACGCTTCCAACCCTTGGCGTTGACGCATTGATGCGTTCCAGTGAGCAAACAGCCTAGCCCAATTGACAGTTGCGTCGACGCTGCTCCACTGCTGCATTGACACATCGGTGATCCAGTGATTAGATATTCAGCAGATAGACGTGCTGCGTTGACGCTTTCAGCATGCTGCGTTGACACATGGAGCTGCAACGTCTGAACTTAGATGGCTTCAGCCCTCTTACGTTTCGTGTGAAGTGCGTTGACGCATTGTGCAACTGCGTCCACCCTCTGGTCACCTTGTCGATCCATCAACCTACTGCGTCGACGCCACTTGATGAATGCGTTGACGCACCATAGAATCCACAAGCTTCTTTCTTGATTGTTTGAACTACTGTGTTCACGCCACTTGATCAAGGCGTTGACGCATGGGTGTGTGTTCCAGTGACCAAACAGCCTGGCCTTTTTAGTCCCTGTCAGGCAGATGAAACGAAGTCATCAGTTTAAGTCTAAACCATGTACAGTCTCTGAAGAATGCAAAGCATTGTATAGACTTGGTGTTAGGACGACAATGAATAGACTTGCAAGATGTCAAGTGATGTGTAGACTTTGCGTTCAACTGGATGTATAGGCTTGGAGGGTTCACTTATGGCTGTACAGACTTGGGCGTTGTATAGACTTGGAACGGCTTCAAGGTAACAATGTATAGACTTTGAAATAAAGAGTGTACAGACTTGAAAGTTCAAGGCCACGATGTATAGACTTTGCCCAAGGAAACGAATGTATAGACTTCAAAAGAAGCAGTCCGATGTACAGACTTGGTTGCAAGCTGAAACGCCGGATGTACAGACTTGCTGAACCGATAAGGCAGGCTGTACAGACTATAAGAAGGTTAAAGCAATGTGTAGACTTGATGAAAATTTAGATCGTTGTACAGACATGGGGTTCAGCTGAAGATGTATGGACTTTGACGAAGTGAAGCAGTGTACAGACTTGATAAGTCTGAAGGCGATATATAGACTTGGTGAACACTGCAACATCAATCGGTTGTATAGAGTTGGGGTTGCACATGCTTTGGCAATGTGTAGACTTAGAAGACATATGAATGTGTAGACTTCGAAGGATTGAGATGAACTGTTCACGCTGTACAGACTTGGTGAAAGTTGAAGGGGCGAGCGATGTACAGACTTTAGATTCTAGACCAGTGGCTGTACAGACTTCAAGCCTAATGTATGAAGCAAAGCAAGAGCTCTTTCAAAACAATTCCAATGCATCAACGCATTGAGTCCACTGCGTCGACGCACTAGTTGACACATCTTATAGACCAACTCTGGGACAGACCAGTGAGTTGACGCAATGATCCCATGCATTAACGCATCATGCAATACTCATGCAAACTCATGCATTCAATGCTGTATATCAGACACAGTCCTATGCAATCATATCAGCAGCCATATTCAAAACACAATATCATAATGCACTGACTGTGTTGACTGTGTTGCAATCATCAAAACAAATCATCAAAACCATCATCAAAACCACATGGGCACAATAATCTCCCCCTTTTTGATGATGGCAACACTACACAGTGAGTCAATCTGATGACTCAAACTATTCTCCCCCTTTGACTTCATCAAAAAGAAAATAGTTTGAGAACTTAAAGCATGTATAAGAAATTAGTCAATTTCTCCCCCTTGCAAGAACATGATTCTCCCCCTTTAAGAGTTTCAGCAAAAGCATGAGTTAGAGATGATCAAAAGAAACCTGCATGCACTGATTGAATGATATTCTCCCTCTTTGGCAAACAATCTCCCCCTTTGGTATAATCAAAATAAACCATGGAAAGGGGTATGAATGTGGATGCAGATATCAGAGATATGAATGCAAGAGCACAATTCTTCTCCTTCTATGCAGCATGATGCATATGACAAGGAGGCTCCCCCTCAATAAATGGAACCTTAGAAATGAATGAGAAGGGGACCATAGGGGCAAACAAGGAGAAGTTCAAGTCATTGAACCTAGGACATGAGCAGAAGAGTTTCAATTAACAGATTTTTCAAGGATGCTCCAAACCCAAGAAGTTCAGCCAGATTTTCAAAGAGATATCAATCTCATAAATCCAAAACAAGTTTTTCAAAGTCTTCCATTATAAGGGCTTATGAATGAGCTTTATTGAACAGCATGGTTTAAACATGATGTATGTAGAGTTTATAAATAAAATTCTGTATTGATATCTAAAACTATGGTTTAATAAAAATGAACCAAGCCCTCATATTTATCTTGATAAGACTCCATTTCTCTTACACAATCAAATTTATTGACTTCTTTCGGAATTACATGCATCAGTATTGAAATCAAGCAATTATGAAGTCATATGATTTTGTCTAGGGTTGTAGCAATTTGATTTTAGCATCAATATTCAGATATTTCAATTCGTTCAATAATTTTTCATACTACAAATTTTACGAGCACTCTAGTTCAGTGCACACCTTGTAACTAGAGGATATACCTTGATCAGAGGCCTATATCCTTAAGCACTTAGTGTGACTAACTGTCATGCTTTACATGAACAGAGATAGCATTTACACATCATGACACACTGCAAATCATTTCTTGATGAGTGAATTATATTTCTCAGTGTGCATGCCATTGCTCTGCCTGATTTTCAATGAGATTTTATTCTGCAGAGTTGACTAAGACACCTCATGACACAGTCCTTTGGACATGGTTTCTCAGTGACCAAAGTCATTGCTCTGACAACAATTACCCTTTAGACAATTCAGACAAATTCCTTTGCTTCAAGTCAATAATAATTTCATATACTTAACCAATTAAAGCCATGAATTCAATAATGTAGATTTCAGAAGATTTTACAAGACACAGCATGAAACAGATGGTTAAGGTTTATTAAACATGCTTCAGATATTTTTAAGAGATTTTAAAGCCAAACTCATTGAATACATTAAACTTAAACCACATGAGTTATTTCAGTCATTCATAAAAATGTATAATAGAAGATTTCTAGTTCAAGAGTTTTCAGATTTATAATCGAGATAGTCACATTGAAATCTTCATGAAGGACTGATGGAATTCTGAAGCCAAATGATACCAATTGATAGGAGAGATTTTGAGGCTCAATGATTTCTGATATTATCAAGGTTTGTCAACTAAGATCAATGATGAAGGGTATGTAATTAATTCTCACAGAGATGTATGCACTTGACCACCTGCATGCAATGCATTGACTCCCCCTGACAACATGCATTCAGACAATCTTTCTGGCATTTTTCATGAAATGCAATGCAATTAACTACATGCATGCAAAGACTCAACACTGAATGCTATACAAGGACATGTAATTAACTCCCCCTGAAAACATACAATGTTTGCCATGAGACACTGAACATATGATTTTGATTTATGCACATTCAAACTGTCCTATCCAGCAAAGTGACCCATGGTACTAGGCGGAGCACTTGGTCTAAAAGACCACCTCACACATAGTAAGAACCTCCAGACAGACTTCCCTGCCTTTTGGTACCTTACCATTTATATACCATTGAGGTCATGCATGATAATTCAACATGCAGTCCTATATGCAATTCAGAATGTTCAGTGAGCTATTGCAACACACAAATTTCAAACAATATTCACATTCAGCTCAGATTTTCAGAAATTTCAGAGTGCATGATCAGAAAATAATGAAACTGGCAGATGGTGAATGAATATGCAAGAACAGATTTAATATGCAAGCACTAGATGAAACTAAGAACAGGATATGCAAGAATACATCAAACCAGATATGCAATGAATTTCAAAATGGGAAATGCAGAGAGATTACCTGAAAAATGTGAGAATGGGGTTTTTCATTCTTGAGTGTCTTGGATCATTACCCCTTTATTCCAGTCCCAAGGCACACCTGCATAGCAATGTTATTTTGCACAAACAGGTACCTAAGAAGTCTTGGGTCCTGACATGACAGTATTACTCCTAGCAGCAGTTTTCAGGTCTGATTTATGCACATTCTTGTTAGCATGAATTCTATGTGCATACACATGAGATTTTCTGTTAACAGAATAAAAATTCTGTTTACCAAAATTAGTTTGGTTTTGATATCCTGCCAGCCAACAGGTTGCAACCCTGTGACCTGGCTTCCCACAATGATGGCATGAGAAAATAGAATTTAGGTTCTTTTTATGCACATCATCATGAACATGAATTGTATGTGCATTAGCATGGAAATTTCTATTATTTGCATGACCAAACTATTTTCCATAATCAACACATTCAAAGTTTTTCTTTTTGAAAACAACTTTGTTCTTTCTGAGAGCATTTGTGCTAGCAGGGAATTTAAACTTTCCAGAAATGAAATTTTTTCCTTGAGCATGCCAACAGTCTTTGACTATGTGGCCATGCTTTCCACAGTGAGAGCAATAAGATGCATTCTTTTTAAAATTGAGTTCATTATTGCCATAGCCTCCTTGGGCATGCCAACAGTCCTTGACTGTGTGGCCATACTTTTCACAGTGATAGCATGCAGGAGACTTTCTGTTAATGGCAAGGAATTTAACAGTTTTAGAATTGAGTTTTCTACCCTGAGCATGCCAACAATCAATGGCCCTGTGGCCTGTCTTTCCACATTCAAAGCATGAAATAGAATTTCTTCTACAAGAACCTGACCAGCATTCAGAGTCCCTGTGACCCCTTTTGTTGCAATTAAAACAGATGATGTGCTGGTTCATAAAAACAGATTTGTTTTTACTAAAGACATGCTGATTTGCAAAGTGTTTTGTATGATATGAACATGATTTTTCCTTAATACTTGCAAACCAGCAATGAGTAATTGAGTGTCCTAATTTTCCACAATTAGAACATGTGACACTCCTTTTCTGAGATGAATGATTTTTATCATGAGATCTCCTATCATTCTTATCATCCTTCTCCATCAACTGACACTCATGCATCAGATGTCCAACTTTATGACAGTAATAACAGATAGTCTTCTTTTTGGATGCATGTGAGTGTGTGTGAGGACTGTGATCAGCAAACACTGATGGACCCTTTTTATTTATTTTCTATTTTCCAATCATTTTCTGAGCAATGGGCTGTTTGTCTTTAGAGGTGGTGGCTACATCTGAACCATTTACAAAAGATGTCATAACTTTGTTCTGAAGTTCTTTCTTGTTTATCTTATTGTAGCCCAGCCCTTCCTTCCTAGGGTTGATTTTTATACCTAGTAGCTTGTCTAGGTTTTTCTGCCCATCAACAAACTTTGACAAGAAAACTTTCAAATCCTGAATTTCATTTTCTAAAGAGGAAATATGTAGCTCATAACTGGCAATCTCTTGCTCACAGCAATTCATAGCTTCATTCAAAACTTTGTTAGCAATTTTATATTTTTCAACTTCCTGTTCCAGATTGCTCAGATTATCATAATCCTCAACACACACAGTTTTTCCTCTTTCTAAGGCTAGCAGTCTCTCAGACATAATGGAGTTCAGTATTTTTAATTTCTCATTTTATTCCTTAAGCTTGTCATTCTGAATTAACTCATTTATCAAAATCTGATCTTCTGAGTTAGTTTCAAGTTTTCTTCCAGCCCTGAATTCCTTCAAATCTTTTTCCTTCTTTTCAATGTTTTTCTGTAATTCCACATTTACAGATTTGATGGCTTCAAGTTTTTCAGCAAGCAAGTTTTTCTCCTGTTCAAGTTTCTCAATTTTTTTATCATTTTTATTAGCAAATGTTCTGAGAGAATCATTTTCAGATTTCAGCTTGTTTAAATCTGAGTTCACACTTTCAAAGTTTTTCAGCAATTTTTCATATTGGTCATGATAGTTAACAAGAGTCTGATTATCATTATCTGAGTTGAATTTTTCTTTGAGTTCCGATATCACATTTTTATGATCTTGATTTTCAGTTTTCAATAATGAAACTTGTTTCTTCAATATTTGAAAATCAGACATACAGGCATCATGAATATTCTTCAATTCAACACAATTTCTACAAGGAGAACTTGAACTATCTAAACCAGTACCCTTCTTCAATTTTTTATACTATTTTTTTAACAGTTCATGAGATTCAAATAATTCAGCATATGCATTATCCCAATCTTCTAGAGAAAAATTCTCGAAGAGATTTACCTCATCATCATCATCTTCATTTTGGCTGCTGCTTTGATTGCTTCTGTCAGCCATCATGCATCTGTCCTCGTTTACCCTGTGAAATTGCTTCAGCCTGTCCAGGATGTCCTTTGCTGAGCTGCAATTATGAAGACAAGACCATAAAGCTCTATCAGTAGCTGCTTTCATCAGGTTAAAGGCTTTCAGATTTTCTCCATCCTTTGATCTATGTCTATCGGTCCATTTGGACACTTTCGTTGGTAAGGTGTGAGGACCTTGTGAAATTAATTTCCACAGATCAGGATTAGCAGAATTAACATAAGCATGTAAAGCAGTGTACCACTGACTGAAATCAGAACCACTAAAGACAAGTGGAAGAGCCATTAGAAACAAATAGCGAGTAAATTCAAAGCAACAGGAATATTTATGCACTAAAAATAAATTTGCACCTAAAACTGCAAGATCAGATCTGCAGGTCGCTGGACCTTGTATGCAGACACCGCTCTGATACCAACTGTTAGGGTGCTAGGCCCGGATACAGAGGGGGGTGAATGTATCCCTCTAAAAATTATGCCCGAATTAAAACACTAAACGCACAGATATGCGGAATAAAAGCTGATGAGCTTTCCAAGAGAAGATGATGATCAAACAATTGATCAAACAGTTGGACTGCAATAATGCAGCCTCCTGATCACACCAGACTCGCAAGCAGAGCTAATCAACCCAAGCACACTTAGCAGAAGATAATGCTCAGAGATTACTCCCAATTAACACAACTAACCAAGCATGCACAACCTGTGAAGGGGAGGTAGAAGATATGGAACTAACACAAGGCAAACCACTGCGCAAATAATTTTAAGGTGGTTCGGTACTCCAGACCTACATCCACCCCCCACTCCTAACCGGAGTGAGGCTTCACTAGCCAATGCTAGAACCAAGCAGACTCAGTCTGCAATAGGTGCTGACACACAGCTTGACCAGGGGAACAAACTCCCCTCTTCCTCCCAACCGGAGGGACACCCCAAGTGGCTCCCAGTCACTTGGAAACCAGAGGTCGAAGACCTCTCTTCCTCCAGACCAGGAGGGACCCAGCAAGTGACTTCCAGTCACCAGCAAACTAGAGGTTGAAGACCTCTCTTCCTCCAACCGGAGGGACCCCTGGACATGCAAGCCACAAGCCTAGAACCGGAGACAAGTATCCCTTCTCCTGAATCCACAAGAGGAACCCGATCCCCAGCAGGGCATTCGGAACAACAAGACTAACAAAAGAAACAAAAGAAAAAATACAGAAATATAAAAAGCACAGCAACAAAAGCTGGAAATGAAACATAATAGTCGTTCTGGATTTGATCTACGAACAGACTGAACTGATCTGCAATAGACTCTCTCCTCCTCTTCTTTTCTTCCTCTTCTTTCTGCTTCTCTCTCTTCTCTCTTTCTTCTCACTTCTCACGAACACTATCTCTCTCTCTATCTCTCTTTCTTTCTCTTCTGCTCTCCTTTTCTCTCACGCTATTCTCTCCTTCTTCTCTTCAACTCTTTTTCTTCTTCTTTTCTTTTTCTGGATCGAAAGGCTTTTTGCTCTCCAGGCTTCTTCTTCGATCTATCTTCTACAGAGGATGAAGACTCGTATATATAGCAGCAGCAGCTAGCACACTGGGCGCATGTGGCTTCCACATTTCCTGCCCTAGAAATTTGGACCACGTGGCAGCATCCTGGTATCTCGTCCATCCTTGGATCACGAGCCAGGCACCTCGGATCACGTGCCCTGTGAAACTCAAGTCTGCTACGTTGACGCTTCCAACCCTTGGCGTTGACGCATTGATGCGTTCCATTGAGCAAACAGCCTAGCCCTATTGATAGTTGCGTCGACGCTGCTCCACTGCTGCGTTGACGCATCGGTGATCCAGTGATTAGATATTCAACAGATAGACGTGCTGCGTTGACGCTTTCAGCATGCTGCGTTGACGCATGGAGCTGCAGCATCTGAACTTAGATGGCTTCAGCCCTCTCACGTTTCGTGTGGAGTGCGTTGACGCATTGTGCAACTGCATCCACCCTCTGGTCACCTTGTCGATCCATCAACCTGTTGCGTCGACTGGTTACGCGAAAGTTCGTCGTTTAAAACACGCGTATAACAATCTTAAAACCGCACTCGCACAAAATGATCAAAAGAGAATGTAGTATTAGGACAAGCACGGGTCGAATCCACAAGGAAGAAGAGATTTTTAGAGTTAAAAACTTTGGACTCCTTTGGAAAATATTTGTGATTTGATTGTTTGAAGAAAAGTGATGAAACAAAGAACGATTCTAACACTTAATTAAAAACACCTATGATTATGCGCCTATGCTATAGAAATTAATTGCATGAAGTGAAAAGAAGAGATAGAAGAAGGGGGTAGAGATGGAAGAAGATCAAGAACTAGATTAAAAGAACAACTCTCTTCATTAACTTAAAAGAAAAAGTACATGAAGTGCAAGACAAGCTTACAACAAAGAGGTGACAAGATTACAATAAAGTAACATAACACAAAAGCAATGACAAAAGGAGGGGCCTGAGATGTGAAGATAGTAGTAGCAATGGTGATGACGTCGTCGTCTCCTCCTCGCCGAGCCTTGGAGAGGATCGCTCCGCCTTGAAAGAGATCACCGTGTACACCGGGAGGAAGTCGCCTTTGTCGTTGAAGTTGCCTTTGGAGGGTGAATAACTTTGAACCCAAGAGGAATTAGGGGATGCCCAAGAAGAAAAAGTTGAAGAAGAGGGAGATAGGAAGAACTTTGATGAAGAACTCAGATAGAAAAGAAGAGCAAAAGAGCTTCAAAATAGAGAAATAATAGAAATTAGCACCTCGGATGAACAGTGAAATCACAGGACAGCAAGTTGAAAAATGAGAAATAACTTCAAAACCAGAAAGAATTAGAAGTTGAGTAAGAAGAAGAAGTTGTAGAACACGTAAAAACAAAGAACTTTCATGAAGAAAGCAAGAGGAGAAAATGACTAGAAGGGTGAGAAACAAGGGGAAGAACAGAGAGAAACACTGGTTCACAGATGAACAGGACAGCACAGTGAAAAATATGAAATAGTTTGAAAACCAGAAGGAATTAGAAGTTGAGCAAGAAGAAGAAGTTGTAGAAGACATAAAAATGAAGAACTTTTATGAAGAACACAAAAGGAGAAAACGAACTTACATAAGAGAAATCGGAGGCCTATGGTTGGGAGAGAAAGAGGGAGAGTGAAAGATTGCTCAAAGAAAAGACTCCCCTTCTCCTCCTTGCCATGGGCTATTTATAGGGAAAGTTAGGTAGATGGAGGGTGGAGATTGTATCAAAAGGAGATAGATGGCTGAGATTTAAGTGGAATATGATGCATGGGGAAGAGAAAAAGTAGGTGGGCACCCCCTTTCTTGGACTTTAGGCACCCTATTTCCCAAGGCTCATCATGTCTCTCCTTTATTTCAAACTTTGAATGTCCTTTTCCTCCTTTCCAAAGTTAAAGTTTGGATTCCTCCTTTTCAAACTTTGAATTCAAAATTTTGAACTTTCCTTTCCCTCCAACCAAAATAATTTGAATTCTTTATTTGACTTGGTCAAAATGGTGATGACCCTTTTGCCCCCGGCTTCTTTTGTAATTACCTTCGGTGTCCTACACACACATAATTATACTTTAGTCCATAAAAATTACCATAATGTGCACATAAATCTCAAATGCTCATGATTATGTAATGGAGAATTAATGTTCATGACCCTCAACTTTAATTTATTATTAAATAAGACAATTGAATTAATCAATTTACGTGAAAGCTCCAATTTAAATGCGGAGTTGAGGTTAACTATGAAATATGCATAATTACCTAATTATATGCACATAAAATGGTGTTCATGCAATGAATTGTCATAAGAAATGGCCACTTATCACACCCCCCAACTTACTCATTGCTAGTCCCTTAGCAATACCAATAAATTGCATTTTAGGACTAACAAGAGTTTACAAAATTCATGCTCTCATATCTAGTTATCCCTTCATAGAATCGACCAAAGATTAGGAATCTGGAATCATTAATGCACACTAGCCTTATGTAGGAACTTAATTGTACATGATTAAGAATTCTAGTTAAAGCTCAATAGCACTTTGTGCATGTGTAACTACCAAATCCACAGCTTAGACAATTGCATCCCCCATTCGCTATTCCAAGTAAATATCTTTCAACCCTGCACCTCTTAGATCAGAGCATTAAGTATATTAGCTTTTTGTCTGCCTTATTATTTTGTCCCTTTGGGATCTTTTATACCACACATGATGCTGCACTACCCTTCACTACTCAACGTGAACCTCGACTCTTGCCTTAGGAGAAGCAGGCCCAGTTTCGCAGATCCAGGTTCCCTTTTCCGTTTTACGCGAACCTCAACACGTCTTAGGTGAAGTAGGCCCGGTTACTAAGATTAGAGGCATTTTTCATGGTGTTTTTTTTTTTCATAGTGCCATTGCACTTATTTGATAGATAATTTGGCAGAAAGCTTTGTATAAAGATCTCTTTTTTTAAGAAGTGCAGAATATCAGATAATATACCTAAAATAGCAGAGGGCTTGTCTTGCTTATTTCATTAGTGTGTAATGTAATTTTTTTTTTTTTAGTGCACATGAACTTTAAAGGGATTCTTATATCAGTTTTCCATGGCTAGATTGACTAAATTTTCCATCATCCTTCTCCCTAGCCTTTTCTATTCCAGAATTACTTTTAATTTAAGCATGAATCATGAAACTCAAAATGGGGTTTACATCTTTTTACTTTCATGTAATGATGACATGCAAGAAAGAACTTCTATCAGGTTGTAATATATGCATTATGAAAAATTTTCTCTCCCCCCCAACTTGAATGACATTGTCCTCAATGGCATGTAAAACATGACAATGCATACATGAATGCTTGGAAGGAAAGGTACAACCTGGGGTATGCAGACATAACTATTTTGGCATGCAGTTTTGCGAACGACTTCTTCCAGCTCCTACAAACACAAATGAAAATACTTCACTAGATTTTTGAAGAGAAATGGTTGGGTTGCCTCCCAACAAGCGCTAAGTTTAACGTCTTCAGCCAGACAACATTCTTGTATTTATCATGGGTCACTCAGTGGGATTGATTCCTTTGATGAAAGTTGTGTGTTCTCCAAGTAGAGTTTGAGACGTTGACCATTAACAGTGAAAATTTGACCATTTTTAGGATCTAGAATTTTGACAGCACCATGATCAAAGGCTTTGAGCACAACAAATGGTCCGTCCCATCTGGATTTGAGTTTACCAGGGAATAAGCGCAGCCTAGAATTAAAAAGCCAAACCTTTTGATCAGGTTGAAATGATTTTCTCACAATGTGTTTATCATGGAAAGCTTTGGTCTTGGCTTTGTAAATCTTAGTATTTTCATAAGCTTCATTCCTCAACTCCTCTAACTCATTTAGTTGTAGGGCCCTATGAGATCCTGCTTGGGCCAAGTCGAAATTGAACTGCTTAATAGCCCAATAGGCCCTATGCTCAAGCTCAACGGGTAGGTGACAAGCTTTCCCAAAGATTAACCTATATGGAGACATGCCAATGGGAGTTTTGTATGCTGTCCGATAGGCCCAAAGAGCGTCATCCAATCTTTCAGACCAATCCTTCCTATCGGGCCTAACAGATTTCTGTAGGATATTTTTGATCTCCCTATTGGATGTCTCCACTTGGCCACTTGTTTGGGGATGGTAGGGAGTGGCAATCTTATGAGTGATCCCATATTTTCCGAGAAGACCTCGGAATTGGGCATGAGTGAAATGAGAACCTCCATCGCTAATGATCGCCCTCGGACATCCGAACCTTGAAAATATATTCTTTCGGACAAACTTCATGACAACTTTGTGATCATTAGTCCGGGTGGCAATGGCTTCAATCCATTTAGACACATAGTCGACTGCCACAAGAATGTACTCATGTCCGAATGATGGTGGAAAGGGCCCTATAAAATCAATTCCCCAAACATCAAAGATTTCGACCACTAGAATGGGGTTGAGTGGCATCATATCCCGTTTGCTCATGTTTCCAATGGCTTGACACCTAAGACAAGTCTTGCTAAATTCATAGGCATCTTTGAAGAGAGTGGGCCAGAAGAATCCACTTTGTAACACTTTAGCGGCTGTTTTCTTTCCCGCAAAGTGTCCCCCACAACCTAAAGTGTGACAAAAGTTCAGAACGCTTTGTTGTTCCTCCTCAGGGACACACCTTCTAATTATTTGATCCGGACCCATGTAGAATAATTCAGGATCTTCCCAGAAATAGTGTTTGATTTTGGCAAAGAAATGTTCTTTTTCATGTTTAGACCACCCATTAGGAATTTGTCCCACAGCTAAATAGTTGACAATATCCGCAAACCATGGAACTTGACTATGGGTGATGGACAAGAGGTGTTCATCTGGAAATGAATCATGCAAAAGAGCATTATCAGTTGTGAGAATCCGAGAAAGATGATCGGCAACTTTATTCTCAGAACCTTTTTTATCTCGGATCTCAAGATCGAATTCTTGGAGTAAGAGGATCCACCTAATGAGTCTAGGCTTGGCATCCTTCTTGGAGAACAAATATTTGAGAGCTGAGTGATCAGAGTACACAATGACTTTTGCCCCTAAGAGATATGATCGAAATTTTTCAAGGGCAAAGACAACAGCTAACAGCTCCTTTTCTGTGGTGGTGTAGTTAAGCTGAGCATCAGCGAGGGTGCGACTTGCATAATATATCACCACCGGACACTTGTCAATTCTTTGGCCTAGAACTGCCCCGATAGCATAGTCGGAGGCATCACACATGATTTCAAAAGGTAAAGACCAATTGGGAGATTGGAGAATGGGTGCCTTGGTCAAAGTCTCTTTAAGGGTATTAAAAGCCCTTAAGAAAGCATCATCTAGATGGAATGGGGCATCTTTGGCCAAGAGAAGAGTTAACGGGCGGGCAATTTTAGAAAAGTTGCTGATGAACCGGCGGTAGAAGCCGGCATGGCCAAGGAATGAACGGATTTGCTTCACCGAGGTTGGAGGAGGAAGATTAGAAATGAGGTCAATTTTTGCCTTATCTACCTCTATACCGCGTTCAGACACAATGTGGCCCAAGACTATGCCCTCTTGAACCATGAAGTGGCTCTTTTCCCAACTAAGAACAAGGTTTGTTTCAATACATCTTGCAAGCACTTTCTTCAAATTTTCTAAGCAATTTTCAAATGACTCCCCAAACACAGAAAAATCATCCATAAAGATCTCCAAGAATTCTCCTACCATATCGGAGAAAATGGCCATCATGCACCTTTGAAAAGTGGCCGGTGCATTGCAAAGACCGAATGGCATTCTCCGAAAGGTAAATGTTCCATATGGGCAAGTGAATGTGGTCTTCTCTTGGTCTTCTGGATAAATGGCCACTTGATTGTACCCAGAATATCCATCTAGGAAACAAAAATATCTTTGGCCTGCCAATTTCTCCAGAATTTGGTCAATAAAGGAGAGTGGAAAATGGTCCTTTTTGGTCATGGCATTGAGTTTTCTATAATCAATACACACTCTCTATCCCGTGGTGGGCCTAGTGGGCACATCTTCTCCTTGTTCATTTTTGACCACGGTGAGTCTTGATTTCTTAGGAACCACTTGAGTGGGACTCACCTATTGGCTATCCGATATAGGATAAATAATTCCCGCATCGAGCCATTTGAGAACCTCCTTCTTCACCACCTCCTTCATGTTTGGGTTCAACCTTCTTTGCATTTCCCGACTAGGTTTGGCATTGTCCTCTATGTAAATGTGATGCATGCAAATAGACGGACTTATCCCCTTAAGATCGGCCACTGTCCAACCTATGGCACCCTTGTGAGTCCTAAGGACTTCTAGGAGAAGTGTTTCTTGGGTAGGGGTTAGATTGGAAGCTAAGATAACAGGAAGGGTTTGATCGGGGCCTAGGAATGCATATTTGAGGGAGTCCGGAAGGGGCTTAAGCTCAAGTTTAGGAGGGCTTTCAAGTGATGGAAGGGCTGGTTCATCTTGCAAAGCTGGAAGTGGTTCAACCTTATGCCAAATGCTACTATGATGTGGGGAATCTTGAAGAGCATTGACCTCCCTTATTTGACCCATGCCCAGATCATCCTCAATAATTTCATCATAGATGTCTATGAAGTGACATTCTTCATCTAGGTCCAAATATTGGGAGGCTTTGAACACATTGAGAGAAACTTTTTGACCTCCGAATGAGATGTCCATCGTCCCCGTAGCACAATTAATGTTGGCTTGGCAGTAGCAAGGAATGGGCGGCCTAGGATGATTGGTGTGTGACTTAACTCCGAGGAGGAGGCCATGTCAAGAATGAGAAAATCAACGGGGAAGTAGCAATCATGGACTTTCACAATCACATCCTCTATCAAACCTCGAGGAGTCTTGACTGAGCGATCGGCCAGTTGGAGAATGACGGGGGTTGGCTTGAGTTCTCCTATGTCAAATTGATCATAAACAGAGGTGGGTAAAAGGTTGACACTAGCTCCTAAGTCGAGGAGGGCTCGGTCAAAGGTTACACCACCTATATCACATGAGATGAGGGGAGCACCGGGATCCTTCAACTTTCTAGGGAGATTGTTCATCAAGACCGCACTAACATCCTCGGAGAGCCAAATTTTCTTTGGGGTCGACTTGGGCCCTCTTCTTGGAGTGCAAAGCTCTTTGAGGAATTTGGCGTAGGCTGGAACATGTTTTATGGCATCTAGGAGTGGAATATTGATGTGAACTTGTGAAAAGAGTTCCATGAATTCCTCATTTTGGGCCGGCCTAGTCTTAGTGGTCTTGGGCTCTAGGGCATTAGGAAAGGGGACCTTAGGTTGATAGAAATTTGGATCTTCATGGGCCTTTCCTTTCCCTTTAGGATCTCCCCCCAACTTATCTTGAGTGCAATCCTCCTTGCTTGCATCCTCATTATCTTGATTCTTTTCTATGGAATCTTTCAACTCATTTCCATCCTTGTATGGGTCATCTAACACCTTCCCACTCCTCAAAGTTGAAATAGCCTTGATATTTTCAAATTGTGGGCTTTTAGGTTGGGCTTGTGGGATGGGTTGAGGTAGGAAGCCCGGTTGTGGAGGAAAACCCGGGGGTTGATTTCTTGGGTTGGCCACGGGTTGACTTGGAAGTTGACCCACTTCTCTTCTCATTGTAGCTTCCGCCAATTGTCCTATTTGACTTTCCAACTTGGAAATGGATTGTTGTTGATTCAAGATGATTTGTTGGAGTTGATTGAATTTATCTTCAAAGTTGGATTGAGGCGGAGGTTGGTAAGTGGGTTGACCTTGATTAGATTGAAAATGTGAATAGCCCATAGGAAGGAATTGAGCTTGTGGACCTCTACCAAATGGATTGAAGTTGTTGGGTTGGGTTTGAAATTGACTTTGCATGGGTTGCTTTTGGGCTTGATGAATAGAGGGGTTGGTTGCTTGAGGTAGAGATTGTTGGGATTTCCAAGAAAAGTTTGGGTGATTCCTCCAGCCCGGATTGTATGTGTTTGAAAATGGGTCATTATTGGGCTTAGAGAATCCTTGGGCTGCAAAGACTTGCTCCTGGATGGCAGGGGGTAATTGAGCCGCAGTTGGACACTCCGTGATGTGATGGGATGGGCTTGCACATAGAGTGCATGCCTCATGTGGAGTGATAGATTGACCCGAGAAGGAATGGGATGATGGTTGGCAAGAAGGGTCTTTCAAAGTCAAGAGTTGGTCTAACTTTTGAGTCAGAGTCTCTACTTTATCCAACTTTTGAGTGATGAGACTTATGTCCAATCTTGGTTCAAAATCACCTCGGGCCTTGACCTCATATAATCCGGCCCGCTTGGAGGGCCCAATGGATCTCTCATAGGATGATAAAGAAGCATGATTGATAGAATTCTCACTCAGCATTTCAAACAAATCATACGCCTCATCCTCGCTTTTGCTCATGAATGCCCCTCCACATGATGCATCTACCATTTGTCTAAATTGATCGGATAGACCCTCATAAAAAGCTTGGACTATTTGCCATTTGGACAACCCATGGTGAGGGCACTTCCTAAGCAATTCCTTGAGTCTTTCCCATGACTCATGCATTTGTTCCCCTGGAGTTTGGGTAAAACCCGTGATTGCCCTTCTCATGGTATTGGTGCGGCCTATAGGGTAGAACTTCTTCAAAAATTCTTGTTGCATCTCGGCCCAAGTTCTCATTGGCTTCCCTATAGTGCCTAACCAATATTTAGCCTTATCCTTAAGAGAGAATGGAAAGAGGGTCAATCTAAGGGCATCATCCGAGAAATTTTGGATTTTTACCGTGGAACAAATTTCAAAAATTCATCAATGTGCTTGTAGGGGTCCTCATTGGTATTTCCATAAAATGAGGGGAGCATTTGAATTGTGCTTGACTTGATCTCATAATGGATGGCTTGATTTTGAGGAATGTAAATGCAAGATGGAGGTTGATATTGGTTGGGAATGAAGTAATCCTTCATTTGCTTTGGAGGATTGGGATTTCCGGCCATGATATTTTGGTGGTGAGGTCCTTGATTTTCGGCCATAAGATCTTCTTGGAGATCGTCTCTTGGATACAAGACTCTCTCAATTTCCTGAATGGGTCCTAGTAGGTTTGGATGTTGAGATCTTCTACCTTGCATGAACTAGGACAAAGAGAGAGAGAGAGATGAAAGAGATTTTTTTTATAATGATTTTTGTTTTGTTTTTTTTTTAATTTTATTTTTCTCTTTTTTTTATTTTGATACAAACTAGGACGAAGAGAGAGAAGATGAGATTTTTTTGTTTTTTTTTATTATTTTTTTGTTTTTGTTTTTGTTTTATGCAAACACAAACAAGTTATCACACAAATTACTTAATGCCCTAGATGTGACCTAGACCTACAAATTGGGTTTCACAAAATGGCTAAAGTGAAACTTAAGTTCACCCTCAATGTTTCCACCGGCCAGGTAAGGGGTGGGGTAGTGGGAGGTTCCCCCTACTTTCGTAGGGACCTAATTATGCCAAACCACTAGCCCGCTTAAGGCGTTTGCCGTCCGACCGTCTTGCCTTAGGCACCGGTTTTCACAAGAGGGTAAGCCTAAATAACACAAGAACCACAGTGTGAACCTAGGGCCAATGTCTACTGAATTTTATTTAAGGTCTAGGTCATGCAAAGATGCAAGGGAATTATGGTTTGTGGGCTAAGGAAGGGTGATGAAATCCCCACCTTATCTTGTTTATGGGTGTTGCCCTTAGAATATTTTTAGAAATGATATGCAACAAACCAAGTTCAAACAAGGGGTTCTATGCAAGCATGGAAATGCATGAGCATGCTTTTGAAAAAATTAGAGTACTCACCTTGCCTCCCGCAATCTTCAATAATGCAATTAACAATAATTAAACAACAAGGAAAAACAAATTCTATCCTAAATGATGCATGACCTAAAACATGGAAGTGTGGGTTCTACTCTTGCAATGAACATTTTTATTGAAGTTCAAGTGATGCTTTTTTTTTATTTTTATTTAATGAACCTATCTAACCACAAGATATGAAATGTAGAGAAATGAAATTGAAATGAAAGAGAAAAAGTTTGGATACTTACTTGAAAAGTGTTCCCTCGTTCCTTTTTTTTTTTGAAATGAATGACTAAATCACAAAGATGAAAGAAAGAAAGGCAAACTTACCTCTAATTTTTTTGAGTTTTCAAGTTACTTTTTCTCCCCTTTTTTTCCTCTTTTTTTTCTGAATTTTTTTTTCACCTGTAAAAAAAAAAGAAAAGAGAACTTTATTAGTACACTATATACACAAGGAAAACAAAGTTCTTAAATCAAAAATCATCATTCTTCCCCGGCAACGGCGCCAAAAATTGGTTACGCGAAAGTTCGTCGTTTAAAACACGCGTATAACAATCTTAAAACCGCACTCGCACAAAATGATCAAAAGAGAATGTAGTATTAGGACAAGCACGGGTCGAATCCACAAGGAAGAAGAGATTTTTAGAGTTAAAAACTTTGGACTCCTTTGGAAAATATTTGTGATTTGATTGTTTGAAGAAAAGTGATGAAACAAAGAACGATTCTAACACTTAATTAAAAACACCTATGATTATGCGCCTATGCTATAGAAATTAATTGCATGAAGTGAAAAGAAGAGATAGAAGAAGGGGGTAGAGATGGAAGAAGATCAAGAACTAGATTAAAAGAACAACTCTCTTCATTAACTTAAAAGAAAAAGTACATGAAGTGCAAGACAAGCTTACAACAAAGAGGTGACAAGATTACAATAAAGTAACATAACACAAAAGCAATGACAAAAGGAGGGGCCTGAGATGTGAAGATAGTAGTAGCAATGGTGATGACGTCGTCGTCTCCTCCTCGCCGAGCCTTGGAGAGGATCGCTCCGCCTTGAAAGAGATCGCCGTGTACACCGGGAGGAAGTCGCCTTTGTCGTTGAAGTTGCCTTTGGAGGGTGAATAACTTTGAACCCAAGAGGAATTAGGGGATGCCCAAGAAGAAAAAGTTGAAGAAGAGGGAGATAGGAAGAACTTTGATGAAGAACTCAGATAGAAAAGAAGAGCAAAAGAGCTTCAAAATAGAGAAATAATAGAAACTAGCACCTCGGATGAACAGTGAAATCACAGGACAGCAAGTTGAAAAATGAGAAATAACTTCAAAACCAGAAGGAATTAGAAGTTGAGCAAGAAGAAGAAGTTGTAGAACACGTAAAAACAAAGAACTTTCATGAAGAAAGCAAGAGGAGAAAATGACTAGAAGGGTGAGAAACAAGGGGAAGAACAGAGAGAAACACTGGTTCACAGATGAACAGGACAGCACAGTGAAAAATATGAAATAGTTTGAAAACCAGAAGGAATTAGAAGTTGAGCAAGAAGAAGAAGTTGTAGAAGACATAAAAATGAAGAACTTTTATGAAGAACACAAAAGGAGAAAACGAACTTACATAAGAGAAACCGGAGGCCTAAGGTTGGGAGAGAAAGAGGGAGAGTGAAAGATTGCTCAAAGAAAAGACTCCCCTTCTCCTCCTTGCCATGGGCTATTTATAGGGAAAGTTAGGTAGATGGAGGGTGGAGATTGTATCAAAAGGAGATGGATGGCTGAGATTTAAGTGGAATATGATGCATGGGGAAGAGAAAAAGTAGGTGGGCACCCCCTTTCTTGGACTTTAGGCACCCCATTTCCCAAGGCTCATCATGTCTCTCCTTTATTTCAAACTTTGAATGTCCTTTTCCTCCTTTCCAAACTTAAAGTTTGGATTCCTCCTTTTCAAACTTTGAATTCAAAATTTTGAACTTTCCTTTCCCTCCAACCAAAATAATTTGAATTCTTTATTTGACTTGGTCAAAATGGTGATGACCCTTTTGCCCCCGGCTTCTTTTGTAATTACCTTCGGTGTCCTACACACACATAATTATACTTTAGTCCATAAAAATTACCATAATGTGCACATAAATCTCAAATGCTCATGATTATGTAATGGAGAATTAATGTTCATGACCCTCAACTTTAATTTATTATTAAATAAGACAATTGAATTAATCAATTTACGTGAAAGCTCCAATTTAAATGCGGAGTTGAGGTTAACTATGAAATATGCATAATTACCTAATTATATGCACATAAAATGGTGTTCATGCAATGAATTGTCATAAGAAATGGCCACTTATCATCGACGCCACTTGATGAATGCGTTGACGCACCAGAGAATCCACAAGCTTCTTTCTTGATTGTTTGAACTACTGCGTTCACGCCACTTGATCAAGGCGTTGACGCATGGGTGTGTGTTCCAGTGACCAAACAGCCTGGCCTTTTTAGTCCCTGTCAGGAAGATGAAACGAAGTCATCAGTTTAAGTCTAAACCCTGTACAGTCTCTGAAGAATGCAAAGCATTGTATAGACTTGGTGTTAGGACGCCATTGAACAGACTTGCAAGATGTGAAGCGATGTGTAGACTTTGCGTTCAACTAGATGTATAGGCTTGGAGGGTTCACTGATTTCTGTACAGACTTGGGCGTTGTATAGACTTGGAACGGCTTCAAGGTAACAATGTACAGACTTTGAAATAAAGAGTGTACAGACTTGAAAGTTCAAGGCCACGATGTATAGACTTTGCCCAAGGAAACGAATGTATAGACTTCAAAAGAAGTAGTCCGATGTACAGACTTGGTTGCAAGCTGAAACGCCGGATGTACAGACTTGCTGAACCGATAAGGCAGGCTGTACATACTATAAGAAGGTTGAAGCACTGTGTAGACTTGATGAAGATTTAGATCGTTGTACAGACATGGGGTTCAGCTGAAGATGTATGGACTTTGACGAAGTGAAGTAGTGTACAGACTTGATAAGTCTGAAGGCGATGTATAGACTTGGTGAACACTGCAACATCAATCGGTTGTATATAGTTGGGGCTGCACATGCTTTGGCAATGTGTAGACTTAGAAGACATATGAATGTGTAGACTTTGAAGGATTGAGATGAACTGTTCACGCTGTACAGACTTGGTGAAAGCTAAAGGGGTGAGCGATGTACAGACTTCAGATTCTAGACCAGTGGCTGTACAGACTTCAAGACTAATGTATGAAGCAAAGCAAGAGCTATTTCAAAACAAATCCAATGCGTCAATGCATTGAGTCCACTGCGTCGACGCACCAGTTGACACATCTTATAGACCAGCTCTGGGACAGACCAGTGAGTTGACGCAATGATCCCATGCGTTAACGCATCATGCAATACTCATGCAAACTCATGCATTCAATGCTGTATATCAGACACAGTCCTATGCAATCATATCAGCAGCCACATTCAAAACACAATATCATAATGCACTGACTGTGTTGACTGTGTTGCAATCATCAAAACAAATCATTAAAACCATCATCAAAACCACATGGGCACAACAGATTCCTGAGCCGGTCGGACAGCCTACCCCATGGTCTTCCCCACCCACGAGAGCTCCCATGCTACCACCCTCTACTTCCGAACTCTATTCAGAACCATCTCATTTGGAGCCACCCAAGCCCGAGCCACCCGTATTTCTAACGGGTACACTTTACATAGCCGAGCCACTACTTAGTTGGCTCAAGGATAGCTTGGTCCCACTTCCCTTCCAATCTATGGACCCTATCCTACCTCTGGTGCCAATCAACTCATTCCATACCACTTTCCAGTCTAGTCACCATGTGGATACATTGGATGACCTTCTTAACAGATTAGACCGGCAATTGACATTTACGCACTTGTTGGCTCCAAGCTTCGACCGACCCACAGGTCGTAGTTTCACTCATCCCACTTTAGGGTCCATCACCTCCGTGTACACCGTGGGTCATGTTACCACGGAGGTTCTTCTACTCCTCCCTATGCCGGCCGAGTCCGACTTCATTCCACTTTGCCCAAGGGAGGAATCTTACTTTCTACCTATGACTGTCGTCCCATCTCTCACAATGAATGAAGGTGATCATTTACACCTCCAAGATTTCCAAATGTGGGATAGTGATTTGTGGAAGATTAGTCTGAGGGGTCATACCTTCTTTGATCCCTTCGACCCATTCTCTTGTGGACCCCGTGACCCACCATATTTACTCCACCTTTTCGAGAGAGTCCACCATCATACCCCCACCGTCTCATCTCCCTTCATGGATGAAGGAGATCAACAACACCTTCTAGACTTCCACACATGGGATCTTGAGATGAGGGAATCCATATCGAGGGGTCACACATTCTTTGATCCCTTCGATCCCTTTCTTAGTGGGCCCCTTGGTCCACAATCTCCATTCCACTTCTTTAGGGGAGGTCACCATTATACCCCTCCCCCATGGACCGGGCCATCGGCACCCACCGAGTCCGTTCACGGGCGAGAGACACCCGACCCTCCTGTTCCACCCAAACCTCCCAAATCCAAAGGACCGTCTTATGGTTGTACCGACATTCAGTCACACTTAGGGTATGCATGGCACACCTTTGGATGTCCTGGACCACCTTGCATATGATTGGGTCGAACTAACATTAGGTTTGTTTAGGGTTGTGTGTGCATCCGTGTGTTTTTTTTCTTCTTCTTTTGCTAAGCATGTTAGGAGTCTGCATGACGACGTCCGTCGTCACATTGAGTCCAGCAATGCACGTTACAAAGAGCTAGCCGATGCTCACCGACACCACCGAGAGTTCCAAGAGGGCGAATATGTCATGATCAGGGTAAGACCTAAACGGTTTCCCTCTAGAACCGTTAAGAAGTTGTAAGCTCGCGGAGCCGGTCCATTTAGAGTGTTGAAACGTGTTTGATCCAATGCGTATGTTGTGGACCTGCCCGAGGAAAATGGTATAAGCTCAACTTTCAATGTGTCGGATCTAGTTGCATATAGGGACCCAGCGGTGATCCCCAGTGAGTCTTTCGAGCCATCCCCTCCCATTGAGAGTGATCACGCACTTGAGTGCCCACCTTCAACCCCTTTTCCACGGCAGCGAGAGCATATAGATCATATACTGGATGAGCAGGTGACAGTTACCAGGAGTGGATCTTACCCATGCTACCTAGTGCGATGGAGAGGACGGCCCGCCACCGAGGATACTTGGATCACCCATGGAGAGTTGCAGCAAATCGATCCAGACCTTCTGGAGTGCTACCAGAGCGATATAGACCCTTACTCGATAGGGTCAAGTTTCTCCCACCCGGGGAGAATTGGTGCGGACACCAGAGCACGCGAGAGGCACGAGCCAATGAGCCACCGGTACCGTACATGGAGCACCACTCGAGCCACTTCGGCATCCATATGGCTCGGAGACGGTCTAGAGACTCCCCCTTGAGTCTCGGTATTTTTCATATTTTGTTTGTATGTTGTGTGTATTTTATTTAGATTGTAATTTGGATTGTAATAGGGGTTTATTTGTAATTTGGGACCACCCGGGTCCCACGGGCCCTCCATCCCACCTCCCATTGATCCCCTCATCACTGGGGCCCATGTGGGGTCAGTCAAACCTTCCATTGTAGGCTTCTAGAAGGTGGGACCAAAGGAGGGGACAAAGGGGGGAGCATCTCCTAGATCTCTCCTTAATTTAAGGGAGTGTCCCCCTCCTTTTGTATTAGTTTAATAGGTTTTGAATCTTATTTTATTTTTTACAAACCACATGGGAGAAATACTTTTGTTGACTCCCAAGTATGCCCCTCCCAAATCTAGATCTAGGGGTATTTTATGTCATTTTGCAATTCATACAAATACCATGTAATTCTCATTTTAGTTGAATTAATGCCATTTGAATTGGAAAAAAAGCTTGAAGCTCCAGCCTTGGTGCGCCCCCTTCTCCTCTCCCTCTCCCCCTTGAAGCTGTGAAGGCTTCCTTCTGGTGGTGAGACTCCACCCTATCAGTTCCGGTCGCCGCCGCCGCCGCCACGAGCCGCCACCGCACCGCCATCGCCATCAACGGAGTTCTGCCCGTGCAGTACCACAGCAGCTTGTTCGAAATTCACAGATCTTCTCCGAGCTCATTTGGCTACCAAATTTGGAGGAGTTGTTCCTGGGATGTTCCTCTCCACCCACAAACATCAGGCTAGCATTCAGATCACGTTTGCTAATTTTTGATTTTCGTCCACTCTTTCATTTCAGTTTTGCCAGAATTCTGTCCAGGTTCACCTCCGTCCTGAGTTTCATGTTTTAGAGCCACCTTTTCATTTCTGTTGGTTCTGCCAATTTTACTGGGGGTTCCATCCATCCACCCCTTCATCCACAATTTTTCTCAATGTTTTATTCGCCCATCTCATATTTTCTAAAAATTGGTCTCAGACCCATCTATAGTTCTGTCCACCTGTGTCTAGATCCGACCACCAGTCACCCCAAATATCATAACAAATCGCCACCACCTCCAAAGCAAATTCTAAAAATAGTACCAGTTTCGTGGTTTGATTCCCTACAACTCCTAAGAAGCGCTCAAGAGCTGAATCGGAGGTTTACTAGGCGGTCAATGGTGGTTCTCAGACAAGTGACCTGTAGATCTGAGATTTCAGTTACCGTACAATAGGGACTTGTAAATTCAATAAAGTTCTGATCCGACCAGATCCAGCCGATATCTCTACGTTTGGATTGAAGCATTTGAAGAGAGCTTTCCAACGATAGCTCATGCATCCCGATCCGATGTCGGGATTGATCGCAGCGGCCATTTTCGCCGGAGCGCGCGCCGGAAGACAGCAACCAAAATCCGTGGGTTATTAGTTCAAGGGTTGGGAATCGAGGCCGATCGACCCCCGATCTGTGTTCCCGGCCGACCGCCGTCCGTGGAGGCGCGCCACTAGGGGTCCCCATCACAGTGGGTCCCACCCCCATAGATCTGGAGGACACCGCCATCCGTGGGCCCCGCGGGCCCGTAGAAGCCACCGTTCGGAAAGCACGAAAACGCGGAGTTCGGCACCGCCAGGCGACATCAAGATGCTGCCCGTCAACCCGAGTTGCGTGATTCCCGGACCCCACATGTGACCTTTTACCTCCCTGCGTGGAGTGGGTCGAGTTAGTGTATTGCTGTAATAATTGTTAACCGGGAGTCCGTGATTCGGCCGGGGTTGTCTTCGCCACGCCGGGTGCGTGGAGGTAAAGGTCTTAACCTCTTGGCGTTCATTTGCTTAGCTAGTATATGATCTTTTACCGCTGCCGAGAGTGTAGGTACTAGCCCGTGTGTCCATGTCACCACTGTGAGAGTGAGAGTGACCCGTCCCGTGACTCGATCCGAGTCCGGAAGTTGAGTCGGACTACCGTTGACCTCCGCCGGTTCCTTAACCGCGCACGGTCCGCGCTTTCCCTCGCTTGGGACGACGAGTGAGCTTCCACTTCTGTTAGCGACGTTTCGCCACTAAGAGCTCGTAGTGTCAGGCTTAGTGTCTCCCTGGTGTGTGTTGCTGGTCGTGTCTTCATCTAGAGTCCGAGGGTGGCACCATATAGTGTTGTCTCCCGTGTCCGTCCCGCATCAGGCCCACTGTCAGCCGTTCTTTCTTGACCTCGTAGGCTAAGTTTCAGCCAGTTCTGTACGCACGGCCCGGTGTTAGCCGTACATACCCTTGCGCGGCTTATGTACGACCGCACATCTCATGGAGATGAGTTTGACCGTGTTTATGTGTTCTTGAATCCAAGGACAAGGTTAGTCCTTTAAATCTGAACTTCTGGCAGTAATTCCTCTGATTAAATTGGCCATTAAAATTGACTGAATGTCTAGACGCGTGGGATCTTGGATCCAATAAATCGATGCCAACGCACTGTAGGGGCCCGGTCTGGTCCTGGGGAGAGCGCCCGAAAATTATTGAGCCGATGGGATGTTAATGACATGGTGAGGCATTGCACCGAATACTTGCTTGCTTGTTACGTCTATGACAAAAATCTCTTGTTGCTTGTTACTTGATCGTGATTGAATTGATGTTAATTACTGCTTGTTGGCCAATTCTTTATTACTATCTCCTGTTGTAAATTCTTGTACTTGTTATCTTGTTAATTCTTGGCATCTTATATTTCTTGACCTTGCAAGATCTTTTTATTACGTCATTTCATTATATCATTATCGTCATTTATCTCTTTTAATTGCATGGCATATCAAAATGTAATTAAATTGTTAATCATGTAAACTTGCCTGTTATTTCCTACTGAGCGTCAGCTCATAGTTGTTATTTCCCCCCCTTTCCAGGCTATTCAGGTGACGATGCGCTTATCGATGGGGAAGGGCAGGAGTGATGTCTTGAGTGTATCTGTTCTAGTTGTGTTTAGAGTATTTAGTTTCAGTTATGTTATTGTTGTTTAGTTGTTGTTGTCCCAGTTGTATTAAGTTGGTTTGAGGATTATTGTATCAGTTGTGGTTTGTTTAATGATCAATAAGTTATTTCCATTTCATAGTACTTGTGTTATATTTAGATTAACTCTCTCTCTTTCCTGCTAGCTAGTTTCTAACTGTACGTCCCGAGTTTCCGCATCGGGGCGTGACAGTCCGGTAGGCCCATAGTGCCTCGAACACCTTTTCACCCCAATTGCGCTTTCGGTGGCTAAAAATTTTAGCTAAAAGCTTGAAGAGGATTTTTGTTAAGGCCTCTGCTAGGCCGTTAGCTTGAGGGTTGTAGACTAAAGAGGTTCTCCAGTCGATGTGGGACTTGGCTGCTAGTTAATACACAACTGTGTTCTTGAATGGTGTGCCGTTGTCGGACACCATGCGACTACGGGTAACAAATCGATAGATGATGTTGTGCCGGACAAATCTGGCTACCACTTCGCCGGTGACCTCCCACAGGGGGACCACCTCAGCCCATCAAGGGAAGTAGTCGATGGCAGCCAGAATGTACTTATGGCCGTTGGAAGATGGCGGGAAGGGTCACGCGATGTCCATACCCCATTCTGTGAATGGCCATGTGGGGGCCTTTGGGTGCAATGGATTTGGAGGTCTTCTGGGCACCGGGCCAAAAGCTTGGCATTGATGACACGTACAAGCATACTGGGTGCAGTCCGCGTACATGGTTGTCCAATAGAAGCCTTTAAGCTTGATGTTGTTCTTCATCCGGTCTCCGGCCTGGTGAGCGCCGTACAATCTTGAATGGACCTCGTGCATGATGGCTCGAGCCTTGGCTGGGGAGACACAACTTAGAAGAATCGACTTGTCCTTTTCGTGGACAAGTCTATACAGAGAGTCGTCAATCAACTCATATGACATAGCCCGATGGAGTAGTTGGACCCTTTGAGCTCGGTCAGGAGGGAGCGAACCTCACTTGAATTTGATGATAAGCTCACGCCAATCTTCTTCTTCTGGAGGAGTGTTCTGGTCGAGGCTATGGACCTCGTAGACGGTGAGGCATGATTCAATTTTGAGTGTACTCGGCATCAGTCTTCTGTGCTTGACAGTGATGTCGACTTTACCCTCGGGCGGGAGTTTGATGGCCATAGCCAATTTCACCAGGGCATCTGCCTGGGCATTGTTGCTCCTAGGAACATGATCTATTTCAAAGAAATAGAACTTTTGGATTAGCCTGGTGACGGCGGCATGGTATGTAACCAATTCCTACTTCCGTACGTCGTAAATGTCGAGGACTTTCCGGACTATGAGCTGGGAGTCCCCGTAAGCTTTGAGGCACTTGATGTCCATGTCGAGAGCCATCTGGAGCCCGTTTATTAGATTTTCATACTTGGCTTCATTGTTGGTTAGGGATTTCATGAGGGCGCATGAGTTATACAAAACTCCACCCTGAGGGGTCAGGAAAACGATGTCGACACCTACTGTGGCAGCTGAGCTCTAACTGTTTCGTATAATCCCCCGGGAAGCGCCATCGAAGTAGAGCTCCCAGCAAGGTACATTGGCTGTAAGGGTATCTTGCTGCTGGTAATGCAAGACATCTTCATTCTGTTTGACTGGCACTTGTGACTGGGAAGCAAGGGACTCCTCATCGGGGAGTTCCGTATTGAGAGGTGAGTCATTCGGTATCGGATGGGCTGCCAAGAATTCGGCCATCCCTTGCCCTTTGATAGCTCTCCTGGGGACAAAGGTGATGTCGTACTCCCTCAATAGGAGAGCCCATTTTCCCAATCAGCCCGAGACGACTGGCTACTTGAGAAGATATTTTAGTGGGTCATGCTTAGATATAAGCTCCACCCGGTGAGACAAGAGGTAGTGCCGCAGCTTTTTGACGGCAAACACCAGTGCTAAGCAAACTTTCTTCATGGGGGAGTAGCGGTACCCAGCACTAATCAGTTTCCCACTGAGGTAGTAGAGCGGCTGCTCTTTGCCCTCCTCATTAATCTGCGCCAACAGGGCTCCTAATGAAGCATCCATGGCGGCGATGTAGAGTATAAGCGGTTTGCCCTTGACCGATGCCCCCGGAATTGGGGGAGTGAGGAGGTACTCATTGATTTGCTCAAAAGTAGTCTGGTATTCCAGATCCCATATAAATGGGATGCCTTTCTTCATAAGCTTGCTGATGGACACGTATCGACCGGAGAGATTGGAAATGAACCTCCGAATGTAGGCCAGTCTTCCTTGGAAGGACTTGAGCTCGGTGAGGTTCTTGGGCAGAGGAAGCTCCCGGATAACTTTGATCTTGCTAGGGTCCACCTTGATTCCTCGATATCTAATGATGAAATCGAGAAACTTGCCACTAGATACGTCGAAGGTGCATTTCATGGGGTTCATTTTGAGCCCAAATTGCAGAAGTCGATTGAAGACTTGGCACAGATCATGTAGATGGTCTTCCCACCTTTTTATCTTGACGACATGGTCATCGACATAGCATTCAAAGATGTTGTGTAGCATCTCGTTGAATATTTTAGTCATGGCCCTCTGGTAAGTAGCGCCGACATTCTTAAAACCAAAGGGCATGCGTTTGTAGTTGAAGATCCCTTTAGGGGACCGAAAATCCGTGCGGTTCTTATCTTTAAGGCACATCCGGATCTGGTTATAACCAGATGACCCATCCATGAAAGACAAGGCTTCATGTCTCGTGGTCATATTGACCATGGTTTTCGTGATTGGGACTGGAAAATCATCCTTCGGACATGCTTTGTTGAGGTCTTGGAAGTTGACGTAAATGCGGACTTGACCAGTTTTCTTCATTATTGGGACGATATTGGCGAGCCAAATCGGATAGATGCACGGCTCGATGAAGTCGACCTCCGCCATTTTGTTGAATTTGGCCAAGACTTGGAGTTCCAGCTCATGGCGCATGCGCCGCTGTGGCTGTTTGAGAGGGGTCGCTGAGGGAGAAATGGCTAGCTCGTGCTCTGCTAAAGAGGGGTCTAGCCCTGGCATTTCCTTGTACATTCGACGAAGCAGTCCTTGTATTCGAGCAAGAGTTGTTCGTAGTCCTACCTTTCTGCTTCGGTGAGGAGAGCGCTGACGAATGTTGGCTGGTGGGCTTCATTTTCACCCAAGTTGATTCCAACGAGTTCGTCAACGGTTGCTTGGCCACCGTCCTCTAGCTCGGGAGGAGCGGGTTTGAAGTCGATGAAATCTTCATCGTCAGTGTCAGCTTCGTGTACTTCTTTGTTTTCGAAGCTACTAATTGATGCTGATGGAGCTGGAGAATTGTTGTCGCTGGGCTCTGGCAGGGCTTGTTCTGAACCGCCGACACCTTGCCGGTAGTTGCTGACTGGTGCCACTGAAGCTTCCCTGGGGATACCTACTAAATCTGACAACCCTTCATGGCTAGTGTTCTAGGAACCTTCCTCATCGGGAGAGTATGTCGAGCTGGATTCTTCGACAGGCTGGGAGGCATAGGGAGTTTCTTCAGCCCTGATGTCTTCGCAGGAGGGCGACGAAGAATCATTGATTGCTTGAACTGGGGTGCCGACCTTGGCGGGGACCAAGATCAAGATCTCATCCTCCTCGTCCTTAGAGCTGTCGAATTTTGCATCGACATCATCCTGGTTGTCGACTGGTTGTGTCGGGCCTATGACATTGACTGTGTAGTAGAGATGGAAGTTCGGGTCTTGGTTGTAGCCGAGTCCCCTGGTATCTTTGTAGGAAAATGGGGGTTGCCCCTGGACCTGGGAAGGGGTCCACAATTGGCAGAAGTATCTTCGCTGTGCGGAACCTTGCCATTGGGGAATGTGTTACTTTTGGCACATTTTTTGAATATACTATGGCAAGTCGTCCATTACTTGGACTGCTTCAGGGGTATCATCAACTCGTTTAGACCAACTGAAGTCGTCTTCGAGTGGGGCTTGAGGGGTCATGTCTCCCTTGTAGAAGACAATGGGCTTATCCTTGTTAGCCTTCTTCTTGTTTCTAAGTTGTTGCTTGTAGGTAACGATAAATGTTATAAGTGGCTCAACCTTGTGCTTCTCTGATGCACACGAGAGTTGTATGCAATCTGGCAGCAAGCATATACTCTTGTCGATGGCTCGACTAATAAGATTAGCCTCGAAGTTGATTCTACGCTTCTCAGGGTGACCTGGAGCTGACTTGGAGCTGAGGCTTTGCCGATGAAGCTTGGCCTTTTCTTCGTCAACGGAGAAGAGATCATCCTCATCTTCCTCTAAGAGCCAACCGTTGCTTTTGCTTTTGATTACGGGGTATGAACTGGGTCCCCCGAAATAAAGCGCATCATCTACGAGATTGCATTCCACTGGGGTGAATGATGACAGGTCTATAAGGATCGTATGCTGTTCTCTGTCCTTGGCATGTTTGATGCACTGATGGAGAGTTGACGGGATGACCCAATTTTCATGCAACCACGGTCTACCCAATAGTACCTTGTAAGAGGTGTTGGCGCCGATGATGTAGAATGTCACCTTGGAGGTGAAATCATCGAGCACCAAATCGATATCCACTTAGCCGAGGACGTCTTCGGTGTCCTGGTTGAACCCGGATATCTTGACCACTTGAACCTTCTGAAGGTATGGAGTTAGATACAGGGTCTTGAAAGTTTTCAGCGGCATGATGTTGATAGCCGCACCGGCGTCCACCAAGATCCAGTTGGTCTCATGCCCGTTGATTTTCCCCCGCATGTAAAGAGGGCAATTGTGACACGGAGAGGATAGTAGCATGTCCTTTTCGCGAATGTGACGGTGGCAGCAAAAGCCTCATATGTTGGCACCTTTATTTCTGTAGCATGTGCTTCATAGGTTTTTGGTTCTTGGAGTATTTTGATGAGAGCTTCTCTTAGCTGCTTACTCCAAGCCATCGCTTCCCAAATTGTGATGTTGGTGGGGAACCGCTTCATCTGGTGAACGACTTTTCGATCAGCTCGAGCACGAGCATCCTCCAATGAGGGTAGTATGTCTGGCTGGGTCTTATGTGAGCTGTCGCGCTGCTCCCCATCGGGGAGTTCCACCCCCTTGCCTTTGCCACTGGGATCGGACTGGTTCTAATCCCCTGTAGGTTCTTGGAACAGAGGTTTCCAAGGATGGCTCTTCGGGAGGTGACTGGCGAGTTGTGTCATCCTTTCCGGACGGACCTGCTCATTCTTCAAAAATGACCGGGGCTGGAGCAGGTATTGGAAAGCTGGTGATGACCTCCCCCGTGCCGGAGGAATCAAAGATGCTTGGCCCTTTCCGAATTTCTATCTTAGGAATGGGGGCAGGTTCTTCTCCTCGAAAGAGGATGATTCACTATGGATCGAAGGTAGACGAATGAAGAGGCAACTCAGCGATTCTCCCACGACCCCTACCGTGTCCTCGACCATGACCTCGGTCGCGGCTTATATTTTTCGGAGTTAGTTGTAGCCTGAGCGGGGCGGTGGTTCTCAGTCTTGTTCGAGAGGCTATTGGCTCGCCTCGCCGAGAAGCAGGTGCAGGCCCGAAGCATTTCTTCCAGCTGCTCTGTGTTGATCTCCTTATCTTTGTAGAACAAGGAGAGTTCTTCTGGGATGAGGAGCCTCTCTCCATTCTTAATCTTCTGGATCATCTCCTAAACCCAGCTTCTAAGGTGAGCTCGTCTCTGTATTTCTTCCCAAGGGATGTAACGATCGAGTGGGAGAGCACCAATGGGATGAGGAGGAATGTATTCTTCCAGGTCGTCAATGAGTTACTGTAGCCTTTGGAGAGGCGTTAGCTAGGTTGGTGATTGTAAGGCGGCTGCTTGCTCGGCATGCTTCTTGAGCCGTCTTTTGAGGTTCTTCCTCCTATTCCTCTCCTATCTTTTGGCGCAGGCCGCCTCCAGGGGAGTAGGAGGGAGAGGTACTAGAGCCGAAGTTGACAAATCCCCATGAGGATATTTTTGAGCTGATGTCTTGGCAAAGTGAGGTCGACGACTTTTCTTTACCTGGATTGCATTGTATTTGGAAGGTGGCATTGATCACCTATTCGATGACCTCAGGTGGCAGCTCCTGGTATGCTGGGATGGTGGGACTGCCGTCCAAAAACGTATGCGTGGTTTGATGCCTTATCCGCAGTGGTGAAATTCTTTGTTAGAATGTGGGCTTGGGGACTCGCTTGGAGTCCTATTCCTTAGCTTTGCCTCTGCTATCTGGCTTGGAGTGGTGTCTGGTTGCAGCTGGAGGTGTAGTAAGGTATCGTTGATTTTGGCGGTTACCCTGACCGTGTGTATCGACCGGGCCTTGTTGTAAAGGACCGGGATAGTTGGCCAGAGTCGCTAAAGACTCTGAAGATGACTCCTTCACAATCTGGACTGGGTTGCAGGGTATATATAGAGGACCCGAAGACATGCCAGGTGGAGAGACACGACATTTCCGGGCCACAACCTCACCCTACTTTTGCTTCCGCTTCTTATCTCTCGGTATAGAAGGTGGAGGCGGAGCGAGAGGTTAGTGAGAGGAGCTTGGGGCGCCCATCGTCGTCTTGCTTAATAGGACATTCTCTCGACCGAGAAGAACTCTGAGTAGCATGGCAGTATCCTCCTTATACAATGGAAGAGACTCCAGCTCTTGCCAGGGCCGCCATTGCGAGGCCGGGGTGGCAGGAACTGGCCGACTAGTACTCAGTATTTGGGCATCTAGAGGAGTTGGGGTGGCAGGAGGATGGATGACATTGATCGATAAATTACTCGGCTGATTCTCCTTACCGGCGTCCCGCCTTCTACGGCTTCACAGTCACTCGAGAGCTTCTTGATTATCAATTCGAAACTCGAGCCACTCTGGGACATGTTGATAAAGCAACCCCTGCCCATTTGCTTGAGGAGAATCTGGCTAGTTTGGCACATTTTTGGCAATGCTCAGGGTTTCTTCAATGTCTTTTGGAAGCCTTAGAGTTGCCATGGAGTTTCCCTCAGCATCAATTTGCTCCCACTAGATCTGCTCCTGGTTTAGGTGTTGAACTTCCTTACAGGACTCGATCGCGTGGCAGATTCTGGCATGAAAAGGGCAGTACTGGGGGTGACTAAAGTCCCGTTGAGTGTAGTCTGCCAACGGCTCACGGGCCATGATTTGCCCCCTCTGGACAAGGACATCGAAGAGCTGTCTGGTCCTTTCCCTTGGAAAGGAGAGAGGCGCACGGTCATGCCAGGGTCTCCACCCCGGATACCACAATGAGTGCTCGTCTTGGCTAGTACTGGGCTCCTCTATATCAACATTGGAGAGGGATAATGTAGCCATCATGTGAATCACATTAGCTATATAGTGAATCACATGTGATGTCTTAGCTGGTCTGGATGACGCGTGTGGCTGCGGGGGATCGACGAGACCGCTCTTCATTTTGATGAGGCCATCTCGGATTAGCTTTTGTGTCTGAGTCTTGAAGACGTAACAATCTTCAAGTGGATGCCCTAACATGCGTTGATATGGGCAATAGTTAAGGCCATCGACTTTCTGGGCATCATCTGGCTTTCAAGCTTCTGGCAGCTCGATAATCTTTTGATCCATGCAGAGGTTGAAGAGCACCTTCGTGTCTTCCTTCTTGAAGGAGAATGGCGTCTTCATATGCTCTGAAAAGGAAGGAGTAGCTGACTTGTCCGTCGACTTCTTGTCAAAGCCACCTGACTCGCCCTCCTTGCTGGCTTTGGCAATGGGGGTGAACTTGATAATGTTCACCTCCTTATCGGGTTGGCGTTCTCACGCCTATTTACCCTTTGCTCAAGTATAGCTTGGGTTATCGACGAAGAATATCTCTATTTTGGCGACGGCCGAGTTGAGCTGGTCGAAGCCTTTAATATTGGTGCCGAGAATCTTTTCGCTGACCTCGACTGCCAAGCCTTTGCGGCATATGGTAATGGCATCCTCCTGGACTGGCGGGTTAATACACCTCATACTGAGGTCTCGCCATCTCTTAATGAAGTCGAGAGCACCCTCGCCCTTCTTCTGCCAAAAAGAGCAGAGTTCGACCAGGGAGATCTTGCGCTCGGTCATCTGGAAATGAACGAGGAATTTCTTCTAGAGATCTACCCAGTCAACTACTGAATTGGGATTCAGGCGGGAATACCATTGAAAGGCCGTTCCCGTAAGTGAGGTGGCGAAGTAGTAGAGGAGGTATGACTCGTCCAACCCTAGCTCACGCATGGATGTGATGTAATAGGCCAAGTGCTCGTGTGGAGACCCTTGCCTGTCGAATTTATGTAGCTTTGGGGGACTGGTGTACTCCGGGGGAAGCTTCTTCAGCTGGTGATGCAGTGGGTAGGGTACACTATAGAGGTCTATAGTTGCAACCCCTTCCACATACTAGGCGAGCTTCGACGATCCGCTCGATCATCTTCTATTGAGCCACAAGATTTTCTCGCACTGGCGTGTTTGGATGTGCTTCCACTAAAGGCATGCCGAACCCTGCTGCTATCGGGGTTCGAGCGGCTACTGTTGAGGCGTTGGCACCATTATGCCCAACTAGTAGCACCGGTGCTTCGGCCAAAGGCCTAGCGGGTTACTGAGGGTGAAGGTCTTGCTCTTGAAGAAGGCCTTGCAGGAGGGCCTTCAAGTGTTGATTCTCCTTCATGAGAGCCTCGAGGGTCACCTCTTGGACCTCATTCGCCAAAGGATCATTATTGACTGGATCCCCATTAATAGGAGTCCCACGGTCCTCGGATGGAACCTCTTCTGCGTGTTCCGATGTCTGTGGTCCGATAGAGGTGCCGATGTCACGCCCCGAGTGCGGAAGGAACTCGGAAGTGCGCGATGAGTTTATATCAATCAGATCACGAGGAAATTCGACACTTAGACAGAGTGCGCAAAAGACAAGAGATAACCAAAGTCTTTGTTCATTAATAACTCCAACTAACTTCATTACATACTTTCTACAAAAGAAAAGTACTTTTATGACACTCTAACTCAATAAAGAGAAAATTACAATAATCGACTCAAGAAAGTGTAAAAGACTCGATGTAGATATCCTGGACGGCTTCTACGCTCATCACTCTTGGTCATCCCCGTCCGAATGAGTCTCCCTTTCGGAATTACCTGAAAAATAGGAGAAAATACTAGGTGAGTGAACGCTCAGTAGGGATTACATCTCGAGAACAAGCTTGCTTTAAGTAAATTACAAGTTACATGTAATGCAAGTATAGCTAAGCATGAACGCATAATCATGTTGATAAGGAATATCAAGAGGATGATAACAGGAACTAGCAAGTTTCAAGATGTCATGTAAAGTATCTAGAAATATCAAGCAATCAAGTCATGTCGTAAGAATTGTCTATTCAAGCTAGTAATTACCCATTCAAGGCAACGCAAGTCACGTCATGTCAATATCATGTCAAGTCAAGTACGAGATCGTGGAATGTTAAAATCAAGCAAGTCATGCACTCTGGTGCAATGCCACACCATAGTCAATATAGCTCCCATGGGCACAAGTACTTTCGGGTGCTCCTCCCAAGATCAAATTGGGCCCTATTAATGCCAAGCATTAAATCATGTAAATATTTAGACATCCACTATAGTTTATAGCCAATAGAATTCCAAAGGAATAAGCCATTGTAGCATGATAAGGTGGATTTCACATAATAGAGATTTCAAGGACAGAACTTGAGTAAGGATGACATACCGATAAATCTCCTAAAACCAAGACATGCATGAAACAGGGTAATTGGCGTCCACTCAGACCACCGCCAATTACAAAATCTGCACCCACTACGCTGGTCGCTAATTCTGTGAACAGTACAGGCACGAAGAAATAACGTCCACTATAACAGCCGCTAATTCAGTTTTTTAGCGTCCACTGTCTGGTCACCAATTCCAGACAGAGACAGACCCTCACAGAACACCGCAAACAACGCTTCGTGATGGCTAGGGTATCATGTTTCTTCAGAGTGACATGACAAAGGGAGGTTCCAGGGTTTTGAGGGTACAACACGCTCGGCTGCCTTGAGGGAATCCAAGGCTAGCGGAGACTTACGGAGGCCTTAGAGAAAGAAATTCTAGTCCAACGGAAGGAATATCTGACAGAGGGTCTTTCAATCCCCAAGAAATATTGTGTAATCGTGAACCATCGTAAAACAGGGACTCTATCTTCGGAATTGAGATAAGAGTGCCAAAAGACCCGCGATATGGGTCGAAAACCCAATAAAACATGTGAGAGCCAGAAATAGTGCCCATTCTGAAAGTTGTTATTTACAGAATGAGCGTCATAATGAACAGGCGCTATATTATAAATTAACGTCTATTTAGAGAGTCACCAAATCAATAATTTACTAGATTTTAATATTATTACAATAAATTGGCGACCTTTCGAGAAGGCGCCATATCTTTAATTAGCGTCCAAGTGATGGACGTCAATTCATAATTTTCAGAATTATTACAATTTTAACTAATTAATAGCAATCTGAGTGTTTGTACAGAGGCGCTATTTCAAGAATGAACATCTGTTCACACAGACGCCAAATCTTCTATGTTTACGTTGCAAGGCATCAAGTAGATATATTTCTAGGCACAAATCACTATTCATTTCTTTCAATTTAGCATGAACAGTAGCATATTGATGTGTACAGGGAATTTCAGGAAACTAAAGACATGGACATGTAGGGAAAAATATGAGGAGTCCAGAAACATGCTCATGCAGAATTAACAGAATCAGGTTCCATAATTATTAATTTTTTAAACATGCGTTATTAATTAATTGTATTAAAGGAAATAGCGTTAGTGTTATGGTTGCTCATTAATTTGCAGCTAGAAGATTGTCTCCAATTCAAGAATTGGCGGCCTTCTACTCTGTCGTTCATTAATAAGCGGCCACTGCTCCGGTCGCTATTTTCATATGAAATAGAATGGTTGAATTTCTACGTAAACTGCAAAAATAGTGATCATGAATCATGATATTGAGACAGTAACAGGGATTTTATGCATGCAAGTCTATTTACTAATGTCTTGTGCTTCGATTCTTGAGATAACCTACCTTTTGGGTTGATGACAAGGGAACAGAGGGTCGTAGAGAGAGACAGGGAAGAAGACGCAATTGCAGCTGTAGCAGCACGGCAATGAAGGAAGGAGATGCTCCTGCCTTCATGTTCGAGGGCAGAAGAATGAAGAAGTCATCCGCAGCAGGAACAAGAAGAAGAGGAAGCAAAGTCTTCTTCTCACACGGCCGCAGGAGGAAGCAGAGGACATCAACGCACGGCAGTAGCAAAGCATGCTTCTGCTTTGATCATGGGTTTTATTTGTAGAGAGAGAGACCTAATGTGTGGGTAGAATCGTAATGGAACTTCGAATATGCATGCTTCGAATGTAACAAGGATTTGTATAACCCTAAAAACCCTGTTGTATGTATAATTATATATATATACTCTGAAGTCTATTCAACGTAAACCTTCTTTAGACCCAAAAGCTTTTCCCTCATTCGAGCCCATCTGGTTCTTGGGTTGGGTTTAACAAAAAGGTTTATATATATATTTATCTATATACATAGCCCATAAGGCCCATTTGGCCCTTCAAAGGGTTTTTAGCTGTTGGCTTTTATTAAGTCTATATCTACTCTTTTATCTATTAATTGTTTATATTTATATATTTTATTTGGGGTGTTACACCCTCCCCCACTTAAAAGAATTTGGTCTCCAAATTCAATTGCATAAAAATTGGAGGGTGCAGAGTACTCACGATTTAGAACAATTCGGGAAATCTCATTTGCATAGACTCTTCGGTTTCCCATGTTGCCTCATGTTCGAAGTTCTTGTTCCATTGAACCTTCACCATGGGAAAAGTCTTGTTCTGTAATACACAAACTTCACGATCGAGAATCTTTAATGGCTTTTGTTCATATGTGAGATCCTTTCGTAACACCAAGTTGTCATGTTCTATGACGTGGAATGGATCATGGACATACTTCTTGAGCATGGAGACATGAAATACATTGTGGACTTCAGATAGTTGTGGTGGCAAGGCAATCTGATAGGCAACCTTGCCCACTCTTTCTAGAACTTCAAAGGGACCGATATATCTCGGTGTAAGTTTTCCCTTAACATCAAATCTTATAATGCCTCATCCCGGGGAAACTTTAAGGAATACATGGTCTCCAACTTGGAACTCGAGGTCTCTCCTTCTAGTATCGGCACAGGACTTTTGTCTAGACTGAGCCACTTGAAGTCTTTCTTTAATGATCTTTATCTTCTCGGATGTTTTTCTTACCATCTCCGATCCAAGAAGTTGTCTTTCTCCAACTTCATCCCATCATAGGAGTGAGCGGCAACTCCTTTGTTGGCCCGGTTATGAGGCAATTGAGAGGGGGGTGAATTGATTGCCCACCCTTTACTACAAATTTTAACACAAATAGACAAACCACAGATATAAATGAAAAACCTAAGACAGAGACTTGATTGGAATGAATGAAAGTAAATCAAGCAAGCTCTCACAACTTCCCAGCGCAGAGATATAGTCACTCGGACAATGAAATATGAACGGACAGTTGAGTAAACTCACGTCTCACTGTCTCACACTTATATAGTGAACGGAATAATGAAAATCAACAACCACCAGATAAGCAAATCACGGCACAGTATTTTTAGGTGGTTTGAACGCACCAAGTGCCGTCCTACGTCCACCCCTTTCACCTCGAGAAGATTTCACTATAAACGCAGCTCAACGGTAGCAATCACACACAAGGGCTCGACGGCCCACACACGTGGGTTCTCGCACGACAACGAGACACCCCACACACACACTCGGAGCAAGCTCTTAAATCGTCTAAATAGAGATAGGATGGAAAATACAAAGCCCAGTTCAGAGAATAACAATCTAAGCACAAAATGACTAAGAGAATGATTAACAAGATGGATCTTCCCCTAATCTTTCAACCAAAATCGGAGGTATATGAAGTGTGGCTTAGAATGATGAAACCGAGAGAAGAAGGAGCCGATGTTTGAAGCTTCAAGCGCCCGAAGCAAGGACGAAGAGGATGTAGTCGCTGCCTCTCGATCTCTCAGCTCGGGCTCGAGAGTGGACGTCTCTGGTGTTCCTTCCCTTCTCCTCCAGTAGCGCACACACCTTTCTTCTCCTGTATGAACAAGATGAAGACATTAAAGCTCAAGGGGGATTCGATCGGAAGAAGGGTCGGCTATATAAACCAAGGGGATTGAAGCCCCAAGGGACTTAAAAGCCCTTCCCAAACCCCCTTCATAACACATACAAGATGTTAAGGATGCCCTAAGGCCATTAGGGTCAAAAGCCATGCCAATCGGATTCATCTTATAAGGGTTCAAAACAGATCCGAAAAACCGTGTTCGAACGTTCAGAAAAAGTGTCGACTCATAGAGTCGACTCTTTTTCCTGAAAGTTCTGCCAGAACATATATAAAAATAAAATCGAGACACGAGTGTCGACCCATGGGGTCGACACTTTTTACGAAGTGTTCTAGTCTGTGAAAAGAACATAACATTCGTGATGAAAAGTGTCGACTCTTGAGGTCGACACTTTTTCACGAACATTCTATTTTCACATAAATGAACGGACTTACCTGAAAGTGTCGACCCATGGGGTCGACACTTTTTCCCGTGAGTTCTGCCTCAGCAAAACAGCAGAACCCTGGTGAAAGTGTCGACCCCATAGGTTGACACTTTCTGCCAGCGTCCTATCTTTTAGCGCAAGGCAGAAACTCCACAAATAAGTGTCGACCCCTGAGGTCGACACTTTTACTGACAACAAAAAAACATTAGTAAAAGGCCATTGAAAACTCCACAAATCAGATACATGTAACAATGTTGATCAATGGAGTTTATACCACTCAGATGTACATGGATAAGTATGAATTTTACCCGGATCAGTCCATTCACACTAAGATCCGTTTGGACATCTATTCATACCTTGCCCTTGAGTGAATGAGTGAAAAACTTCACAATTAACCTGCATTCAATTTGCCAGTCAACTCATCATCTCAATATATCAACTGAAGCTTTCTTAATCATCACATAGTAAATTTCACATTCAAAGCATCCATTCATTTTGCGACTCACCAAATGATCTTTTCATTCACTACTTCATTCAACATATAAGTACAACTTCATTCATCTTAGTCATGATTGAATATTTCTCATGTTATGCCCAATCATACATTTAGAATATGAAATTCAACATGGTGTTTTAGATCAACTCCATATCCCAACATTCAGCAGACAATTTGATCAATCAAGCACGTTTTCATTCAAGGCAATCATTCATCAAACCTGTATTCATGCAAATTCATTGAACCTGAAATCACAACATGTTTAATTAAGATCTTCGTCAAAATAGACCGGGGCACAACAATCTCCCCCTTTTTGACGAAGATAAAATGAATGAAAACTAACAGAGATTTGGATTCACAGTTCAGCACTTTTGATGTCACCACAAATGTTTGCATTAAAAATAGCATGTAAAAAAACATTCAAAGTCGCATGCATTCAAAGTAAGCATTCAAACATTAAAGCATTCAAAGTCGTATGCATTCAAAGTAAGCATTCAAACATTATTTTTTATTTCTCCCCCTTTTTGTCAGAGTCAAATAGGGAATTATTAAAGCTATAAAAGGATGAAAGTTAAGCCTCAATGTGCACAGTTAACTCAATGAGATGCATATGAAACTCATGAATGAGCAGTCAGGCACATATGCATTCATTAGTGTATAAGATAGCAAGCATGTTCTCTATGAATAGGTTAGGAAATATGCGATAGACTGAGAACATGAATTTCATGTGCAATAGTAAAAGGGTAGTGATTACAAGAAGTGGTACTGCAAGACTCATGAAATATGACTGATTCAAGATGTACATTCGTACAATCACTCCCTAGATGTATATGTGAAGAATGAGCAATGATATCTAGACAGTATGGATTTTAGATATTCTAAAGAACACAAGTAGGAACTTTTCCTCCCTACACTTTCATACAACGTGCTTGACTTTTGGTAGCTTCGCACAACCCCAAGATTATTTTCATTTTTTGAATGACAATATGACTAACCTTTTGACACGAGTCATGCCCTTTGTTTCAGGGGCACTTCCCGATTACTCGGTATCGTCACTTATGGTTATGTGGATAGGACACTTTTCAATGCAAGTTTCCTCCTTTATTTCAGGGGGATTCCCGATTTACTTGATGTCAAATCACACTTATTGACTATTTTTGACGGGGTTGACAGCTTTTTCCTCACAAGTCACGTGATTTCCATCTAGGGGTTCCAGAGTCCTAAAATGTGTTAAGTGGAATAAGTGAAATCCTTATTAGTTAGAATCATTAACTCACATGTACAAATTATGTGAGAGATTGCATAGAATGTAATAGATGAATTAGCCTATTCAAGCTGATGTCTCCCCCTAAGTGTATGCACCGATATAGCAAAGACCTCCTCCTTAATATGTGCCATGTTAAAACATGTCCTAGTCAAAGCAGTTTATTTAGCAAGGGCGTAAGGTCATAGAGGATATCAACTGAAAGGTGTGTAATTTATATACACTCAAGCATTTCAAAATGATGTTTTCAAGCAATTTGATTACCGGTACGAGGCGGAGTACTTAGGTCCGAAGATCACACTCATGCATAATGAAAGCTTCCAGGTGGACTTAATCCACCTTTCTACTGGCGTCATTTTATATACCGGTGAATCATGGCATTCATGCACGCGTATATGAAGTATATGCATTTATGTACATGCAGATGCGAAAAGATGAAAACATGTATTAGAACCAAATTGTTATTTTCTGTGATATGCACAAAAGGCAAAGTTTAAAGTAGAGGCCATGAAAGGACTTCTTATGTGCAAAAGATAAAGCAGTATGAACAGTTTCTTTATGGAAAAGATAAAAAAGTGTGTATGTACAATTCAGCTCAAAAGATTTAAGTATCTAACCTGCACACTCCTAATTCTCTCCTTAGAATATAAAATTATTCAGAATTCAAAGGTTTTGTAAATATATCAGCGAGTTGGTGTTTTGTGTCAACAAAAATAAGTTCAAAATCACCTTTATTAATATGATCTCGTATAAAGTGGTGTCTAACTTCTATGTGCTTAGTGCGGGAATGTTGGATAGGATTTTTGGACAAGTTTATTGCAGAAGTGTTGTCGCACATTATGGGAGTTTTCTTTAAACAAAAACCAAAATCTAGCAACTGACGTTGGATCCAAAGCACTTGAGCCACACAACTACCGGCAGCCACATACTCGGCTTCGATAGTTGATAGAGCCACACAATGCTATTTCTTTGAGGCCCATGAAACCATGCAGCCCCCAAGAAACTGACAGTGACCACTTGTGCTTTTTCGATCCATTTTGCAACCAACATAATCAGAATCAGTGAAAGCATGTAAATCGAATGAATTATTTCTAGGATACCACAAACCAAGGTCAGGAGTTCCATTCAAATACTTGAAGATCCTTTTTATGGCCACTAAATGGGAGTCCCTGGGATAAGATTGGTATCTTGCACAGAGACAAACACTAAAGTGTATGTCAGGCCTACTAGCAGTCAGATAAAGTAAGGATCCTATCATCCCCCTAAAGTGTTTTTGATCAACTTTGTTACCTTTTTCTTCTTCCATTTTCTGTGAGGTGGACATTGGTGTTGCAAAGGGCTTGGTAGTCTCAAGTTGAAATTTCTTCACAATTTCTTGTGTGTACTTCTTCTGGTTGATGAAGATTCCATCATCCATTTATTTTATTTGTAAACCCAAGAAGAAGTTGAGCTCTCCCATCAAGCTCATCTCGAACTCCCCCTACATAAGTTGGGCAAATTCATCATTCATCTTGTAATTTGAGGCTCCAAAAATTATATCATCTACATAAACTTGAACAATTAATGAATGATCATCACAAGTTTTTGTAAACAATGTTTGATCAATGTTATCTCGTTTGAAGCCATTTTCTATAAGAAATGAACTTAGTCTATCATACCATGCCCTGGGAGCCTGTTTTAAATCATATAGTGCCTTGTCCAATTTGAATTCGCGGTCCGGAAATCTTTCATCTTCAAAGCCCGGTGGTTGCTCCACATACACTTCTTCCTTGATCACTCCGTTGAGGAAGGCACTCTTCACGTCCATTTGAAACAGTTTAATATTCCTGTCACAAGCATAAGCAAGTAAAATTCTAACTGCTTCTAATCTAACCACAGGTGCAAATGATTCATCAAAATCAATGCCAAATTCTTGAGAGTAGCCCTTGGCTACTAATCTTGCCTTATTCCTCACAACCACCCCATCTTCACTAAGTTTGTTTCGGAAAACCCACTTAGTTCCAATGATAGGATGGTCATCAGGCCGGGGCACGAGGAACCACACCTGATTCCTTTGGAATTGGTGTAGCTCTTCTTGCATGGCGAGAACCCAATAATTATCATTCAAAGTATCATCTAATGATTTAGCTCAATGCTAGAAAGTAAA